>QLYP01000580.1:40536-65741 GCA_016647725.1 Nasonia giraulti
TATATATATATATATATATATATATATATATATGGGTGGTTCTCTGTAAAATCGAAGATATTAAAATTTTTATTTTTGCCTAAACTGTATATACATGTTCTATATGTTGTACCTGACTCCCAAAAAAATTTTAGCGCGATCCTTTCATTTGGCTTTGGGTTCGGACTGGTTAAAGTTTAGGTTTCAAGCAATTTTCGCATTTTTTACCAATTTTCAATGATTTGTAGCTCATAAGGGATGCATTTTTAACTAAATCTATCCGGATACTGTATTGAGGTTGTCGGAGTCCGGATCAAACATTTAGGTTTTCATATGAAAATAAGGTAGCCTCAACACACACACACACACACACACACACACACACGTACTCACATAATATATGGCTTTAAGGGTACTTTTATTAAAAAATTCAGAAAATTTTACAAAAAAAGTATATTTATGTTTATAGTGAAAAATGCTTCCCTGAAGAGCTATGAATTAATTAATTAGTGCTGAAAACCCAATTATTGCCAAAATTGACATTTTTGGCTCCCTACCATTTTGGTAAAAAGTAATTTAAAAATCTGAAAAAATTCAGGTGCCCTGGAAACTATTTCTGGAACATATTTTCCGTAGGTTGAAGAAGCAACAAATTTTTGATCTTTGATTTGACCTATATATACATATATATATTTTTGTTATATATAGTATATAAGTGCACGCTAGTAAATACTGTGCCCACATCTCATTTATTATGGTTAAAAATGTAAAATACAACGATCTAACTTATTATCGGTAAAATCGAAAAAGGACATTCTAAAAAGGAGGTCAGGTTTTGAGGTGGGACAAAAAATATAGACGTCCCTGGGTTTCAGGGGAAACGGATTCGGAAACTAGGCATTCTGACGAAGATTTTCCTACCCTTGAATTTTTTTTTTCAAGCATTTCTTCGAGTGAAGACAGCCCGTGATCACTTTTTTGATTTTCTGGCCCACTGTGCGTCGGTCTCCTCTCTCGTCTCTCTCGCTCTGTATACACCTCGCTTCTCTCCTCCGGGCGTCTCTGGCTGCGTTGCGTCGTGCGTTCCTCGCTGCTACAGCCTCCTCCCGGCTCATGTCGTTCTCCGGGGTTGCAGCGGATGCTGGCGGATCGGTTTCCATCTGCTCCTGGTTGACGGGCGTGGAGGCAGCTTCGTCTCGTGTTCGCTGCTCCTCTTGGTGATGACGCTCAGCTTCATCTCTCTCCTTCTTCTCCTTCTCGCTCTTTCTCTTTCTTTCCTCTGCCGCGGCAGCAGCTCGCTCAGCTCTGAGCCGCTTTTCATCATCGCGAGCCTCGCGTAGTCGCTGCTCCTCTTCTCGGGCACGCCGCCCTTCTTCTTCTCGTTCTCTGGCCTCTCTTTCTCTCTGCTCCATTTCTTCTCGCCGCCTTCTCTCTTCCTCTCTTTGTCGCTCCTCTCCTCTCCTCATCTCGTCTTTGTTGGGTTCCGGTATCTGGTCCTCTTCCTCCTGATGACGAGTCGGAGACCAGTTGTCCCAATCTATCTCGGCCGTTCTAGAGTAGACACAGCCGAAGAAACCCCTGATCGGCGAACCCTTCTTATTCTTCCTCCTCTTCTTCGTCGGTGGACCCTCACCCGAGTCTACGCTGGTCTGGCCCCTGTGAGTAGGGGCGGCAGCGGGAACAACAGGAGAGTTGGCGACGTACAACTCCAACTCCCACTGCGCCCATCTGCTTTCCTCTGCCTCCGAGCTCTCTTTCTCTTCTGACTCGGCAGATGGCTTCTGCCTCTCCGTCCGAATCCTACTCTCCTTCTCTTTCTCGACCTCCTCTCGAATTAGGCCCAAATGTCAGGGAATTGCTCCTGTCGAGATCGCCTGGCTTAGGCTCCTTATCGTCTCCGTCCTTGGCCTCTCCTCGTTGCTCCCCTCTCGCTGCTGGCTGCTCGCTGGCGTCGTCATCAGACCAGCTGTGGATTGGCGCAGGCGCAGCCTTGGTGTGGTTGCGCCGATCCTCAGGCTGGTTATCCCCGCCCCTGAAATCTGCAGAGGCCTCGACGACGTTGCTGGCGTTGGCAGTCTTGCTGGTGATCTCGCCACCTGGGCGAACGTCGGACGTGGCGGTGCGATGTTGGTCGGTGGCGGGCCGGTTGGCGCCGTCTCTCTCTTGTCCTCTGGTCGCTCCATCCTAAAAACACAAATGAATTAGTATTTTTCTTAACCTTTCGCGGCGGGACCCAGCGCTTAAGTTCATCCACGTAAGCCTTTGTCAACCGTCGCGATTTTTCGTCACCGTAGCCCAGTACATAGACTATCGGGGATTTAACCTTGACAACCTCATACGGGCCTTCCCAGTGCGGAGCTAGTATTTTAGAAACACTCTTGGCTGCGTAGGATAGGACATGGGTCTTTCGCATGACCTCATCTCCTACTTGAAATTGCGCGTTTTTCCGTCCCTGGTTATAAACGCGTTCTTGTTTTTCGGTTGCAGCGCTCATGTATTTCCCCATTAAATCTCGCAGCATGTCTAATCTCTTCATCCTGTCCACCCACTCATCTGGGTCCCTTCTTTCCATGGGTTTTCCTCCCTCGATCTCCCGTCGTAAACTCAACACCGGACGAGGACGTCGCCCGTAGTTGAGAAATGCAGGAGAGACTCGAGTAGAAGCTTGCGTCGCCGTGTTAATGGCATGACGAAATTCGTGGAGATGCAAATCCCAGTAGCGATGATCGTTTTTTACATACATCGCGATCATCGTTTTAAGCGTGCGATTCGTACGCTCGACGGGATTTCCCTGAGGATGATAAGGCGAAGTGATGATAAGTTTCACACCGTAGAATTCCAACACCTTCTTCAAGTATTCGTTGTCGAACTCGTTGCCGTTATCGGTTAGAAAATATTCAGGGGTTTCCCACCTGAATAAAATCAACTCCTCAAACGCTCTGGCTACTGACTTCGCATCCGCCTTCCTCAACGGCTTCAATTCATTCCAGCGTGTAAACAAATCTTGGAACACGACTAGATATTTGAATCGATTTTTGCTCGGAGAAAACTCCATGAGATCAACTGCAACGATGGCCCAAGGCCGCTCGACGACTCGCCGTCCCATGAGCCCTTTCGCTCCGCTCTGTGCCGTATTATATTTTTGGCACTCCTCGCACGACTGTACGAACTTGTACACGTCGTGATAGGCTCCTCGCCAATAGTACTCTCGAGCCACTCGGTCATAGGTCTTCTCTATTCCCAAGTGACCCGAGGAAGGCGGACAGTTTGCATCTCTTATTACTTTCTCCTTCTGTTCCTCCGGCACTACCAATCTCCACGCTTCCTCGCGGTGTGTTATCGGGTCCAGCCCAGACCACTGCCAAACACTCTTTCTCCGTCGTCGTGTAATTTCTCTCGGCAGAAGTTAGCACACGACTGATATACACTATCGGGTGCTCGCCATCATCATGGTCTTGAGTCAGAATGGCCCCGATAGCCGCGCCACTGGCATCACACTGCACTTTGAACGGCCTCGTAACATCAGGCCGAGCAAGTACAGGGACCACGATAAGCGCGTGTCGGAGAGCTTCAAAAGCCTCTTGTTACTCATCACCCCACTCCCATTTCTGATTTTTTCGCAGCAGTCGGACGAGCGGGACTTTGAGCTTGGATTCGCGCTCGATAAAGCGCAAATACCAGCCCAACATGCCCAGAAATCGTCTCAACTGTTTGACATTTTTCGGTGCCGGAAAGTTTTTCACTGGCCCTACTCTTTCGGAATCAGGACGCAGTCCCTCCTTGTCCAGTAAGAAACCCAGCCACCTACTCTGCGAACAACAGAATTCGAACTTCTCCTCATTCACGACTATCCCCGCGCCCGTGAGTCGCTTCAGGACAAACTCGAGCCGCTCTAGGTGCTCTTCGAAAGTCTCCGTGGCGATCACCAGGTCATCGAGGTAGGCAAACACTGCTGGCTCGCACGCAGGCCCAAACAAAGCATCGATTAGTCTCTGCTGGGTCCTGGGCGCGTTACACAGACCGAACGGCATACGCTTAAACTGCCACAGGCCTGAGTCCGGCACAGAAAAAGCCGTATACTTTCTGCTCTCTGGCGACAACGGGATCTGATAATAGGATTGCTTCAGGTCGATCTTTGATAGATAACGAGCACTGCGAAGCCTATCTGTAATCGAGTCCATATTAGGGATTGGAGGCTCATCCTTAATAGTAACTCGATTCAGATCTCGATAATCGACGCAAAACTTCCATGTTCCGTCGGGCTTGCGGATCATGACAAGTTGCGCTCGTATAATCGCTCGCCGATCTCTCAATTATTCCTTCAAGGAACAATCTCTCCACTTCCTCGACCGCGGCTTGCTGTTTTGCTGGAGATTCACGCCGAGGCTTATGCCGAATCTGCGTGAAGTCCATCAGCTCGATATGGTGCTCCGTAAGATGCGTGAGCCCTATCGATGAGCCTTGGTCTTTAAGGATCCCTTCCACTAATTCTCTCACCTCCACACGCTCCTCCTCCGTGATAGTCGACAGGCCGGCACACTCCGCGTACACGGTAGCTTCCTCTTTGTTGTTTGTAACAGCAAATGGTCGCCACTCGCCCTCTTCCGTACGCCACAAACCTCTTCCCAGTCGCACGTCGCAATCGAACTTCTTACAAAAATCCATTCCGAGGATCATTGGTTGTTCGAGCGACGGTGCGGCTTTGAATGATATAGCTTGTTCTTTGCCTCCGATATCGAGTATCATCTCCAATTCTCCAGGCACTGAGTGAATGTGCCCCGTGGTTGTGCGGAGCTTATTGTTAGTCGTGCTCTTCGTTAACCGTTCTCGAAATCTTTCGGCGATTTCTGGGCCAATCAACGATAGAGTTGCCCCAGGATCGAGCAGTGCTTGATACACATGCCCGCCTAGGCTCACTGACAGGAAATTTCTATTTTTCGTGTTTGCTCCGGCTACCACCTCTCCCTCCTCCGCACTTTCCCTTGTGCTAATGCCTGGTACAAGGAGCGGTTTCGGCGAGCTTTGAAGTTTTTCGCTCCTCGCAGCGTTCCGTCTCTCGCTCTATTTCTCTACTCCTGACGGTTTGAACCATTGGCAGCCTCGAATGTCTAATTGGACTGCGGTCAGATCCCACCTTTTCCTCTCTCCTTTCTAGTTTTTGCTCAGTAACCTCGTGGCCTTCTCCTTAACCTTTCTCAACTCGGCAAACCGGTGCGCTTCTTCCTCGTCTTTTCGTCGAGCTTTACGAGTGGCTGAGCGAACATAACTCCTCTAGTCTCCTTTCCTCCCGTTCTCTCTTGTTCTGGGGGCGCCGGTTTCTTTATTTCTGGGCCCCCAACTTCAAGTTTCCCAGAGCTGTAGTTATCAAACGACAGTCGGGGCACGAGAGTAAAGTGACGCCTTCTTGTCGACACCACTGACAATGGGTTTTAGGGGCGTCCGTAATCCATGGTGCAGGAGTCGAATTCGCAGGCGCCGTCGGAGGGGTTGTGCAGTTTCTCGAGGTGTGCCCCTTCTCTCTGCATCTGTAGCAGACTACTTCGGGACACTGTGAGGCGCGATGGCCTACACGGTGACACGTGAAACACGCGCCGAGAAAATCTCCCCCGCTCACGTTTTTATTGCCCGAATCCTCGCATCTTTTCCCGTCGGCTTTGATTTATTACCAGAGCCGGCGTTAGTGCTTGCACTCGCGACCTTCTCCGATTCAGAAGCGGACGCTGAAGTCGTAGCTTTCTTAGCTTTGCCCTTCTTTGGAGTCTCCTCACTCTCTTTCTCCTTTTCTACAGTCTCGACTGCAGCGACCTTGGGCTTAGTCACCCCTCCTGTATATGCCGCGCCGGGAACGTGCATCTTCTCGGCTGACAATGGCGGAGCATATCGACTGTTCAGGTCTCGCTGCTTCTCCCACCGGCGACCATACTTCTCGAGATCTTCCAAGCTATCAATGAGCTTATCACCGATAGCCTTCCGATACTCGGGTAGAATATTGCGATACGCTATCTTGAACAATTCTCTTTTGAATGAAGGTCGATGGAAGCGCGAAATAATTTACTCAAATTTGTCGAGAAACGTTGTGATTTTCTCACCTTTGTGTTGCGTCCTCCGCCTCAAATCCTCCATTAAATCTTCCCTATTATATTCAGTGACGTAGTGGTGCCTGAATTGTCGACAAAACTCCGACCACGTCTGAATTTTCTCTCTCTTGGCTCGGAACCAACGGCCCGCCTCGCCCTGGAAAATACAAGGCAAAACGTTTATCCAATCGATATCTGAAGCTCGAGTACCTCTTCGGCAACCACTTAACCTCTCCAAAAACTCTTCTGGGTCCTCGTTTCGGCCTTCGCCGGAAAACTGGAAACCCCAGTCCTTGAGTTTTTTTGTGATATCTCGGGCGCTGTCCATCCTCTCATTCCGAGAACCTCGTACCGAGAGTCTTCCCGTCGACGCATGATTCGACCTATGCTCGAATTCGCTGTCGTTTCCGCTCAAGAGACTCAAGCTTCCTCTTGGACTCTGTACTCTCGCGGCACTCTCTCTCCTTACTCCCTGTCCCAGCTCGCTTCTCCGTGTCCTCTTCGCGCGACTCTCGCTCGCGTGAGGGACATCCGACTGACTCTCCGAACTCCTGTCGGTTGGCCTCGTTCTGTCGAAGAACAGTTTTCTCTCTTCTCTCTGGTTCTCTGACTGACTAACGGGCTCCGCAACTCTTTCCTTCCCCCACCTCTGACACTGCGATGTTGGCCGTTTTATAGCCTGCGTCGAGGTTCGCCGGAGACTTTCCGGTCTCATCTCTTCCTCTCTACGCAAACTGTTTTGCTGGCGAATCGCTTGGCGCGCCTTGTTCAATGCTTCTTCACGCACTTGTTGTAGATTGCGTTGATGCCGTCGTCGCACTTCTTCTTCCTCCACCTCTATATCGAACTCTTCCATCGCCTGATTAAAACCGCGCTGGCCCTCGAGTGAGTCACCTGTGAGGTGACTACACTCGACGACGTCGTAGTCGCTACTGTCGTACTCGGTGGCACGTTTAAATTGACACCGACTCGGTGATCGTCTCCTCCGTCCTCGCTTACGCTAGAACGTGGATTGATCAACCTCACCTGGTTGTCATCGTTCACCCTTCTCTTCTTTTCTCTCTTTGGTGGAATTTCTCCTAAAATACGCCGCTCCATTTCCTCGTTGGATATCGCAACTCTCTCGCCTTCGATATGCCACTCATACCACAGCACTCCGTCTAGAGTCGGACTGGCTTCCGAAATATACGCGCATAATAATCGATCGCGACGAACCTCAGCAGAGCCACGCAAGCCAAAGCCTCTGGCCTCGAGCTCTTCATCGAGTTCGTACTCTGACAACCGGCCAATTCTAAATTTCATCGCGCGATTTTCGCGCGAGCTATGCATCAGCCGTAGCATTACGGCTGCACGTGTTTCGTTACTTGCCGCTCGATTCATCGCGCTTCCTCACTCTCACGCACACTCTCTACACTCCCGATTTCTCCTCCTCTCCACCTCGGCGATCACGAATTCCCCACAAGGGATGCCAATTGCGACGCTGTGCCTCCCAGCACAGGTGCGCAACACCTAACGCCTCGTACGCGCCAGGATTTGTCTTTAATCGCGGGATTTAGCGTAATCGCCGACGTTTAGGAGAACGTGGGGAAAGAAGGAAGAAGTAATCACACAAATTATTAAGTTATATTGCACGTATATTTGGCCCAGCCTTTCCCTACAACGTGGTGGCCGTAGCCGCCCACGCACAGTAGCCACGCAGGGCTCGCCGTCACACCTCTACTCTCATATACACGCGCGCTCCTCGAAGCTCTCACCTCTGATGTCGCGCAGTCTGACTCGTCTGCTCTCTCTCTCTCTCTCTCTCTCTCTCTCTCTCTCTCTCACACCCATATATCGGTCCGGCGCAGCCCGCTCGAGTAGCTACGCGGCCGGCGCTCTGTCTCTCTTTCTATCTCTCTCTCGCTCTTCTTGGAGCTCGCGCGCACAGGCTTTGCCTCGCGTTGGCAGCAAGCCTGACCTGCTGCTACCGAGCAGCGAGGATTTCTCGGACGCCCCGATGCCTCTCTCTCTCTCACACACACTCTCCCGCGTTTCTTCTATGCTGCGCTTCTCTCTCTCTCTCTCTCTCTCACACACACACTCTCCCGCGTTTCTTCTATGCTGCGCTTCTCTCTCTCTCTCTCTCACACACACTCTCCCGCGTTTCTTCTATGCTGCGCTTCTCTCTCTCTCTCTCTCTCTCTCGCACACACCTGCGGCTTTCTCTCTCTCTTCTCTCGGCGGCCTAATAGCTCGCACCGAGAGTATCCCGAGGAACCCAAAGGTTCTTACCTGGTTTAGGAGAGACGAACACTAGTCTCTAGTCCCCCAGCAGAAGCCTCGCTGGCCCAGGAGGTGCTGGCTTCCTTCACTCTCTCTCTCTCTCTCTCTCTATCTCTCTCTCTCTCTGCAGACTTGGGGATGAAGGCCTGGCTCTCGTCCCGGCTTCCTTCCTCTGGCTGAACGGCTGGACGGTCGTCTCCGGGGAGGGATCTCTTCCTCGGGGCGGTGGTCTAGGTCGTGGTGCTGCCGCTGCTCTCTCACTTTCACTCTTTTCACGAGTCACTTTCGCGCGCTCTCGTCACGTCGAAGTGTCATCGAACAGGCTCGGAAAGAAACTGCCGAGCCGCGCTGCCGCGCGCGCGCTCGGCGTCTCGCCGTCGGGCCCGGCTGATAACGTAGCCTGATTGGCCGCGAGAGGCGCGAGACGCGCTGATTGGCTGCTCGTCTCGCGCCAGCTCGAACCGGCGAGCTCCCCCCTTGAGTACGTCGGCCAGCGAATTCCACGAATTCCCGAGACGTAGCTCGCGTCCGAGAAGACGCGGGCCTCGCTGGAACCGATCGCCTTTTCTTCCTCGCATCGAGTGAGGTTGCCGCGCAAACAATAACACGCGATTTGCTCGGCTGCGACGTACAACGTCGCATTGCCGTCGAGTATATTTTGCAAGTCGTTGACATAGAGGCTAAATAGCAGGGGTCCCAGGACAGAACCGTGTGGAACTCCCAGATTGGTTTCAAGCTACTTTGAAGTTCCGTTTTTTATTCGAAATTACCATCTGAGATCGCCCCTGTAAATATGATTTAATCCACAGGAGAGCCGCCCTAAAGAACCCCAGCTGTCTCAGCTTAGATAGTAATTTGGAAGATGATATTCTGCCCTTCTTTTTGTAAATGCCATGCGTACGTCGTCGGTCAATTTTAATAACGCTGTTTGTGTACTGTGGTGTTTTCGGAAACCGGCCTGGAAGGGGTCGATTATATGATTTTTATTGAGATACTCCGTGATCTGAGTGCGTGCGATCTTCTCGAGTACCTTTGAGAGGAAGCAGAGCAATGCAATCGGACGAAAATCCTTAACATTGGAAGGAGCGCTGGTCTTTCTTAGCGTGATTAACTGTGCCTGTTTCCAGATACTCGGAAAGATTCCCTGATCGAAGGAGCAGTTAAATAGATTAAGAATAAATTCACCAATAATTGGGGGCCTTGGCGACTACCCTACATGGAATACCATCGACACCCCTCGCTTGCGAGGAAAAATGTGATATAGCAAGGACGACGTCGCTCATACTAACAGGGCTAAAAGTAAAGCCCCCCTCGCTTGCAAGTAAAATAGGCAGGAGGCCGAGATGACGCATTACCTTCCAGATATTTCTATTTTCATCAAGTGCGTCCGATAGTTGCTGGCGAAGGAAGGACACACGCTCTTGAGCAGAACGCATGTTGACCTAATTGGTGAGGCGAAGAACCTCATCGAAAAGCTCCGCTCTCCCCGTGCGCTCATAGCGCCTGAGTGTAGCATTGCGTTTATCGATGAGGAGCCTCAGCTCTGATCCAGACCAAGAAGCATATTTCCAAAGGCGCCAATTCATCAATTGCTAATTTTATATTATTATTAAGAACGCATAAAGCGCCCTTCAGATCGATTTCGATGGAATTCATGGCTGTCCAGTCACAACAAGACAAGAGGTCGACAAGACTAGTTGTGTCTATGCACTTGTAATCCCGGAAAGAGAAAGTGTCCAAGATCGTGTCGTTTTCGTCGGTCATGATAAGGTCAATCCACGTGTGAGACGATGTGGTATGATGTGTGGACCATGCCGGATGATCTGAAGAGACAACTCTTCGGACATACGCTTGATAGTAGCAGCGTCGTCTGAGTGAGATAGTAAATCCGAGTTCAGATCACCCATTGTGATCTTATGACTAAATTCGCCGCATAAGTCCCGCTATACATCAACAAGGTCTGAGTCCTTTTGCATCGGAATTTTCGGGGGCCGGTAAATAACTCCGAGTAGTACCGGCGGTGGGTCGCCCCTTTGTACGCTGCAGAAAAGGTACTCTAGGATTCTAGGTTTTCCTAGACCCATGGTATCAGACGAAACAAGCTTTTAAATCTTTAATCCATTGCATACAAACAAGGCGACGCCACCTCCGTTTACATTTCGATTCTGCCTAATGATGGAAAATCCCCCGATGCCAACTAGGCTATCTTCCACAATCGGACCCAGCCATGTCTCCGCAAAGCCAAAGATGTCAAATGAGGGGCGCTTTGCCAAAAAATTACGGACGATCCCAATGCGAGCCCTGAGCGAATTCATATTGAGAAAGCCCGCCCTCAAGCCACTCCCAGCACCTGACGTATGTCAGGGGGCCTTGCGAGTCATATAGAGGGTGCGGATGATGACGATGACGATGATGACGACTGTATGGATGTTGATGCAGATGATACAGTCGTCAATGATGGCATCGATGCTGGCAAAGTTGCAGCCGATTTGCTTGCCTGGTCCGACTCAGGTCTGTTACTTGAATTAGCGTCAGAGTTTTCGTCCTTTTCAGTGACAGTCATGCGTGTGTTCGGTCGTCGAGGTTGTTTCGAGCCGGCCTGACACGCCGTGAGAATAGCCTGCAAACAGCCTGCAAATCGGCAGCAGATGCAAACACGTGTGCGCGCCCCCCCCCCCCCCCCCCCTACACCTAGCCAGGAACCTGTCACCCGCATGCCAGACATATTTGAAGCCCAGTCCTTGTGCAATGGGCCTCAAACTTTTAAACAACGAGAATTTTTCCTGGGACAACATTTTATTTAAATACTTTATGTCCGGTCAAGCAGACAGCAGTCTCCGGGTCTAGAGTCCCGGGCTTGATGTCGTTTGTGGTCAGATAGATGTTAGTTAGCGTGCTTTTCGCTCGCATAATTTCCCTGATCAGGCCCGGGCTCGCAAGCTTGACGACGATTAATGGCAGGGCACCTCGACGCGTCGCTGAATTTGCCGCGACCGTGTTATTACTCTAAGCCCTGTCTAGTCTACGCTGACGCAGTACACGAGTACTGGCGACGTCGCTCTTCTGTAGGGCGGGAAGAATGGTACTGAGCAGTGCGAAGGCAGCTGCGCCCGAGATTTTCTCATTGATATTATCAATATTCTGAATTAATCCATGTATAATGACCTCGCACCCCTCAGCAACGTCTCCCCCCGGCCCCGCGTCCTCGACAGAAGGTGCCATCTGAGGAGAGGAGCATTTACGTTTTCCTGCTACCTCAGTGGCTTTACGCTCAATAATACTAGGACTCGAAGCAAGCAACGAACCGTAGTCCGAAACCGGCAATGAGCCCAGGTCGAGGTCCTGGCTAGCACGATGGAGCTTTTTAAGTATTTGTTTCGTTTGTTACAACTCGTCCCTAAGAATAATATTTTCGTCCAGGAACAGCTTGTTGGCGTCAAGCAGTCTATTAGACGCGCTGATGTTATCGGCTAGTTGGGTCTCAAGAGCAGAGATACGGGTATTCAATTCCTCTGTACCGACTATGGCGCCCGCTTCTGCTAGTATATGGTACCGAACCCCTGCTTACGAGAGCCCTCAGGCCATCAAGCTGATCGTGGATCATGTCAAACCGCTGAAAGAAATGCTCCATCGTACTCACAGGAATTACAATATTTGAGACACCCAGTAGGCTGGTGTCTCCCAATGGCGCATCCTTTGCTATATTCTTCTTCAAAATTGCAGGGTCCAATGCAGATAAGTCGTTAATCGACGCTGATGTGAGCGAAGCGGGTACCTGTGAGTCGGTGACCCGCCCGACAGATGCGTTCGGGCTCTGCTGACTATATAGGATGGGTTGAGGGCGGGTTTTGTCAACGCTACCTCGCTGAACAGGCACATGGAGATGTTTCGTCAATTCCTGGCGACTGCTCGTCCCTTCTACCATCTCTTTGGTGTGGCTGAGTCGCGTTTCGGGCCAAGCGTCGACGATGTATTTGCTCAGGTAAAGGGCTACTCTGTCCTTCGGCAGGACAGGAATACCCAGGGAGGAGGTGTGGCACTATACATCCACAATAGTTACAAGGCGACCATACTGTGCTCATCTTCAACAACGACGGATGGTAGAAAGCCCGGGATTCCAGAGTACTTTATGTGTAGAATTCAAAAGGGCCGCATGCCTCCCATTTTTGTCGCCGTTATATACAGACCACCAGGTATTTCTTTCACGCCCAACTCTGACCTGGTGGATAAATTAAAACTATATGCGGATGACTATAATCATTGTATAGTCATGGGGGACCTGAACGCAAATATGTTGTCGACGTCTCAGGATGCGAATTTTGTCAGGGATTTGGCCTGTGAGTTGAATCTCAAATTAGTTGAACATGGCGCGACGCACCACGTCGGGGAGTCTCATATGTGGATTGACGTAATCTCTGCTGACGACAATGAAGTAGTTCTGAATGCGAACAACATGATGGCGACCTTTCCGAGTAGGCATAACATCATTGATTTTACGTTTCGGCCTCCAAAGTCGGAACCTCCTACTCTAACTCTATTCTTTAATAGAGATTTTAAATCCATCAGGTGCGAGGAGCTTCTTTCCCTTCTCGAAACCTACGATTGGTCGACCATCAGTTGCCCGGGCATGACCACAGACAGTAAATTAGAAGTGCTTAGTGGTAACATCATGACTGATATTGAAAAACTTGCCCCTTTAAAAAAAAATTTTAACCCAAAAATAAAAAATCTTCACCGTGGGTCAACGCAGAACTTCAAGACCTTTATGATAAGCGTGATGCGGTCGAACGAAGACTCAAAAGGACCCTTGACTCGAGGTTCTGGTCGGAATTCCAGTCTCTTGCGGGTCATACAGAACAGCGCACAATCGAGGCGCGAGAGGCTTTTATTCAGGCCAGAATTTCGAAGGCCCTGAACAACAACAAAAACATCTGGATTGAGCTTCGTAATCTTGGACTATTGTCCACGACTAAGGAGGGACTGCACGGTTTCTCCCCAGGCGAGCTCAATGCCCACTTTTCCGGGGTCTCCGTATCAGAATCAGTGAGCGAGGTGAACTTGGATGAGATTGTGGCGACGACCAGTGAAGCTGGTTTCACTTTCCGTGAAATCACTTTTTCGGACGTGGTCCTGGCCGTTGCGCATTTCTCATCACAGGCAAAAGGGGAGGATGGCATTCCTCAGGATGTCATTGCTAAATCCCTTTTGGTACTGGGCCACCACATTGCATCTATTTTTAACTCCTCTCTGTCTAGTGGCGTCTTCCCTGGAGCCTGGAAAAAGGCCTGTCTAGTGCCCCTCAAGAAAACGGCAATTCCATCAGCCGCTTCAGACTTTCGTCCGATCCCTCTGTTATGTTTTCTTGCCAAGGTTCTAGAGAAGATTGTTCACGACCAGATATCCGAGTACTTAGAGTCGGAGAAGCTTCTTGATACACGTCAGATGGGTTTTCGGCGTTATCACAGCACGCAAACAGCACTACTGAGTCTGTCATAGGACATTAGGGCGGGTGTTAATAGCAAAAAATAACTGCTTACTATCCTCCTGATGTTTGATTTCAGTAAGGCGTTTGACACGATCTCACCCTCTAAACTTCTTTGAAAGCTAATAGGAATGGGTTTTCTCTAGGTCTGTAGTTCTGTGGATCAAGTCATACATTACAGGGCGTAACCATCAAGTGGTTACGAAAACAGTTGGCAATTCTGATTGGCTCACTACCAATCTTGGCGTTCCACAGGGCTCGGTCCTGGGTCCTCTTCTCTTTAGTCTTTACATCAATGATCTCAGAGACATTTTGGCTTCTTTTAAGGGCCCTCAGGGCGAATTATCGGATAGTGTCGAGCATTTGCTATATGCTGATGACCTTCAAACCTATACGCAGGTGGCGAGGGACGACTTGAGCATGGGTGTGGACCGTCTGTCGGCTGTGGCGCGTGCAGTGGCGGTATGGGCGTCCGAGAATGCGCTTCGTCTCAATGTCGGGAAGACTAAAGCTATTATTTTTGGGTCGGACAGTAATATTAACAAGGTGCAAAGTCTAAAGCTGCCTGGCATTGAGATCGAGGATGGCGTCTTCGTGCCCTTTGCCGACACTGTAACCAACCTTGGTGTTGTAATGGATTCGAAGATGACATGGAAACCGCAGGTGGATGTGATGAGCCGAAAGGTTAATAGAGTCCTTTATGGACTTAGATCCTTTAGATCCTGCACCACCGAGGAACTGCGTAAGCAGCTGGCGGGCGCTCTTGCCACCCCGCACTTGGATTACTGCTCTCTTGTCTACCTTGACGTATCAGGTCAACAAAGCACACGACTTCAACGATTGCAGAACTGATGTGTGAGATACATATATGGTGCTAGAAGGGACGAGCACATCTCCCCCTATAGGAAGAAGATAGGCTGGGTTCCAGTGAAGGCAAGAAGGGAGTTATTTGTGGCGGTGATGCTTTATAAAGCAATTGTAATGGGACAGCCGCCGTATCTTGCTGCCCTTTTTGATAGGAACCAGTCTAGAACCTCAGCTAGGAATCCGCAAGAACTAGTGGTGCCTAGCGCGCGTACCGATGCGGGGCTGTATTCCTTTAAAGCCCAGGGCACGCGCCTCTGGAATTCTCTCCCGAGCGACGTGAGAGATCTCTCGTCGCTTAAATCTTTTAAGCCTGTGATGCGGAGGCGCATATACGTACACGAGATTGAGTGTACTGTCGATCAGAAAACTGATTCTGCGACTGTTTCGTGACTCCGTTAGATATTGTACCATCCAAATATTTATTCTATTTATTTATTATATTATTAATGTATTTTAACATCTATGACCAAAGGTTTTTATTTAGGTGACGTGATAGAGTAGTAAGTAAGAAGAAAAAATGTACATAATGCGTAATATGAATCTGTGATAAATTAATGACAATATGTGATACATATGTATTTTTGACTTGTGCAAAATAAAGGCTAGTCTATCTAATCTATCTATCCTTCTTTCTGTTCCGGCGAAGCAGGCGTCTGGAAGTCAGTGACCCACCCGGCAGAGGTATTGCGGCTCGGCAGGCTGCTCTCGCGCTGTTGCTGCTTCGTGTTGGAGCAGAGAGGGGAGACGATCGCAGCGGTACTGTTGCTGCGATCTCCTTACCGTGTTTTTGCACACAGCGTCGACGCCGCTCGCTGCGTCTGCTGGTGGGGGGGGGGGGAGACGCGAGTGTCGCCGACTTAGCTCGAAGCACTGGCTCGGCGCAAACGCTCACCTGATGTTTTCCAGGAGGTGGGGAGGGCTTCTTCTGTGTTATTCTGACACTCTGCTTGGCCGACTTGGTTACAGGCGTCGCCACGGCAAGTGTGGATGTGGATGTCTCTGGCGGGAGCGTCTTTGGCGATGGTGTCACTGGCGTCTCTGCTTTCCGACATTTTAATCCACCAAGTCTCATTTTCTTTGTTTCTACTAGTACATAGCAGGATAACAGACCGTTTTTACATTTCTGGACCCGTTTTTTTATATCAATCTTTTAGTTTTGAGATTTCAGTTTTTTCTAATAAAGTAATTGGAAAAGTTGATGAAAGTAAATTGCTTAATATGTACTTAGAAGAGAATGAAATTACCTTTCTTTTTACTGCGGAAAATTTATATTATTGTTTGTCGTTTTTTTTTTATTATACACCATAAAGCGCAAATTTTTTAAATTGTTTTACTCGAAAACTAAATTTTGAATCTTCCTAAAAGAAATCATGAGTATTGAAAGTTATTAGGACTATACTTTACTTTAATTTTAAGTCACTTGATGGGTCAGACTCTGAGAAAATCATCAACAACTGAAAAAAGCCATTTTTCTACGTGACGAGGTAACTGAAGTAAAAAGGCATTAATCAAGTTCAAATTTTGGATTTAGTTAGCATTATATAGCACTTCGATCCCTGTTTGGGTTGTTTACGAAACCAGTTAGTTTCAAAGATATTAAGCTTCAAAATTTTGTTTCTCACCCTGTATACTTTGCATAATTAAAAACTGAATCGCTTATATCTCTAGCGTTCTCACAGTGGCGGGTGGGTTAAGTAATTTTAACTCCAACGTGCGGCTACATGGCAATTCGCCTTTGCGGCTACCTCGCCTACCTAGCCGTAGGTAGGGAGAGAGAGTGAGAGATTTAATTGTATATATATATATATATATATATATATATATATATATATGTATGTAATTGATTCGAAATAATTTTATCCATCAAACAAAAAAAAAACTTGATAGAATTATATATGAAGTAAAACAATTCTGATATTAAGCAATACATAATGTTGAAGGAAGATACGTGCCAAAGTATTGGCAGCAGTTTTTTATTTTGACCCGCAAACTATGAATCCGATGTCAGACTTAATACATTACCCTTCTTTTTTTTAATCACGAAAATTAGTCAAAAAAATAGAAAAAAAACATCTTTTTTATGATTTTTGCGCTGTTTATCATGCTTGAAGTTGAACTTTTCATTTAATAGACATTTTTAATATAATTTGAGTCACTGAATACAAATCTGAGTAAGATTTGATTCAAGGCCCAAACGGTCTTCTTTAAAAACGTAAAATAAACCAAATACTAGAAAATCTTATAAATAACGGATTATACTACATTTTGTTTTCAAGCGATTTTAGCTCTCTATCTGTTTGCAAATTTTCTGAAACGGAGATATTTACAACAACAAGACTACTTATCGCTAACTCGTCTCCCAGCTTGCATTGCCGACGTGCAGGTACACAAAAAAGATTTACTTACGATGCAGGGATAAAGAGACCCAGTATCGGCGGCTTGTCAGGGTGGAAAAGCGGGCCCGCAGTTGTCCTCATCTAGTGACCGTAGCTTTCTATTTGTTGGCAACTTAGCCGCTGAAGAGTATAATATATTACCATAGGGTAAGAGGTATCTACGAGATACCTCTTACCCTATGGTTTTATTAGTTCTTTTACGTCTCTCGCCTGTCTTGAATCTCTTATTTCACTTTCCTATTTTAGCCACTAGATGTTCTTCTCTACTCTTTCCAGCTTCGACCACACCTGCTCTTCTGCTCTCAGTCTTCTGTGGTATTCTGATAGTGCCCAGCCTCTTTTGTTCAGCTCCTCTCCTCTAGTACTGCGCCTCCTTCCTCTTCCCCTCTCTTTTTCCTTTTCTTTTTCTAGGGTTCTCCAGCATTCTTTCCACAAGGTGCCTTCCTTTGCCTTACTTAGTTTCACCTCATATTTTATTGCTCTTTTCTTTGTCCTTGTTTCAAACTTATGCCTCTTTGTCTCCAAGTGTAGTACATGATCCGGCGTGGTTCTGTCTAGTTTCATTACCCATTTCATGTATTTTTCTGTATCTTCTCCAGTTCTTCCTTACCTTTCTATCCCCACACCTCTGTACCATATTTCATTACACGTTTTACCATCGTCGAATAATCCCATCCTTCGTTCCCAATTATCTCTAAAGAGTTCTTCCCCTAAACTCCACATCGTGCTCATTACCGTGCTTGCCTTTTCCTTTAATTTCTTAACTTGTGCCTCTTCCTTCCCATTTTCCTTTAGCATATATCCTAAGTATTCGAATTTTTTTTTTCGAAATATAATTTATACCCTGTGTCCATGAGAGTATCCATCTGTAGTTATTTGCTTCCTCCTTCTTCCCTTTCTTGAAAAGCGGGGTTATCAATCCTGTTTTCCATTCCTCTGATACTTCTCCCCCTTTCCATATGTGGTTAACTTTTGTAGTTATTTCCACTATTATCTGTCCTTCCTCGTGTATCCATACCTCATTTTGTAGTCCGTCTGCTCTTGGCGCTTTTACCTTCTTCATTTATCTAATTGCCTTCCTCACCTCGTTTTCGGTAATGTTTTCTTCTTCTCCTGAGCTTTCTTCTTGCTCCTCCTTCCCTTGGATACCTGCTCCCACCTCATTCTCTGCCTCTTCTCTCAGTTGCTCTTTGGAGTGAATTAACCATTCCTCTTTCTTTATCATACTGCTGCATCTTGTTCTCCTTTTTCTTCTCCTGCATTTTACCACTTCCCAGAATTTTCTTCCAGTTGTGTCTCCTCCGCTTTTTTTATCCTTTTTTCCATTTCCGCCTCATTTTTATTTTCTACTAGTATTCCCCATTCTCTTTTCGCTTTCACATATTCTTTTCTTCCTGCTCCTTTCTTAATCGCCTTGCCTAGCTTCCTTACCTCTGCTTTCTTGATTCTGCATTCTTCATCCCACCATGAGTTTTTCTTTCTTTTCCTGCCTCTTCCCTTTTTCTTTCTGATTGCTTTTTCTAGTTTTCTTTTCAGTTCTATCCATTTTATTTTCTCTTCCCTTTTACTCAGTTCTTCTCGGAATTGGCCCTTTCTGTCCATATGGCCCTTTCTGTGTTTTTTCTCCTCTTCTTCGTTTCCTCAGTTCGTTTTACCCACCTGTATTTCGATGCATTGCATTTTAATCTGATTTCAACCTGTAACTAATATTTATTTTACTCACCCCTTTTTTACCTTCCTCATTGGCAATCGCATAATCTTCACTGAGCATCCTGCCCCTCCTATGTACGTGTATTCTCCTGTTTCATCCCCTTCAGTATTTCTATTCATTATACTTAGGCCCACCTCTCGTATCTTTTCAAGTAGTTCTTCCCATTCTCTGTTTTTCTTTTCATCTTTCGATTCTCTCTTCTCTTCGTTTCATTCATCGTCTATTCCTGCTCCTTCATATTCCGTTCTTGCGTTCATGTCTCCGCACCATATCAGCTTCTCACCTCTAGCATTCTCCGTCATCCCTTCTATCTCCTCAAAGTTTTCTTGCTTTTCCTCTCTCATGTATGCCGTACCTACCCACCATGTATCTCCCCTTCCTATTATTCTTGCTCCTAAAGATTTATTTGTATTTTCTTCTATCCACTCTATTCTCTCTATTTTCTCTCCTAGTCTTATCGCCATCAGTATATCCCCTTTCACTCTCCCTCTTTCTCCCCCTTATTTTGCGTTTCAAAATCTACTTCGTAACCTTCTAATTTCTTATACCAGAAATTTCCTTCCTTATCTTCCAGCCATGTTTCCTGCAGACAGATTACATCAAACCCTCTTAAATATCACCAGGTCCTCTCATCTGCTCCCTTCATTCCCAGTATACATTCCAACGAATTATCCTTGAGCCCTTCTGCTCTCCTTTTTTCTCCCTCTCCTTTCTTTTTCCTTCTCCGAAAAAGCTCTTGTTGCCTTTCCTTCCATATATATTAACCCCATCAATCCGTAGTTTGTTATACCCTATATTAAACTCTTTTCCCTCTTTCCTTTCCCTTGCCACGTATTCTGTTATTTTCTCTTTGTTTCGCTCTCTTTCCATGTCAGATCATGGTCTATGAGAATGTCTGACCCTTGTAACCTTGGCTTTTCTCTCATAATTAAATCTTTTTCTTCCCAGTTTCTGTATTCTGCTCCTATTCTATGGATCCTCCCATTCTGTGTTCACGTCCTCCTTAACGTTATCTTTTGTTAAGTTTTCTTTTTATCCAATTTTCCACTCTCTTCTTATCCCACAATCTGAAATCATTATATTGTTATTTTTCTATTGTTATTCTATTGTTATTCTATTGTTTTCTATCTCTTACCATTTCAACTCCCGTTTTGTTTTCTTCGCTCTCCCTCGCTTGTGTATCCCTACTTCTGTTTGTCTCTTCCCTTCCTTCAATTTTTTCTATCTTCCCTAATATCCCTCTTATTTCCTCTTTCCTTTCTTTTTTTTCCTGATCATCTTTGCCGTGAGTCCTATGTACCTTTGTTCTCAGTTTTCTATCAATTTTTATCTCTCTTCTTTTTCCTTATCCATTTTCTTGTTCATCTCCTCTACCTTTTGTAGGATCATGTCCATTGTATTCTTTAGTGTCCCGACTATCTCTTCTCCCATTTTTTCTTTTTCTTGAGGTAATCTTTTCACGTTTCCTCCTTTTGCAAATGCGTTCCTTTCCTCTAAGTCTTCTTCAGTTCCCTCTGCTCTTTCTTTCTTATTCTTCTCAATATAATCCTCTGTACTCCTATCCTTTTTTTTAACCCTGTGTCTTCTTTTGACTATAGACTGTCCTCTAGTCTTTTCTGTTTCAGAGTATTCCCTATTCTACCTCCTCCTCTACCCCGTCTCCTTTTTCCTCCTCTCGGTGTACTCGCACTTTTTGAATTTCCTGCCTCTTCTAACGATTTCACTATACTTGGTTGCGGCGTTCTAAATTCCTGTTCCTCTATTCCGCTTCCGTGTTCCGTTCCGTGAATGTTTTCTTATACCTCAGTGCTCGTCAGGTTCATCGTTTTATTCCCACTATCTCTATCTCTCTCACCCTATTTCCTAACCTCTCCTCTCTGACGCTCACTTTCCCGCTCTTCTATCTCTATACTCTGACTCACTTTTTCCCAAATTTTTTACCCCTTGCTCGACCCTTTCTCTACCTGCTTCTGTCTTCTCTTTCCTTCCTACCCCTCTATTCCGTTCCCTACACTCCCTTATTTCACACACTACTCTACACACTTACTCTCACAAATCAATCCAATATGGCACTCCAAAAAATATATATATTTTTTCAATACAAGATTATCTAGTAAACTTAATAAATACCAAAAAATTGACAAAAATATCTATTTATCGAATTTACCGATCAATACTTCCAATTTAAATAAAACTGGAGGGTGATCCCTGGTAGAATTTTTACCCGTCCAGCTGGCCTGGTCGCTATGATATGTCGTATTTTTCGCGATGGAAACTGGGCAAAACTGATCAGTTTCGCTCATATATATACAGAGCGCTTTCCTGTACATAACCTTTTGAGGTTATCATACAGGATAATAACAATTATTCAATATAAGATGAAAATAATTCTTGAATGAAGCTAGTATTTTTATTAATTATTTTTTAATTTAATTATTATTATTTTACATCCTTTAAGGTTATAATAATAACTTAAGTTAGCGAGTAAGTAAATGGAAGCTGTATAGTCTTATTAGCCAATGCTCAAATCCATTATTCTTATCTGCATTGTATTAAAGCTGAATATCTGATTTTTTGTCCTGATATTTGTAAAATTATTTAGAAATGAGTTACTTTTTTACTTTGTCATCAAGACGGCACATACTGGTGCAAGTTCCCAGGAGAGTCACCGCGCAGCTTCGAGGTCCGCCCCAGCGGCAAATACCGGTGCCTCCTCAGGAACTGAAAACAGGAAGGTAAATAAAAGAAACAGGCACATTTATAGGAAGCTAGCCTCGGGGACGAAGCGTCTGGAGGACGCTCTTGGGGGGTCCGAGGTTGAGACCCTTGAGTGACGCTCCTAAGAGCTACAGCCAAGCGGTGGCTACTGACTTAAAGGTGGCCATCGTTCCGGTCAAGTACCCAAAAGAGTTCCTTGACTAGGATCGGGAAAGAAGGTCCTGGAGGCCTTGGAGGGATAGATTGATGGCGCCCCAGACGGAGGCTATTTTCCAAGTTTCTTGGATAATTGGTTCCAGAGGGGTGCACAGATCTTCCACTGCAAGGACCAAAATGACAAGAAGTGGTTACTTAGTAATGCCACTAAATGGTCGTGTGGGGGGGGGGGAGGAACCCAGCTCAAGGCTATTGGGATGGGAGTCCTTCAGAAGCTGGTCAAAGCGATGATCTACGCCCCCGGAGTGCATAGTCCTGAGGTCGTGGTAAAGCGCCTGAAAAGGCAGAACACCACACTTACACCGGACTCCTGGGTGGCTGCCGAAACCAAAACGGTGACGGTGGGCACTGAGGGTAAAAAGAAGGAGGAGACGACCATTCGGGTGCTGCTGGAAAGGACTAAGGTCGAGGCACTAAAAGCCCTTGACTTCAAACCTTTCTGTGGAGACGGCAAGGCACATGTCGTCCCGTTCAAGGAAAAGACATGAAGAGCCGGGACAGTAGAGGTTATGAAGGTCGACCCTGGCCTTAATTAGGTAAACATAGAGGTAGATGCGGGTAGCGGTGCTCTCGAACAAGATGGCTGATCAGGACCAACGCAACAGCGTGAACAATATGAATAGGGCCGGATCTGTACCGGACACCACCATATAGTTTACGCAGAATTATCTGCACCATTGCAAGAGCGTCTCGGCCGTTCTGGCTAGACGTATGGCGGGGGTGCATACAGGCATTTGCCTAATCCAAGAACCTTGGATTCACAACGGCAAAATCGCAGGCTTAAACGGAATAGGTACACTGATCAGCGGCAGACCCGTTACGACTAGAACGTGCCTTATTGTTATTGGGCTTCAGGTGAAGACGGTGCCAAAGTACCGCTCAAGGGATCTATGTACGGCTACGGTAGGCTACACGGGTTCCGAAGGTGAGCGGAAAGTCATTATGATTGCCGCAGCATACTTTCCTTACGAGGAAGCGTGCCCACTAGATGAAATGGTCGCATTCATCAGAGAATGCGAAGCTGAAGGCATTAGGTTTATAATGAGTTGTGACGCAAACGCGCACACATGTTGGGACAGCACAGACTGCAATTCTAGAGGAGAAAGTCTATTGGAGTTCTTAGCAGCAACGAACGTGGACCTTCTCAATACGGGCAGCAGACCTACGTTCTGAAACGCCGTAAGGGAGGAGGTCATAGACACTACCCTGGCCTCCAGGAACGTGTGGTCCGAGGTTATGGACTGGAGAGTGTCGGAAAAAGTCTCCATTTTGGATCGCCAATACATCGTGTTCAGACTCGGCGGACAAAGTATGCTCGATCAGCTCATAAGGAACCCTAGGAAAACAAACTGGGTAGGATACAGAGAAGAATTTAAAGCTAAGATTAATTACTTTCCTGTAACTTACGGGACGGCGGAGTACATCGATCACTGCAATAGGATCCTAAGGGACATAATAATAAGTTCTTACGAGAACAATTGTGAACTTAGGCTGAAGATAATGTTCATTTTTATTTTAAAAGTACGCCAGTTTTGCCCATTTTCAGGGCAGTAAAAGCGCCTAAAATACACGCTTTTGCAGGGCAGTTTTTTGGAATTTTCCGACCAGGATGGTGATTTTTCGCTCAAAACTGGCCCGAAAGTCGGGAACATTTCTATCAGCAATGGAACAATTCTCGTACCAGATTTGTATTTAGCGAGCCAAAAAATATAGGAATACATGTGTCATGTGCCGGGGTTAGATATTTTTGTTTTTTCGTGTGTTGGTGATAATCTACGCATTGTTTATTGAGGTCGTAAATACCTTGATTCAATATACTGCTCTATTTCATCATATTCGTATTCAGTGTTAGCAAGATTTTTATTTTCATTTAGACTGTCACAATTTTCTTTAGAATTCATTCCTGCATTGCATATTTCAATATATGGACAGCCGTGTCCTCTATTACAGTATTTGAACAAGTATTTGATAGATTGTACCGTGGAACACATTTCTACGTTAATATGAGAATTCAATTTTAACAACAAAGGGTTATATCAAACGAAAAATCGGTTATCAGCAATTTTATTACAATTCCTACCTTTCTAAGTGACTTTTTGTCATCATTTCTTCGCATATATGATGGATATCCAGAAAAATTAAAAGTTGTTTTTTTATTATAACTTATTGGAAAGATTTTGTACATTTTTTTGTATCTTTATTTATATAAGGAGAACACATATTTTGTTCTCCACAAAGACGATGAAATATGCCTTATTTTACAATATTATGTTATTTTGGATAAATATCTTTGTTTATAGTCTCGCGAAAAGGAAGAGACTTGTGGATCTTGATGGACGAGTTGGCAATAAAGAAAACTATCGACAGTTAATGTGAAGTTATAACCGTAAAAAATTGACCTTTATTGAATATAGTGTGTATTTACAAGTGTTTAAATCTAAGGAAAAGAAATGAAAGTTAAAGTATTAAAGTACCGACGCGTGAACGATATTGTTTACGGACGACACTGTGAGGCAAGTACGAGCGCTCACAGTGATTCGGCAATACGTATTGACTATACAATCAGCGAGAGCGGCAGAAGACCGCTCGCGCAACAGGCGGAGAGAGAGAGAGAGAGAGAGAGAGTAGGAGAGAGCGAGCGCGCGTTGCCATGGCAACCCCCTAATTGATGCCGTGTGAGCAGGCAAATACATTCGAAAATACATTTGCGACAACGGCTCGCTTCTCGAACCTTCTAGCTCTCTCTCGGGGTAAATGTCTAATTTTCGAACAGTCTTCATTTGGAATTTCTGCACTTATAATTTCATCAATTTGTTCAGGAGTTCTGATTTTATTATTTTTATCTAAAAAAAATAATATATGCATGTAAGGAAGTCATCTCTTTTCGATATCATAAGTATAAGCAAAACCTTTTCCTAAAACACCTTGTTTAACTACCATTTCCTTAAATTCTTTAACTTTTTGTTAGCATACTTTAACAGCAATATCTTGTATATCAATTGTAGTTTCATACTTTTCTAAAATTTTTTCTAAATAACTTTCAGAATAAAATTTTACAATATTTTGAAAATATCTAATTATTTGTAATTAGAAATTCAAATCTTACAAAATGTATTAATGAAACAATACATATTTAAAAAATATATATACGATCGTCATCGAAATACAACCGAGCAAGCGTCAGCGAGTGAGGCATCTGCTGCTAGTGAACAATTACTTGGATAGACTTGCCACGGCTTTGTGAATGATCCAGACCATCTTCTTTACTCTACTCAGGCTTAAAATGTACCTTAAACCGGCCCCCTCAGACCAAATGAAAGATATTTCTAAAACATATCAATAAAATGTTGTTAGCAACAAGTGTGAACAATATTAATTAAAATTATTAGCTACTTATACAACGTATAAAGACGACGGTCCGGATCTTTCACAAAACCGTGGCAAGCGACTTAAAACACTTATTTATTTATAAAATATCATGAATTTTGGTCAGTGGT
>QLYP01000580.1:65771-77353 GCA_016647725.1 Nasonia giraulti
GTTACAAAAAATATGGTGTGCACCAAGGGCTAAGCGGGCTTTTTGGCCTCGTGCGGTTGCAGTACTCATCTGCGGCTCGTAAACGCCCTCGCCTTCGGCTCGGGCTAACTCGCCTTGACTCGTATTGCAAACTCTACCCTCGGCCTAAAAAAGCCCACTTTACGCCCTTGGTACACAATATACTATTTTTCTAAAATCTCAAGTGCAATAAGACCGTTTTACGTCCGTAATCGAGGCACAAAAAAAAATCATTTTGTTCAGTTTTCGATTTATTACTGAAAAAATAAGTAGTCAAATCACTTGAAAATTTAATGGAATATAATTTGACACGTGACCCATCGACATAATTTTTTTTGCGAGGTTATAATGTTCAGTTTCAGAGATATGAATTTAAAAAAAAACCTTTTTCATTTTATCTGCTGAACAAAGCGGTCGATCCCGAGGACCAAACGAGGAAAAGTAGGTAATTTTATTCTCTTTCGAACGCATTAGAGCTGAATTGTTCGTAATAACGGGATGATCGAAAAAAACGCAAAATAGTGTAATGTTCCATGCTCATACATACTTTAGGATTTACGTATATGTATAACGCCTGTACGACAGCATTCGTGTACTCATACAGACGACGTATATTAAACCGATTGCGACAGTAAGAAACTGATCACCGAACACCGGAGTGAGGCTTTGACCTACAAGTCAGCACTTCTTCTTATACGCGCGTATACTGACTTACTTTTGTACATCATTCTTGCACGTCAGATGTTTATTGGTCGATCGTTGCTGCGTTTCATTTAATTTCACAACTCTTTCAATTGTCATCAAAGCTTTAAAAAGCCAGGAAACGATCCACGGAGCGCCTTTTGTACAAGTAACCTGTTGTCGTGTGGCTGTACCCGGTCAGTAAGTACGGGTGCTATTTCTCATTACGCATCACTTATTGAGTGTGTGCAAACCACTCGAACTCTGTGTGCGAGATATAGTAGACTCCTTGTTTTCTGATAGTGAGTCTGCATCGTGCAATAGGCAAAGAGCCCGTCAACAAATCTGGCGTTAGTGGTAACATAGCTTAGATAAGATCATAAAACTTAGCCACGAGTAATTGTGTAGAGTTAAGGCCAATCAGTATTTGACGTGCCACGAAGGACTACCCAGTTTCCAGATCACGAAAGAGAACTAATATATAAATATATCGTAAGTCAAGTTTAATTGTACAAGCGTCAGAAGTAATTATAAATGAATTACCGAAAAACGATACTATAACAACTAAACCATACAAAAACTGTAACATCTGCTGAGTTCCGGGTTGTCTTCAATAAAACAAAAACCATAACAATTAATCAGTGCATAATTATTATTAATAATCAATAATATCCAAAAAACAAACTAAAACCATCGGAACGAGAACAGACGGAGTAAACACGCTTGCTGACAACACCATGAGCCACACAAGGTAAGGGCAAGCAACATAATCGTGGACATTTCCTAGTCTGCGATACTACAGCGTGAATATACTGCTGGGACACCAACAACGTCCGCGCAAAAAAAAACTTGTCCACTTCAGCAGGCAGCGGGGACAGAATACCGTCCGCGCATAAACACGCGTCCGAGCAGACGAGAAGCGCGGGACAAACTTAGATCAGTCCGCGAATAACTCTAGTGACATAAGGCTCTTGAGCCGAAGGCTAGTTCCTTTTAATTTAAATAATTATTTGTAGACTCACGCAGCCCGTCCTATTATCAAGTACGGTCTTTACAATAGTGTTAATAAATAAAAAATAACTGTTTTTGCCGAATTCAGAATCCAAAAATATATATGCATGTCAAATTTTATTGATATTAACCGAGTAATTCCAGAAATATTACGGTATACATGTGGTCCCCTCCTATCACTACACGCGGCCCGACGCGCCGCCTAGCGAAGCACGACGACGTGGCGAGCGCGAGGGGAGCTAAGAAGCTTATTGTTAGTCACTTTCGTGAATCAATCACGGCCTGGCCGCCGGTGCGAACAGACCTAGTCATCTTGTACGTAGTTTAATATAATCTAGTCACGATCAGCACTCAGTATTATCTTTATTCTTTGTATACTGTCTGTTCGTCCTTGCCTACCTTATCTCCTATTAGGGAGTGTAGAAAAAGAGATGCAATCATCAAATCTCTAAATACATACACACACGCATCCACCACACGGGGATGCCGATACCCCGTATGTGGCGCGTCCCTTAGGTGGCGGATAGGGGAATGCTCACCGGCGCATGGACGTTTCCTCAACATGTCGGAGGGTAGAGCAGAAATAAAATATGCTCCGTCGACCAGACTGGCTAGTAGTGAGTTAACAACAAAACTACCCCATACGGGTCAGACCTCTGAGTCGAATCTCGTCGACGGTTCCAATCGGGTGAAAACCCTGGTGGCCGGCGCTGGCTCCATGGTTTATGAGGGGGGGGGGGGGTAAACTCACGAGGTCGTGGAAACGAGGCGAAGACAAGAGAGGAAAGGGGAGATAAAGCAAGGCCCGTCGTCACCAGGGACCCAAATTCCCAATCCGGCTATGCAAGGCGACCATTTGACGGTCCTGAATGATACAATTAGGAAAACAATCGAGTGCGCCGAGGGCAGAACCAACGTGCACGGGCCGATTAAAACGTGTCTCGCGAAGGCGATGGAAGAGCTAGGAAAAATAAAGGAAAAAAGTACGTCCCTCTTGAAGGTGCCGGAGCTTCGCTTAGGAGGAGGATCTCTTGGAACAAGAGCAATCAGGAGAGTTCGACGAGCATTGTTAGTGCCAGGAGCATAGACAGCAACTCGTCAACGAAACAAATCGCAGAATACACAGAGTCTCGGCAAAAAGCCATAAAAGTACGTAATGAAGAAGAGGAGTGCATAGGAAAGCTGAAGAAAAAAGTAGACTGACAGTCCGCACCGAGGGATATAGGACGTATAGCAAAGCGGGCCGAACAACTTAAAGTTCTGTTAGAGAAACTAAGAGAAATGCACGAAAAAGAAAATTTGGAAGAGGAAAGCTATTAAGATGCCATTGATGAGGACGGCTCCCTAAGGACGCGGTATTAGCTAGTGCCGGAAGCAAGAGGCCAAGGGGAAGCCCGACTAATAGCCCTGAAGAGAAGAGCGTGGAAAAGCTTGTCAGAAAGAAGAAACGACATGAGAGAACAGCAAGGCAACGTGGAACTTTCACCCCGAGAGTCCCTCACAATGCACCAGAGCAATTGGCGAAAGCCAGGTCCAACAAAAACAAGCGTCCAAAGGGATGCTAGTGAAGGTGGGGCAAAACAGGACGTACGCGGAAGTCATGGGGAAAATCCGAAGGGATGTAAACCCGGACACCACTGAAACAAGGGTGCTGGGCTTCGCTTCGCTCGGGCAGTAAACGCACCCTCGTGAAAGATCTTCTCGCTCGGGCAGTAAACCCACCAGCGGGAAAAATCTGTTATTTTCGACCCTTGTTGCATAATGTACTATTTTTGCCCACTTATTGAAAATTAAAAAAAAAAATGAACATGTACTTATACATACATACATACATACGTATATATGTATATAATACTGGGAGAAGCTCTTTCAAAAAGGTCACCTTAATGCCGCTTGTAGTCACAAAAACGCAGAAATCTTACATGCGTTATAAAACACGTTCCCACACTCAAAGTATCAAAAGTCCACTTTACGCCTTATACATGCTTCCATTTTTAGTTAATGTTTTTTGTAAATAACAAGTATACAAACCCAGTGTGACGTTTTAACTTTGAAAATTCTGTATTAATTACCCAACTGATGATTATCGTTTCTATCAGGATTCAGCTAAACAAAAAAAATACAAAGAAAATATTTATAGAATTGAGAATGCTTTTAAATTGTGTAGTTATATAAATCTTCATTAGTTTTATTAACTTGTTTAAAAATAGTTACAAAAATTATATAGCTATCTTTCTTATTCAACCAGGTATAGTCCAGACATGGTCATTATTTTACACTAAAAACCATGCACAAGCATACACAGACAAAACTTGCTGATTTTACAATTAGTCGCAGCTTTTTTTTTATTACATGTCATGAATGAATCACACAGATATAACGCTGGAATAAGCAGTCCTCATTATGCTTTATATCTATCGTTTGAGCCGATTGCACAGCAGAGAATCAATGAAAAGACAGAAGCTATCACTTCAAGAAGGCCGAGGCTTATAATGACTCCAAACAAAATGCCGCTTTGTTTCTTGAATTCTCTTATAATTTGATCAGTACATCCCTGAAACAAAAAAATCTGTTTTAAAATAAAGTAGACAGTGAATTTCTAAACACAACTGATCTACGCCAGTGCTTTAAAATATTTTACAAAATTTTGTATGCAAGGAGGCTATTTTCTCGAATAATATAAGATTTTATTTTTTATCCCATTCCCCTATGTAATTTTGAAATGCGGTCTCTGCTTGTACAATTTTTGCATGTATGCCTAGTAAAAATTATAATTTTACTCGACTCTCTTTTAGATCCTCTTACTTTATTCGTTCCCATGATTTGTTTAGGACCTCTTCGCATCACAAAAGAAGCGTACGGTCCTAAAAAAAAATTAGGAACTCGGGACTAGAAATCCGGGAACGAATTGAAATACATAAACATATTTTCGCGAGCGCCAAAATAGCTATAGTGTAAAATCCGCGCACCATAAATCAAAGAAAAAAAATTATATTATGGTACCCCCGAAAATAATTAGCGCGGCAAGGAGCGCGCTTCGACTTGGCGCACGCCGCAAGGACAGAACATCAGGTGCAGAGAGTGATCCGCAAGATACGCGAAAACAATTAAGTAGAGTAAATCGGATATTTAAGATACATCAGAAAATGCCGCCGAATTATCAAAGAGGAGTAACGCGGACGTTAAGCTCCGCTGTATTAGAGTCAAGCGATTCAGAAAACTGATACACTGCACAAGCATGACGCGAAATTGGAGCACGGCTCAAAAACAGCTACTCGAAAATCTTCCGCGAAGCACCGAACAATCCAATTAGACGGATGTAGAAAGTTGCGAATCAATCGACATGAGGGCAAACAGCCCAGCATTATCATATGTGGGATTACCGCAGGGCCCCCAATCTACTCAGATCGACATGAAAAATCTTGAGAGTAGATTGGAGGACTTGCGTTTAGATCAGTCCGTGCACGTAGATAACCCATCAGAACCAAGGTCGCGCGAACGAGGAGCGATAAGGCGGCAATCGGAGAGCCGTTAAACAAGGAAAGATGCGGTTGCACGCGACAGTCCGAGAAAAATCAGAGACGATGCGCGTAGTCAGAATATCTCGCGATAGAACCCGGAAAACGCACAGCTCGCCCAGCCGGAGATTTACGCGATATAACGTCCACGCAACACCGAGACGCACACATAATGCGTATTACGCGGATACGGAATCGGATAGCGAAGATGATTTTGAAACAGAAACAAACGACGAATTGGAGACAAGACGAGATAGAGCGCGCACATACGATGTAGTCAATTACGTCGTCAATACGAATTAGTCACAAGCGCAACAGACATAACATTTGACGAAAATTACGAAAAGCGGCGCAAAGCCTGGGAGAAAAAGCGCTGGCGCCAATTGCAATCAGATTAAAAAGCATTTGAGAAAGAAATCTATGCCCGCGAATCGCGAAAACCTCAAGTAAATCCGGAGACAAAATCGGAGCGCCGCAGCAGAAAAGTCGATGAATCGGACCAGGATGAACGCGACGCGTACCGCAGAAGTAATCATTGGCGAGCAAACGGCAACGGCAGAAAAAGACGCCGCGACGATAAGCCCCCCAAATTTCCAGGTGAACGTGAAGGGCACCTGCAGCGACAGGATCTGCCAGGGCAACCGAGGCTCAAAATGATCAAAGCGGGAGGTCCGGGGTCTGAAATCGAGCACACGCCCATCAATCACAAATATCCTTATACTCAGTACGTACTCACCCCCCGATAAATGAAAGCTCGTTATACCATGATAGCGACGAAGCGCCGCGACAGAAAATGTCATTCCACCAAGCGGTCAGTTATATACCATATTTTGACGGCGATCCCGACAACTTTAATTTATTTTGCAATGCCGTACGCGAAGTGGCAGATACATTCGGAACGGCGCACGAGAAATTTCTACTGATGCAAATCGCGAATCGATTAAGAGGAAAGGCCGCTGATGGCTACCGAACCAGAACCGCCGATTATTCGTTCGTCGAGGAACTATTGAGCGACCTAACTCTCCACCACGTGAATATAGGTATTGCGGAGCAAATTCACTCCCAGATACGCACGGTGTGCATTAAATAATAAACCAATGGCAGACGCTAAAGCCAGACGCGAGAGAATCGAAAAAATATGGCAGTTAGCAGAAGAAGAAATCGAATTAATTCGGGCGGTTGTCAATGATTACGCCGGAGTTTTCGGCCTCGAAGGTGAGCCACTTCGGCAATGCACTTACTGCAACATAAAATCATATTGAAATTTGATAAAGTCATAAGAAACGCGCGATTAAGATTTCCACCGGCTTTAAAGGAGCACATGCTCCGAGAGCTAGCCAAGCTCCGTGAGCAGAACATTGTAGTACCGTCAAACTCGAATTATTCGTCATCACTTTGGATAGTCCCAAAAAAACCCAATGCGCAAGGCAACAAAAAGTTTCGCCTGGTGACAGATTTTCGTGCCGTCAACGAGGAAACGGAAGGAAGTTGCCACCAGTTACCGTCTAATAGCGACATAGTTGAACATCTCGTGGCCGCAAATTACGTTACGGTGATGGACCTTAAACAAGGGTACCATCAAATCGAGATGCACCCAGAATCTGCGCATCTCACAGCATTTTACGCACCGAACGGTAATTACGTAAATCAACTTTTGCAATTCAATCGCATGGCGATGGGCCTTAAAGAAGCCACAATTACTTTTACGCGAGCTATGTCCCTAGCTACGACCGGTCTGCAGGGGGAGGAAGTCGAGATCTACCTCGACGACCTCATGGTATTTAGCGAAACGTTAGACCAACACATGGTCCGCTTGCGACGCGTGTTAAAAAGACTGCTAGAAGCGAATTTAACAGTTAAACCGAGAAAATGCCAGTTCCTGAAAAAGGAGGCGCACGTTCCCGGACATATCATCGGAAGCGGTAGCATTAAAACTGACCTGGCCAAATCTAGGGCAATGGCAAAATACCCAGTACCAACCGACCCGAAAAAAACTAAAACAAGCACTCGGCCTATTCAGTTATTATTGGCGATTCATAAAAAATTTCTCGGGGATAGCGCGACCGCTATTTAAACTCCTGCAAAAAGAGGCAGAGTATATATGGGGCCCGCAGCAAACAGTAGCGTTTAATAAGTTGAGAGAAATGATGTCAAAAGAACTCGTGTTAAAAGCCCCGGATTTAAACCAACCATTCATCGTGACAACCGATGCAAGTGACTGGGCGCTGGACGCGATTTTAAGTCAAGGGAAGCTGGGAGTGGATCAGCCCTGCGCGTACGCTTCGCGCTGCTTGAAAGGCAGCAAATAAAAATATCCGACGTACGACAAGGAACTCCTCGCGATAGTATTTTCCACTTATTCGGACGTAAATTCACAATATGTACAGACCACGAGGCGCTTAAGAATTTTCATACAACCAAGAGACCGGATCTAAGATTTAACCTATTAAAAGCGGCGCTGATCGGGTACGATTTCGATATTATATATCGCCCGGGCAAGAAAAACGCGAACGCCGATGCGCTATCACGAAATCCGGTGATAAACGAAGGTGAGGATAATCCAGAGCTGCCGCGAGTCAAACTATACGCTCTAGCAGACAAGTAAATAAAAGAAAACCCGGACGAATATGCAAAAACCCCACCGGGCAGAATTTTTCGTACACGCGCAGTCAAAGGGGCGACAGGAGAGAAAGCACAACAATCGTCATCGAGCCCCGACGATTCGAGCGAAGCCGGGAAAATAAAGAAATACGGGGCGTGAACGCGCTAATTTTCAGCAAAGATGATACGCTCGCAGTGAGAAACGAATTCAACGAGTTTTACTTGTGCCGAGCGCTGCACGACGTACACCACAGTGACGAGCTAATTCAAATACGTTGGTTCACAGAAGCGAAAAATCAAACGAACGTGTACGCGCTAGACTACCGCGACGCGATAAGATTCGAGACGGTATTAACTAATACAACGCTAAAAAGAACAACGGGAAACAGATACGTACTAAGCAAAGACGAGAAGGCGCGTATATTTAAAATACTACACGAGGCAATGAACTCTACCCAGCGCCAGTGATCTCACAAGTGGGATCCGGAACGGCCCTTAACGCGGCGTCAGATTCCGAAGAGTCAATGATAACGGTAAAAACTGCAGTATCAGACAGCATCCGTGACGTAATTTTGCCGCCCAGGGCGTGGAATTACGTTATATATGTAGGCCCAGCAAGCGCTACGCGTGTTGCAAAAAGCAGTCAAAGCCGCAAAACCCTGAAAGTGTACAGCCCAAAAAGCTCGTTTAGCAGCGAATCAGAAGGCCTAATACCTCCGTCGGAAAAAATAATGAGCCAGGACATAATCGTTGTCGCACGAAACGAGTCCAAAAGAAATCATTCACGGCCAAACAGCAAGCCCATAAAACCAGACGCGAAAAATCGAGCGAACGATCCAATACCGCTGCCCAGTCCGTCGTGGCCGTGGACCGAGCAAATCTAAAAGAAGAAGCTGGCAGTCGACATAAAAGCAAAAGAATTCGGTAGTAAAGAGGGGCTACAAATTAATGTATGGGAAAGAAAATTGACTGACGGATCGGAAAGAGGAAACGCACAGCAAATAATCGCCACGGAACCAAATCGGCACGCGCGGGCCGAAAACACGGACGTAGACGGAAACCACCGCCAGCCGCGAACGCGACAGGCCCTAACCGAAAGAAACCTTGCGCGAGCAAACTCAGCACATCGCGCCAATGGACACCGATTCAGAAATGTACGCGCTCGCGGATAGCGAAAACGTCGTCCCAGCCATCCGATGAGAACTCGTCAATCAGCTCGGGCAATGTATTAGTGCAATAGTATAGGAAAAAACGCTGTGCCGAACCGTATACAAAGCTAAGACGTTCAAGCAATATTCCTAGTTTCCCACCAGGGGACTGCCTCTTTTTCTCACTAATCAAAATAGCAAAACTTGACATTTCGGCCACCGAGCTGCGACAGCAATTTCGTCAATGCTGCAGTACTGTGGCGAGCCAGGCGAAACAGAGAAAATCCTAGCTTCAGATACGGACTACGGCACGGTTGATTGCGCGTTTCTATTCGAGCACGAATACGGGATAAACAGCTGCATACACTATGATTTACCAGGCGACACCCGAATTTTCTGTCACATAATAGTGAATAGCCGCGATAAATATATTCATTTAAATCTAACCGGCCAGCATTTCACGCCGTACTTGCGCGTAAAAGTACCCGAACCCGCGGTAAGGGCAGCAGCTAGACTGCGAAACCGCTCACCATCAAACGACACCGATCAAAGCGCGCGCAAATCACCGATCCTCGGCAGGATAAAGAAACGAACGCGGAAAACTGCGAACGCGACGATTGGACTTAAAGCGAAGGGTCATATCGCGCAGAATTCAGAAGCTGTAAGCGAAGCGCCAGCGCCAATCGCAGCCAGCAGCGGTCCAAAAGTCCACCCAATGCAAGTAGCGACGAGCGACGATCACGAAACCTTGAAAAACCCTTCAATAATCGTGAATCCGGCGGAGCCCTCGGGCCCTGAAGGAAGCGGAACTCCGCAATTTACGAAATTCCAATGCTAATACAACGCCCACCCTCCAAGCGCGAATATAAGTCCACAAATACCACCGGATACAACTAACAGCACCGTAGCATCCTTTGCGGGAGAAAATATAGCCACAGCCGAAATTCATAGCGGGTCAGCAGCACATCAGCCAACGCGAACTCGACCGCGAGCCGAGGCCGATGCTCTGACAGATGAGAACGCGTCAGCACTTATAACGAGCGCATCGCTCCTATAGGCGACAGCACGGGTGCAATGATCGAGGCAGCGCGAAAAGACGGAAAATATAAGCGATACCTGGTAGCGGGAGCCAGGCCGCCGCGCGAAAAACCACCCTGGGCCATCCCAGAAGGCCAGGAGCCCCCTCCCTTCGTACACCTCCAATCATACAACGAACACCCTTTTCGCTTCAGAGAAAATCTCGTATATTTAATGTCACCGGATAACTTTATATCAACTGAAATTCAGTGAGCCTTGATCGAACGCGGCTACCTTGACGCCGAGGTCCTAGTTAGCAAGTGCTTTAAAGTAGGAGAAATAAACTTTACGGAATATAAAGAGATCCAGCTAAAAGGGGTTAACGTTAAAAGGCACATCGATGACCGTCCATTGAAAGCAGACTTACAGAAATGTTTAAAAACATTGAAAAGCGTGGTACTCTCGCGAAAAATTAACAGCTTTGCAATAAATTCAAGATCTAGCCATATTGACGATAGCCAAGTGAACCAAATTCATCGATCTGTTCGACGGCATATTCATGAACAAGCATGTAACAGCAATCCTATATAAAAATAACTTACCGTAAGCGAACGCATTCAAATTCTCAAAGAGTACCACGAAGCAGCAATGGGAGCCCATCGTGGCATATCCAAAACTTATAACGAGGTAGCCAGCGATTTTTATTGGAGACACATGCGCCCGGACGTGAAACAATTTGTCGCGCGGTGCGCAGTGTGCCAGAGCAACAAGCTAGGATAAAAACGCGACTAACTATATTGATTAACAATACATGCGACGTTGCAAACGTCGCAGCCGCGTCGATACGAGGAATCTCGTCGTTCGATGCGGCCAAGCCCTGAGTGCGCGGAAGAAACAAGAGGGTTGGCTTGTTGTTGTCGGCGCCAGCCGGACCTCGAGTTCGAGGAACGGGCCGGCTAACCGTCCACGTTGGCGCGAGAGTGAGCCTCGTCGGCGCGCGCGCTGAATGGTCCTCCGCATGTTGCGAGCCAATCAGCGGGCGCCGATGTGCGACTCGCTATCCGCGCGGACTGCCAGCCAATCAGGCGCGAGGAAGATGCGCGGGCCCGACGAGCGCGAGTGGAGAGTGAGCGCGAGAACGAGCGGAAAATCCAAGAGTTCTCTCACGACTGTCGACGGAGTACATCGACGTGCGAGAGAGATACGTGGCCTCCTCTGTTACGAGGAGAATTGGGAGAGCTCCCGAGGTGGTGCGAGTGTGCGAGAGTGTGAGAGAGTCACAGGTGCAGCGCGTTGGCACGAGCAAGTGCCGACGCCCGGACGAGCCAGCAATCATCCGCACGAGAGGAAGGAAGCTAGCCAGTCCGCCATCATCGTCTAGAGGACCAGAGCAGCCAGCAGCCTTGGCGTGGGAGAGCCGAGGAAGCTAGCCGTCACCAGGTCCACGAGAATCAGGAAGGCGCCGGCGGGAGCACCGACGGACGTCCACCAGGAGTCTCGAGTGGAGAGAGCGAGTAAGAAAGTATTAGAGAGAGAGAGAAAGAGAGAGAGAGAGAGAGAGAGAGAGAGAGAGAGAGAGAGAGAGAGA
>QLYP01000581.1:0-57634 GCA_016647725.1 Nasonia giraulti
ATTACTGTGATAGCGTGCCTATACAGTCGTGTGTCAAAATAAGAGATAAAAAACTAAGTAGAGTCGAGAGCTGCAAATACCTAGGGATTATTTTCGATTATAACCTAAGATGGGATAAACATATACATAATATCATCAATAAAACCAAGTACATAATTTACATCTTCTACAAGATCTCCCAGTACATGTCAACAGAAACATTGATGTTGATATATTATGCCTTTTTTCATAGCATATTCTCTTACGGAATTATTGCTTGGGGAGGTGCATATAAGTCTATTAGTTACCTACTTCAAAATTTGCAGTTTAGGATATTAAAGATTGTAAATAAAAATAAGTTTGTACAAAAAAATTCTATGAATATAGCTAAATTATTCGCATATGAATCGCTACTACTACACTACTGTGATCTTAGAACTAAATATATTAACTCTAATAGCATTACTAGAAATAAGAACTTAACTATACCCAAATTTAATAAAAGGGTTAGCAACAAAATGAGCTGTCTTAAGACTATATATGTATTCAATGATTTCCCGAATGAACTAAAACTGTTAATATTGTAAATAATTGGCAAAAGAAAAAACTAAAGAATTGGATACTCTTAAACTACACGTAATTTAGTCATTTTTGTCAGTTATCTTTTGAATTTATCTCAAATATTATATATATTTTCACCGTGATACAGCTTTTTTTACTGGAGGCCTCACTTGGCAACGTGGTCTTTAGACCATGTTGCTAAGTTTATATTTTTGTTGTAATACTTATGTAAGATTTTAGTTTTAAGGTTATTAAGTTTCTAAATTTTGTAAAATGCCAGTCCTGCCCACAGGTACCTACGTGTACCTCTGCAGGTTTTTGCAGATGTTACTTAGATGTAAATACTCTGTAAATACTTTTCTGGTCAATAAATAAATAAATAAAAAAATTAATATTTACACAAAGGACACGATCGAGCTTATATTAAAATGAATAAAAATAATTCAAAAAAAATAATATATAATGAAATCACAGAATACATGGACTGTAGATACGTAGGTCCAATGGAAGCTGCTTGGCGTATCGTAGAATTACCTATTTGCGCTCGTTCTCATAGTGTAATTAAATAGGCTGTTCATTTAGAGAATCAACAAAAAGTAATTGTTGATGAAAATCATATTGATATTTATTCTCTTAATCATGAGACAAATTTGACAGCATACTTTAAACTAAATAGAACAGATAATTATGCTAAAAAATTATTATATAGTGAGATACCAGAGCATTACAGTTTCACAAAAAAAGTGGATTAAACGTAAAAATTATTCGAATACCAGGAAGATTGGTTTGTGTGACTCCTAACGAACGTAAGTTGTTTCATTGGAAATTAATATTACACAGAGTTAGAAGAGCAACATCATTCGATGATTTGAAAAAATTTGAAAATAAACCATATCCAACCTATACTGAAACAGCGATAACTATGGGATTAATAGAAAATGATAAAGAAATTGTTCACATATTTGATGAAGCATGTACAATTATGTTACCAAAGCAATTGCGTTTATTTTTTGTTTGGTTTTTAATTGTTAACAAATTACCATTGGCAAAAACTGTTTGGGAAAAATATAATATTTGTTTGTGAAGACTTTGTCGATAATGCAGAAAATAAAGCTTTATAACATATAGATGAAATTTTAGATGGAGAAAACTATGTTCTACTATAGATGGTTACAAAAAAACATTCACTGAATTATATGGAAATGATCAAAAATATGATTATATAACCAAATTTCCTGAAAATGAAAAAATGATATTTATCGATGGACCTGGTGGTATAGGAAAAACATTCGTATATAATACTTTAATTTATTATTATCAGAGTCAAAGAAAACAAATTTTATCAATGGCTAGGAGAGGTATTGCTTCTATTCTATTACCTAGAGGAATGACAAGCCATAAAACTTTTTAATTACTTTTGAATTCAGAAGACATAAAAACAGCAAATTTAAAACATCCTTCCGATAAGAAAAAAATTAGAGAATCTGAAATTATTATTTGGAATGAAGCTTCTATGATTCCTAAAAAAGCTTTAGAATTTGTTGATAATACTATACGTGATTGTTGCAAATTAGAAAACGTTCCTTTTGCTGGAAAATTAGTGATTCTAGGTGGCGATTTTAGACAAACACTTCCTGTTATAAAATATGGCACTAAATTTAATGTTATATATGAATCTATTAAAAACTCTGATTTATGGATAAATTTCAAGGTATTGAAATTAAAAACTAACATGAGATCAGATTTTTTATCATTTTCATTAAAAATTGGTGATGGAAAAATTGAAAATTTCGAAATTCCTCACAAATGGAGAAGCAATCGCATTTCTAAAAAAATTATGGTTCTTATGTATCAGTAAATGATGATTTATCAAATAAAATCATTTTATCACCGCATAATGAAGACATATATAAAATGAATGAAAAGATTAAAAAAAAATTGATAGAGAAGCAACAATATATTATAGTATGGATTACGCACGACATAAAGGTGTAGATCAAAATGATATTAATGCTGAATATAAATATCCCACAGAATATTTAAATTCTTTAAGATTTCCTGGTTTTCCAGTACATAAGTTGACTCTCAAAATAGGAACAATAGTTATGCTTATTAGAAATTTAAGTATGAACGATGGACTTTGTAATGGCACAAGATTAAAAGTTCTAGAATTATACAAATATAACATTACATCAGAAATGATAACTGAGAATTATAACTGTGATAAAAAAGGAAATATAGGTTCTATTCCTCGAATAATTTTAGATACTGGAGAATATATTTCTTTGCCATTTATATTATTTCGTCGACAATTTCCAATAATTTTGGCGTTTGCAATGGCTATAAATAAATCTCAAGGGCAAAGTTTTGAAATGGTTGGAATTTATATCCACAAACCTTTGTTTTCTCATAGTCAATTATATATGGCTTTATCTAGATGTAAAAATAAAAAAAAATTATTTATTCAAAACAAAACAGTAATGTAGTCAAAAATATTGTTTGGAAAGAAATATTTAAATTGTAAGATCTTTAATTTAAAATAAAACAATTTAATCGATGATCTTCTATATTTATATTTATGTATTTATTATTATTTATAGAGAATAGAGACAGAACATGGAAACACGAAATACCATGGAACAAGACAAATGGCCAGATTCTTAACTCTATGAAAAAAAACAAACATCACGATCATGTTTTCTTTTTAATGAATAAAAATATTTTTAACACTATGGATAGGAATCAAAGACATAATTGTGGTTCTGATTAAGTGAATAAAAATAATAAAAATACAGTATTATATGATGAAATAAAATACACAGATCATAGATATGTAATTCATATGGAAGCTACATGGAAGATTGAAGAATTACCTACTTCTAATTGCTCTCATAGTATGATTAAATTATCTGTTCATTTATAGAATCAATAAATAACAATTAATGTACAATCGAAGTTAAATAAAAATATCCTATAAAATATTCAAATTCTTTGAAATTGATTGAAAATATTTTGAGTATACATATAAGGAATATTATGCAATAAGTATATTATAAAGCATTATTGTAATTATCATTGAATAACTCATATTTAATCTTCGTGTATAAAAACTTGGTTCACTGTTTAATGGTTTACTACAAATTTTGCATAACTTTTGAGAATTTTTTTTAACAATGCAATACCCATAGGATAGTTGATTCTTCTTATAAACGATTCTCTGGAAGTAAGTTTTTTATTGATTTTCAATATATTTAGAAAAATTTAGTTAGAAATGTGTTTATAGTACATTACGATACGTGTGACCTAAGTAGCACTTTATTACACGGGGCGTAGTTAGTGCCCGAACGTAGCAAGGGCGATACCGCAGCGCCGTGTAATAAAATTACAACTTAGGTTACAAATATCGTATACTATTTTATAGCATCTGTCTGCCCTAAGTCCACTATGTCACAACTATCCCTGACATAAGCAGTCTTGTACTGCATCGTGAGGTTAGCTAAAGCACGGTGCAATAAAGGACTACTTAGGTCACGGATAGGCGTGACATAAATGCGGACATAGGTCACGCAGTGCTATAAATTTAATTTATCTTAAAATGTTTACTTACGCATCCAGCAGAATAAATAAAAACAATATCATCATTATCATCTGCAGATGCTAGAACTCTTTATCCATAATACATTTCAGACCGGGTTTGAATATTAGTGAATCAGACGTACACTTATTTATAAAAGAACACAGAATTCAAACTACGTTAAAAAATTCTTTATTAAAAACGCGTCTATTCGTAACAGCTGTCAGACTCGGACTGATAAAAACAATAACATGCACGATATCATTGATTTCGTTGTCAAGTGACGAAGTTGCTATGCACAATTCGCGGTATTCGAATCGCGCGACGTTCGAGCTCAGTCACAAATTGTTTATTACCTGGTGCAGGTATTATAAATACACGTTACTTTATAAATGAATATTTAAATAAATCATTAATCGATTATTCGATCATACCAGCTGTCATCAAAACATATGCAACGTCATTGATTTCAGGATACTGAATGTACAGTAAGGTGAAACGAAAAATTTTTTTGTAATACAAGCACAATTGTGACAAGTATAAAGTACGATCACGGACGCTAGCGCTGTACCTTATAGATAGATAGATTAGCATTTATTTTGCACAAGTCAAAAATATATAGAAGTCACATAAGTATTACATTAGGTCATGCTTGTCACAGATTTGATAAATAATATGTATATTTTTATCTCATTAATTATTCTATCACGTCACGTAAAATAAAACCTTCGGTAATACTATTATATAAAACACAATTAATTGGACGGTACAATATTTAACGGATTATCACAGAAATATCACATGATATGGTCGTCGCCACATTCTATCACACTGATGAATGTGTTTACGCATCGCAGTCTTAAACCTACTAAGCGACTGTAGAGTTCTCAAGTCGGGCGGAAGAGAGTTCCAGGGGCACGTTCCCTGAGCTTTGAAGGAGTACAGCCCAGCGTCGGTACGCGAGTTAGGAATTGCAAGTTCCTGAGGATCCCTAACCGAGGTTCTAGACTGATTTTTATCAAAAAGGGCAGCAAGGTACGGCGGATGTCCCATTCTAACTGCTTTATAAAGCATCACCGCCGCAAAGAACTCCCTTCTTGCCTGCACCGAAATCCAGTCTATCTTCCTCCTATAGGGGGAGATGTGCTCGTTCCTTCTGACACCACATATGTACCTCACACATGAATTCTGTAATTGCTGAAGTCGGGTGTTTTGCTGACCTGATACATCAACATAAACAAGAGAACAGTAGTCGAAGTGCATTGTGACAAGGGCACCCGCCAACTGCTTACGCAGTGCCGTGGTGGTGCAGGATCTAAAGGATCGGAGCCCATAAAGAATTCTATTAACCTATCGACTAATCGCATTCACCTGCGGTTTCTATGTCATCTTTACACTTACGTGGTGCGAAAATTCGCATTTCAAACAGAAAAATTCGGGTACATCAGGCATATAATAGATTTTACGACATGGAAATAACAAAATACCCCCATTTTTTTTAGATTAGAGATAGAAACAAAATACTCCCATCTTTTTAAATTGTAACAATCAGCATCTGCCATGAACAAGCGTTTAGAATCATCTCAATACTAGAAATTAATTATAGTTAAATGATAGAGATTAACAGAGTCATTTTCCTGCGCAGCATGTTTTAAGAGTAGAATTTTCGTCTTCAATACATTATATTTTTGATATTTAATTATCCAAAATGCATAATTCAAAGGGAATCTAGTTTACAAAATAAAAGTATAGAGTTAACATGGTCCATCGTGTGGGAAATTGACTCTCTTAGTCTCTATCAAAATAGTAGAATGACAGAGACGTGTCTCCAAATATGTAAGTAGTACCTTTGTATGTGCAAGAGACTAAAGTAGAAGTGTACAAACCGGCTTTAAGAGAGTATGCAGACGCTCTAGAAGTATAATAGTATTTGTCAGAAGAGTATAGAGTCAAAAAAATTATACTGAAGCACGCATATTTTCTAAAAGTTAAGGCTTGTCCTAGCCAGAAAGTGATTGAACTAAGCAATCTTGTTCAAATACTCTTGCAGGGCTTGTGTTTCAAATTGCATGTTTTATTCGTGCATTAGGGTACAGCTTTTTGATTTTGTAACCTGAAAATTTTGATTTTTTTTTTGAATTATTTGTTATTAATTATTTTAGTTATAACTTCGGACAGTGGCCCTGGAGGTGTATTTAAACAATTATCTGAAGTTTAATTACTTTCTAGACAGCGAGAAGTCTCCCATGTTCATGAGGGGTACTGAAGCACGCATATTTTCTACAGGTTAAGGCTTCTCTTAGCCAGAAAGTGATTGAACTAAGCAGTCTTGTTCAAATACTCTTGCAGAGCTTGTGTTTCAAGTTGCAAGCTCTATTCGTGCTTTAGGGTATAGCTTTTTGATTTTGTAACCTGGAAATTTTTATATTTTTCGTATAATTTGTTATTGCAGCAAGTCTTACAGTTACAACTTTAGACAGTAGCCCTGTAGGTGTATTTAAACAATAATTTGCAGTTAGATCACTTTCTAGGCAGCCAGAAGTCTCCTATGCTCAAAAGATGTACGGAAGCACGCATCTTCTTCCACGAATCAAGGCTACTTTTGTCTAGAAAGTTATTAAACTAGGCAGTCTTGTTTAAATACACCTGCAGGGCTTATATTCAAAGTTGGAAGTTTTTTACATGTTCTTGCGTATAGCTTTTTGATTTTGTAACCGGAAATTGTGATTTTTTTTTGCATAATTTGTTATTACAACAAGTCTTCTAGCTTTCACTCTAGACAGTGGCCCTGAATGTATATTTGAACAATTATTTGCAGTTTGATCACTTTCTAGACAGCCAGAAGTTTCCTATGCTCAAAAGATGTACGGAAGCTCGCATCTTTTTCCACAAGTCGAGGCTTCTCCTGTCTAGAAAGTGATCAAACTAGGCAGTCTTCTTTAAATACACTTGCAGGGCTTATGTTTTAAGTTTCAAGTTTTGTTGATGTTTTGGGGTCTGTAATTCTAAGGAGGGAGAATTAAGCGCGCGTATGCACTATCCACACTTGAGCTTTCTGCTCTTTTTTTCTGTAAATGTTGTTATAAATAATTTCTTATGACACATAATTCTTGTTATTTTTGCAGGCAATCCCACTTATGTGGATTATAATGTCAAAAAAGACAGAGGTAGCTTATAAATGTGTGAGCAAGGATATTCGAGCAAAAATGCCAAATGCTAATTTCAGACTTATTGAGAGTGATTTTGAAATCGCTTAAAGAAACGTTATTTGTACAGTGTTCCCTAAAGCTTTTTTGAATAGCTGCAACGTCTATTTTATAAGTGTAAGTACTTTTCTTGATTATTTTTTGTAACGAAAAAGTTCAATTGAATTTATGAATAAATAATTTTTTGTAACAGGTTCGAAAAAATATTAAGCTTGGGACTCGCTGACTTTGTGAGAAACCACGAGGCAAACTTTTTTGTAAGGAAGGTCTCGGCTTTAGCTTTTTTTCGGAAGATCACTTTGGCAGACTATATGAGATGCTCATTGAATTTCTAGCGCTAGCGACCAGAAGAAGACTGTAACCTTTTTGTATATACTTTACTGACTTTTGGTTGAAAACAATCGGAACTGCAGGTTTTTCGATTTTTGGCATCGTAAATAGAACCAATTACATCATAGAATCTTACTACAGTAGTCTTCTTCATCACATGAGTGCTAATCCACTTGGATGGAACTTCGAATGTAAGTTTTTTGAACAATTTAGTAATTTTTTTATTTGCAATAATAATTTAATTAACAATGAATGAAATTTTCAATTCTACTAATTCGTGTATTTACAATTATGAATCATCTGTTTAAGCAATAATTGTTTATTCATTCTAATATTTTAGTAAAATTGAAAAAAATAATGCAACTTTCATGGGTTGATGTAACGGCGCTCGAAGAAGGACGTCGCGCTCCGCGTCAACCACGTTTCGTTTCTATATACAGAAACAACCAATTGCAAAGAGGTATGTGCAGTTTCACTAGACTTTGCACTTAGGGTTTGCGAGTGAATACTCGCCAATATACTCATAGTTCAATTATTGCAACAGTAATAGTAATATTAATAGCAATGACAGGTGCAGGGTTGCTGGTACACACGTACTGCCAGTGTAAAGACCGTACTAGATAGTAGGACGGGCTGCGCGAGTCTCACAAATAATTATTTATTCGCGAGAACTAGCCTTTGGCTCGAGAGCTTGTTCTGATACTAAAGTTACACGCGGACTGTGGAATTGAGGATGTCCCGCGCTGCTAGTCTGCGCGGACGCATATTTTGCGTGCGGACGGTATTCTATCCTAGACTGCGTTTGGCGGACGTGTGAGTGTCCATACGTTATGTCCGCTCAACTCGTTTAGTGTGTGGATGCTAATGGTTAATCCACAAGTAAAGTACTCTCACTTGCACGTCGTGACTGCGAAGCTGATTCGAATTTATTTGTTCTGATTGAGGTTTAGTTATTATTATCAATTTAATATACAAGGATTTTATTTATATTGATTGTTATGTTTTTATTGGCCCAGAGCACTTCACAGACGTTCAGTTTACAGAGTTGATGGAGATTCGCTATATTTAGCTTTGGATGTTGTCGTTTTACAGTTGTATTTAGTAAGTTTGGTATTAATATCCTGCGCACTCTAGATGGTTCTAATCACCCTTTGTGGCAGATGCTGACTGTATTATCTACACGCGTTCACGTAGCCATTTAAAATAGGGATGTTCAACTGCTCTTGCTAACGCCGGAGATTCCACTCGACGGACCTTAGCTTGTACTTCTCTCTGTGGCACTGATCTGTATTCAAAGGACTCTCCAGTATATGCTTTGCTAAGGGACGGATTTAGCACGCTCCAAACACTAACACTAGCAAACACCGCCGCTTCACCTTAGAATCAGTTGTAGCCGCCAGTGAGTAAGTCACTACGCAAAAAGGCGCTGCGTGGATCGGCTCCGGGGTTTTTAAAGTCTCGGTACCGATTCACGCAGTTATGAAATTTAGATGAAAAAGATCGTGGTAGTCCAATCAGCATTCGCCACAAAGGATCGACGCGTACGCCTTGTAGTCGTCTTTCACGTGCACGAGGAGTGCTGACACAGATGTCAGAGCACTCGCTCCGATTTTCGTAGCTTAGTTGTGTAATGTCGTAGTCGGATGCACCTGCGATCCGTATGCACTCTCTACCTGCTTACACGGTTGCCGGTTCGCAGGATATACAAATATATAATTTAAGAGTATACACGTGGGACATTACACCAGTAACCTTGTTCGGATTTATTTTATTTTGTTAAAAAATACTTACATTTATTTAAAATACTTACGTATTTAGTTTAATAAGTAGTCTTCAACTCGTTTACTATCATCCAATTATTAATTAAGAAGTATTCGCTTTGCTAGGCTACATTCAAACGCACAATATAACGATTTTGTTTTTGTTCTTTTAACCATTATATTTAAATATTAAAAATTTGGTTCTAGCATGGCATCTGCTCTACTTGCAACACGTCTCTTCACAGAGTTTTCTTACAATTTGTGCCAATATTATTGGACCACAAACCCTACTAAATGATATGGACTCGTTGACACCGGCGAGATTGACAGCCATACTTCAGTTGGAACAAGAATTTCAGGGAACTGTTGCTCCTCGTAATAACGGTTTGTATATATTATTGTGATCGCCCTTTATTTAAAACAAATTTTAATTATTTCAATGTCTTGTATAGGAGTAGATCCAGAATTCAACTTTGGGATCATAGCCGCTTATCGAGTAAACGAGAGCTAATATTAAACGATAACGTTTTGCGAAAGTCGGTGCAGGACACAAGAAACGGTGCGTATATAAATAAACTTATTTATTCGTGTAAGAGTTGCTTTGCAGTGTAACGTTACAGCTTCGCCCTGAAGATGTACAAGATCAATTCTGTACAATTGAGAGAGTTTCAAGGCAATAAAAATCCTGCTTTTGAAAAGTACTTTAGCGCAAATTACTTTTATAGAATCAGGATTAAAAAATTTTGCTCATTTTTTCATAAAGGAAAGTGATCAATCTATAAAGTGATCAAAGTATACTCAGACTTGTTCCAATACACCTTCAGGACTAGTGTTTTTCGCAAGCTTCATCAATACACGTGGTTATAAATATTGAATTTTGTATTTTTTAATTTCACGTATTTCTTACTAATTATTTCAGACGCACCTGCACCACTTTTACCGGGAGTCCCGGAAGCTGTTCCGAGGGATGAAGGTAGCTTTATGAAATAATAATGTATTTATTAATTATGTATACGTGATATTAATAATTTTACTATATTTTTGCAGGAGGTATAGGTAGACGACGACGTCATAGGTGGGGGGGGGGAGAAGGAGGCGTCTCGTTGGTCGAAGAATATTTAATACACAGCCAGCAAATGCGCAAAGGGAGGAAGATCTGGGTCTGTTAGCAAATGATGCTCCTGAGCAAGTCCTTGATGTGACAGATGATGTCCTTGATCCAGTTCGCGGTTAGAAATTGATGTTCCTCAACCGGTATCACCTATGGAAGTTGATGTCCATAATCCGGTTCCCGGTGTAGTAGTAAATGTTATTCAGCCAGTACCCGTCATGGCAGATGATGCCCCTGAGCCGATCCCTGGTGCAGCAGTTAATGTTCCTGGTGTACCAATGGATGTTGCCCATCTGGTCCTCGGTGTTGCAGTTCATCTCCCTGAGCCACCTAGACCAGTTGCAGGACAGCCTGAAGACATGCTTCTCAGGCAAAATGGTGATACAAATTTATTAAAGTATTTGTTTGCGCGAATAAAGCCTTAAATATCTGGATCCTCTTTTATATAATTCAATAGTATATTACGACACTAGTGCGGTAAAGTAGTTCCACCCTCGTAGGGACGTTATCGCCCGAGCGAAGCGATGGGTAATAAGTCCCCACGAGGGAGAAATCCCTTTACCCCCCTAGTATCGTACGATATTTTATAATACAACATGCCTAAACCGACATTTAGCGAGTGCATTTTTGCACAAGCGTGGCATACATCGAGGTTTACGACACGGCGTGTCATTAAATTAATAAATATTATTGAATGCTTTGTGCATACAATTTCTGAAATTTGTATTACATGGGCTGTTAAAATATTCTTATTTGCAACGGATGATCATGGAATGGTTGATAGCTTCGTTTAGAGCATGTCTGTATTAGTCGATCCCACGTTGTATAACCGATATGGTCTGAAAAAGACCCTGCATGTAGCATCTAGTGATGCAAGGCTGATGCTTGATGAAGCACAACCCTAACATGATTGTAATAGTGATGTTGGCTAATTTTTTTGCTTCCTCCTAGAGGAATCTTTGTAATAGTAAAATTTTGAGTTTCGTCAAAACTTCTAGAAAATACTTTTTGGTGTGTTAGAAGTTCAAATCACGTGTTTTTAGAAAATGTCCGTATGGATGTGTGTGTACGTATACCGTAATATTTCTGGAACTACTCGGTCAATATCAATAAAATTTGACATGCATGTATATTTTTGGATTCTAAATTCGGGAAACACATTTATTTTTTATTTTTCTAATTATTTTTTTATGGCCAATTTCTGATTTTTGAAAAACACTATTTTGCGTTTTTTTCAATCATCTCATCGTTACAAACAATTCAGCTAATATGCATTTGAAAGAGAATAAAATTACCTACTTTTTCCCGTTTGGTCCTCGGGATCGACCGCTTTGTTTGGCAGATAAAATGAAAAAGGTGATTTTTTTTAATTCATATCTCTGAAACTAAACATCATAACCTCACGAAAAAAATCATGTCGATGGGTCACGTATCAAACTATATCCCATTAAAATTTAAGTGATTTGACTACTTATTTTTTCAGTAAAAAATCGAAAACTGTAAAAAATGAGTTTATTTTGTGTCTCGATTACGGAAGTAAAAAGGCTTTATTGCACTTGAGATTTTTGGAAAATGTAGATATTTTATGTGTCTTGGCTAAGTTCATTGCGCAGCTTTCAAACCCCTATGGTTCTTAAGATATCAAGGTTTCAATTTTTTTTTGAAAATTTTTTGATTCCTCATCTCTAAAACATGCAGTCAAATGCTTCAAAATTTTATTTGGTGATTAACCATAAAAAAAGCTATTTGCTGCAAAAATTTTAAACGATTTCGTCGAGCGGTTCTCAAGTAAAGAGCTAAAATGTAAAAACTTATTTTTCTTAAAACTTTTTCTTCCTCTTATAGGGGTGTCGTTGCACGTCGTTAAAGTCCCTCCCTATTAATTTATGTCAAAATGATATATATATATATATATATATATATATATATATATATATATATACATCAGTATGACATATAGTACATGAGTACTGCCAATCTTTGCGCGGATGGCTTGCTTAAACGCAGTAAAAATACTTTTTGGAAATATATTGAATTCAAATTATATTTCATTAACATATATTGTATGTTTATTAAAACAATACATTTAAAATTTTTGAATTATAATTTTAAACTTTTTCGACGATTTCACCCGTTTCAGATCCACAAGATTTGGAACCTGATAATTTGATTGATTTGGTATTCGGAGTTCTGATATACGACACTGTGTATGAATAATGCAAATGGTGAATCAACGTTCTAAAAGAAGTGGTGTAGAGTACAAAAATAAAGTCTCAAGACATTCACTTGTTTTTTTTTATTAGAAAAATAATAAAATATACATTTCTCTTTTGTTTATAATCTTTGTTGTACATAATACACTAGTTTTATTATTGAAAGTTTATCAATATGATTATGTATATAATTAAAGAGGAATGGGAATGAGTCGTTGGGTTTTTGAAATAAGAAAAACATCAATTTCGCGGAAATACTAATCATGAAACAATAACTTGCTTAGGCGTAAAAACCCTCACGGTTTCGAGGGAAAAGCCTGAGCAAGTTATTAAGATAAATTATGCTTTATTTGTTGAGAAAATGATTGTGTAGATATATATATACAGGCTATTGTTTCGACCGCCCCGAGGGAGTCTCATTATGCGAGACGTTCGCCCTCTCCTTTGTTTACCTGTCTTTTTAATGAAATTGAAAGCACTCGGTGTAGCCTTCTTTCTACAAAAGATACGCGAGGTACGAATAAAACGTACAGCGTTGTCAAGTCGGTAAAACAGGTACGAGGACCCTTATCGAAAGCGCTGCAGTCTGTCGGTAAAACAGTTACCAGTCTCAGAACCTCAGGCATCTCAATTCACCACGAACGAGCAACGACTAATTTTCTCTAAAACGTACTCCCGAATCTCAGGAGAACTGGTCGACCTCCTGGAGAAGTGGCTGCCGCCAGTGGCGTCCTGTTGATGGTGATCTCCCGCGGACTGGGCTCGACTGGAGCATCCGACATCTCGGGTCTCGATGGTGGCCTCGGACGAGTGGTGATGATGGTGGTGGTGTTGTTGGTGGTGCGGTTGGTGGTGGTGATGGTGGTGGTGGTGAGAGCGCGAGGAGGTGGCCGGCTCCTTGGAGGGCGAGGGCGGCGGCGAGGAAGGCGACGAGGGCGAGGGGCTGGCAGACGAGCGGCCGCTAGCACACCGCGGCCTTACGCAGGGTCTCCCTGCACAGCTCGGAGAACATCGCCCCACCCCCATGGCCACCCTACCCAACCAGCTCTCTTGCTTCTCTCTAGCTCAGTCTCTTTGGCCGACACGACGCTAGCGCCCTCTTCAGCGGTGGTACTCGATCGGTAAGAACGTTGCTTCGGTACAGTGCCGGCCTTTCTTTCGCATTTTTTGTTACGTTTTTCACTTTTCTGAAATCCTCGATGGTTCATTCGAGCTACGGATCAGCGAAATTTTCTAGCTGAGACGAGCTGAAGTTTTTCGATGATTACTTTTAATCAAGCATTTAATTAGTACTAATGTGGTATTAAAACGGTATAGCAATATTATAATTTAGGCACTACAAATATAAAGCTTCCATCTATACCGATAAATTCACAACTTGAGAATACGCCCAGCTCGCATTTCTTACATCTTTATCTAAGTAAAATTACAGCCGCCATAAATACCCATCAACAGGCCGGGAGCACAATCCTCGCGAAAAATGCATAAGCCAGCTATAGGCCAAAACAGCCATCGCACAATCAGGCGGACATTCACCCAGACCTGGCCGTAAATTTGTCTGTGCGACCACGGGAGAACCCCCCTTGGAAAATTCACGCGTGCCTGTACGCAAAGTTATGCCACAGCTATGCTTAGACCGTTGATCGGTGCTAAAAGCTTGCGTGTGAAGCCGCAAATTCTCGCAGGTCACAACTCGTATAATCGCTTTTTCTTCCTCTCCGAGTGGATCCCAGTGGACGAAGCTGCGCAACATACCATGGTGAAATGGTCTCTTACTGCGTAGATGTGGACTTTCGGTAGGATTTAAGTGCGCTACTATAGTGATGATGTGATTATTATTTTTTTTTCTTTCAATTTTCCGATGCTAACTATTTTAATATTGAAACTACCGATTCTAAGAACCATCACGACATTCGAATGGCTTTAAAATTTTCCTACGTTAAAAGCCATTTAACGACTCACTACTTCAGCACAAATTCACACTTCGCAGCTCCATAAAATGAGAGAAAAGCTTCTTATTCAAGCTCAAAACCAATTCCAGAGAAAAAGTAAGACAAAATCCGACCTAGACTCGATGCATTTTCAGGCAAATTTAAAAATTTCGCCACGCGCTCAGAGAAAAAGGCGGGAAGAAAAAATTAATATTCCTAAAGTTGCCAACTGCCTCTCAGCTGCAGAGCAGCTTCATATCGGTCACCCTTATTTTAAATAATATTATAAACTTTATGATGCTGTTCACTGAATATTCTTCTGCCATAGTAGGCGGCCCGTTAAAATGGAATAAATTGACAATCGGAATAAATAAATTTTTTCTTTGGTTTACTTATAAACAATATTTAAAAATTAACCATGTATTTTAAATAAAATCTGACTTTTATAAATTTATATGTAATACAGTGTTGTACTAGGAAAAACCACGATTCTTACGAAACGAGGTTAATTGATAAAAATGAAAAATGATAAACCGCTCATATAAAAATAGTTTCGTACTGTTTCGATCCAGTGTGGAAAGCGATTACAAAGAAGACAGCGCAATAGCAGTCTACATGTTATAAGCTGACCATAGGTCTTCAAAATGTGTTCGAAATTACTTTGTGTGATTGTATTATGCCTATCGTTCAGGAAAAAGTGAGTAGTGATAAAAATAAACATTAATTTTAAATTAATTTATTGATAATAATAATAAATAACGCATTATGTATTATTAAAGGTCGTACGGATTTAATGTTAAATGGGAAGATAAAGGGTAAAGTTAACAGCTTAATAAAGAACGTTTTGGTAATTACCAATGACTAATTACTATAACTATGAGTTTTGGTGTATTATTTTCATCGAAAATAATATGCTTTAAAACACCACAAGCTCCACTGACTAAGCCATCTTAATGCTTAGTTCTGATGTATTTGGTGTTGTATATATTGGTCGGTCCATAACTGGGGGTAATTGATATAAATCACCTACTAAAATTACCGATATTCCTCCAAAACTTTTATTAACTCCAAATATTTGTCTTAACCTTGTATCAATACGTGTCAACATATTACTTCCAACCATAGAAATTTCATCTATTAATAATAATTTTACATTAAAAAATTGTTCTCTTATAGTATTCGCAATATCTGCCGATAATTCAGGCATTTGTTTATTGAATTGAGTTACAGGTAGAGCAAAAGCTGTATGGCAAGTAACGCCTCCTACTAAAAAAGCAGCTTTTCCAGATGGTGCACATAGTATAATGTTATTTTTATCCGTTTTTTCACCAGGAATTTCATTGAAATAAATAGATAGTAATTGATAGATGGCATTGATTACTTTACTCTTACTTACCCCAGCAGAGCCACTTAAAAATAGTCTGATTGGCAATTGATTAATTTTAAAGCAATGTAAAACGTGCATTACAATGAAACGGTCCACGATGAGTTAGATCACGAACGCGAGGGATTCGAGACCCGAGATTAGTAAGGCGGGAGGAAAAGCACATTGGAAGAGCGATAACAGTCTTTGATCCACCCGGTAATCTCTATTGAGGGGACAAAAAGACCTCCCTATCCTCAACAATGGCCGAGCCACCAGAGGAAAGCTGCTCGTATGGGGAGGGAGATGAGTAGGGTATTCCCACTACGCATATCCCGCACACTTAGGTAAACCACGCAGCTATTAGACTGATGCGTGAGGTACTACCATCTCACCAAAAGCCTATAACCAGAAGCGCCACCTAAATGCAGGGTACTACCATCTTACACCGGTAACACAACTGAAGTGGGGATGGGAGAGGGGAATGCTAAATAAGGGTTTTAAATGGTTCTGGTATTTAAATGTATTTCATTTATTCATTCGACATCAATTTACAAGCGATACTGGATCTCAGTCTACAAGGAGAGCGAGTGGACTGCACGCATGCTCTTCGAAAGCCTGGGCTCGTAGACTACTAGGTATGGTGGAGACCGGAGCAAGCAGTGAGTACTACCATTCACTTGATACTCAAGTGAGAGCCAGATCATTAATGCTCGCTACTGGCTCCGGGGCTTCTTATATACCCGGGATGCTCCCTCTCTCCTGTGTTATATGCGCGCACGCCATCTACCAGCGCTTAGGTAGACTATTTACATGTAGCTACTAGCGCCACTCGGTCGGTAACTTGCCTACGCCAGGCAAGTTATCTGTTGCTGTTCTCTTATCCCACGGGCTGGGCCTGCCGTCTCAATGCCCACAAAAAAAATTTTTTGAGACGGCAATGGGCCGGTGAAAAATAATTTTTTATTTAAAGGAAAAGGCGGGCAAGAGGGCAGCAATAGAGAACATAGTCCGCGCTTACAAAAGTATACAATTTTATTTTTCTTACAGCTAAAACAATTTGAAAACAAAAAAAAACTCTTTTTTATAATTAAACTAAAAATTAGCGTCATTGATCTTAAAACGAAGAAAAACTTAACAACAAAAAATCTGCGTCAATGCCATCGTCAAACGAAAAAAGGTAAAAAATATATATAAACTTAAAAACGCGAACTGTCTTCGGCAAATGCCTCGTACGCGGCGATCGTGGTCTCGCCGATCTCCGCTGCCGCGTACACTTTGCGGAAGATCTCCGCTATCGCTGGTGTTATGGTGGTGGCGGCTGAGATATTTGCAGTCGAGGTTGGGTGTTGTGTCCTCCGCGCTTACAGCAGACGCCTGCCCTCCTCACGCCAGCCCTCGTTACGAGCCTGTGGCTCGTATGGCTCGTGGTGGCGGCGTTTGAATGCGCTCGGCCTGGTCTGCTGGCGGGGAGGGGGTCATGGCGCTTTTTTCTCCTCTTCTTTCGGAGGTTGCTGTGGTTGCTGTGGTGTTGTTGGTGCTGGGAGCCCCAGGTTTGCTCTGCCAGCATCTTCCAGCGGGGGCAGGTGTACCACGGTGATGATGCGTGGCACTTTCCTCGCCGCGGCAGCGGGTTTTGCTGAGCTTGGCCTGACTGGGGTATACCGACGCGGAATGCCGCGTGCTATGCGAGTGTGGAGGCATGGTATGCTGTACGTTTCCGTCCTTAGAAGAAACATTTTCCTGGATACTTTATTTTTATTTTACGCGTGCGCGGGGAGAGAGAGAGAGAGACAGAGACGATTGTAACTGTCGCTTACCAGCACTCTGCGTAGCCTTCATCTAGCATCGTCTCGGTGACCTTCGACCCCTGGTCGCAGATCGCCATCGGCTCGGTTTGCGACCACGACTCACGCTTCCTCGGCTTCGGCACCTGGGGCTCGCGGCTCGTTGGAGTGGTTCCGTTCATTTCGACTGGTTTGTCTTAACTGAGCTCATTTGCTGCTCTTTTTTCGGCGTTTAGGCTTTTTGGAATTCGGCGGCTAGCTGCGGCCGCTGTTTATGTTTTTCGTTGGGTTGTATAGGTCGCGAGATGTGTACGGCGTTTTGTTGCGCCTGCAGCGTTATTCTCTCTCTCCCGAGTTTTCATGATTTTACTATTCAAGTTCTTTGTTTTTGAATTTTTTGAGTTTTTTTTTATATTTTAAAATTGTTCCTTTAGTACCTTTGTTTGAATTCACAATTCATTATTCTGTATATATTGAAAAATAAATTTTCATTGTTAATTGTGTATTCAATTTTCGAAATATGGTTTAAGATTATTTATGTGAAATTTTCCTCGTTCTTTTTTCGTATTAATATCTATAAGTAGGTATGTGTCTATTCCTACTTTTTTCTGGACCTCGTATGGTCCTTGGTAAATATCGAAAAATTTTGCTATTTTCCCGTTTTCCGCATCCGATACGTTTAACGCTTTTATCATTACCTTATTTCCTATATCTAATTCAAAGTGCTCTGCGTGAGCATTCTTTTTCGCCGCGCGTTTGAGAGCTATTCTATGTGCTTGCTCGCATGCAAGCGATATCCGTTTTTCGTTTGTGACTTCATCTTTTTCGGGCGGTATATACAAGTATTTTTCCTATACTCGCATGGGTTTTCGGCCGAAATGTAATTCCGTCGGTGTATAGTTCGTTGTTTCGTGGTGTGTTTCATTTATAATAGTTTGTATTATTTTCACATATCGCGACCAACCTTTGTTTGTCGCTTACAAATGTACGAAAGAATCGTCCTAATTCTCTATGTACCCTTTCTACAATATTACTTTGTGGGTGTCGGATAGATGAGTATATAAGTTTAATATTTTCGTTTTTTAATGTATTTACAAATTTGTCGCTCATAAATTGCATCCCGTGGTCGCATATTATCGCTTCTGGATTACCGTACGTCGGTATATAATCCTCTGTCAGTTTTTTAATTACCGCGTGAGCTGTTGCTCGACGGAGAGGGTAGAACACGACGTATTTACTGAAAACATCTATACTTGTTAATAAGTATTTTACTCCCCCCGCCGAGGTAGGAAATGGACCGTAAAAGTCTATTGACAATAATTCACCAGGCTTTCGCGTCAAGATGAGCTGTGACATTTCCCTATATTTTTTAGTTAAATGTTTAGTTCGTTGGCAACTGTCACATGTTTTTAGGATTTTAGCTATCTTTCTGCGTAGGCCTAATGCATAGAAATGCTCGCATAGCATTTTATTTAGTTTTCGCCCCCCTATGTGGCCGTATATCGCGTGTACCTCGTTTATAAAGTCTCTTAACACGCTAGTTGGTATTACAATTTTTGATCGCTCTTTCGCTTTTTTATACAATACGTAATCTATTAGCTCGTACCGTTTATAAGTTTTTTCGTCGTTGTTTACAAGCTCATCGATTAGTGTGCGCGTTTGAGGATCCCGCCGCTGACTCTTTTCTATGTTTTTACATATGTTGACGAGTTCGCGGCTTGGTTTTTGCTGGACGATAGCGGAAATTATAATTTCTGATTGGCTTTCTGCCTTACTTTTTTTGCTTTCGTCCATACGGCTAAGGTAGTCTGCTACTGCATTTTGTTTCCCTGGAATGTGTGTTAGATTTAGATTAAATTCCTGGATCGCGAGGTTCCATCTCTGTAATCTCTGATTGTTGAACTTTCGATTGCCCTCCTTAAGTATGTATCGAGCTTGTTAAGTGACCACACGAGGGCTAGCATTTCCTTTTCTGTAGTGAAATATGAGCACTCGCTACCCTTGAGTGTCTGCTTACAAAGCATACTACTTCTTCCTCTCCCTCATCGTTTAGCTGAGAGAGGACTGCGGCGAGCGCGAAGTCTGACGCGTCTGTCGTCAGTATGTACGGCTTTTTTGGATCAGCATATTTTAAAATTATGTTATCATCAAAAAGCGTTTTTATTTTTTCGAATGCTTCTTGATGTTCGGTTGTCCAATGGAACAGTACGTTTTTTCTCATTAAATTTAATAATGGACTTGCAGCAAAGTGTTTTGTAAATTTTGAATAAAAATTTATGAATCCGATAAAACTTTGTAGCTGTTTTAAATTTTTCGGTCTTTTGAAATTACGAATTGTACGTATTTTCTCCGGATCCGGTCGTATTCCTTTTGCGGAAATATAATGCCCGAGAAATTCTATTTCTTCACAGAAAAATTTAGATTTTTTGAAGTTCAATCGTAAATTATGTTCGCTTAGCCTTTCGTATAATTTGTCGAGGTGTTCGATGTGTTCTTCGAACGTCCGCGATTTGATCATTAGATAATTAGATCATCTACAAATAGTACCAGAAATTCATTGAAATCCCACGTGGCTTCTGCTAGCCCTCGAATTAACGCGGACCCGCTTGTTGTAATACCGAACGGTACAACGTTAAATTCGTAGACGTGACTATCGACTTTGAACGCGGTGTATTTTCGAGAACTTTCTGCTAGTCTGATTTGCCAGTAACTAGCCGTGAAATCTGTTACGCTTGTTATTGGCCTATCAGCGCATCTTTGTAGTATTTCGTCGATACCGGTAGCTCCCTCGTAATTATTTTGAAGAACCATGTTTAATTTTTGTGCGTTTAGGCACGGCCTTACCGATCCGTCGCGTTTTCTTACGATCTGTATCGGGTTAATATATACGCTATTCGAGCGTCTTTTTATGTTTAATTTTAACATCTAGTGCGTCTTGTCTGTCAGCGATGGGTATTGGGTGTGGTCGGCAAAACCAAGGTGTGTTTTCTGTTATAATCAATTCCTGCTCGTATGTAGTTAAAAGACCGGGTTTCTTTTCAAATACTTCGTTTCTTTTAATGATTAAATTTTTTAGTATATTTCTTTGTGCCTCATTGAGGTTTTCACAAGAATTAATTTTTCCATCGATCTCCTCGATTGTGAGTTCGTATGGATTTTCATAATTATTTTCATAATCTTCGTAAAGATTATTGAGATCCGTGTGGTGCCCTTTTTCACTGTATCCACCGGCGTCTTGAATTGTTAGCGACGTGAATTCGTTACGCGGCATTTTTTTTTGTCTACGTACGATATTACCCCGTCATTGTTTTTTATTGAAAAGAGAATTTGTCCGTGCACCGTGTCGATTAGCATTTTTAACAATTTGACTGTGTCGAACCCGATTTTACAAGGCTTGACTAGCTTTGGTATTACTAAGAATATGATTTTTTCAGACAGTTTTTCAAATTTCGTAATTACACGCAATTGAATTTTAAGCCGAGCTGATTTGCTACCCGTAGCGTCTTTTATGACTTTACCGCAAATAGGTAATGTTGGACAAAGCTTGAGAGTTTCATAGTTTTGATGGTAAAATTCTTCAGAAATGGTCGTTACTTCGCTTCCCGTATCTACGAGTGTGTCAACCTCGATATTTTCTATGAATATTTTTATTTCAGGGCAGTGGGATATTTCCACTTCGCGACCGTCTGGGTTAATATCGTGCAGTAATTTATTGCGCGGGTTCTCCATTATGGACGCGATTTGAGCAGCTGCGTCGTTCTCCCCTAGAGAAGGAAGTGCATCCGCCTTGGACGCAGCTACTGCCTGTTTCCCGAGTTTTGTTTAGTTATGTCTTGAAAGCAATCTAAGACGTCGATGTCGTAAGCATTTTTCTGAGGGGGTTTATTATTCCCCTGTTTTTTGTTCCCACCTTTGTTTTGCGACCCTGGTCCCTTGTTGGATGTGTCGTCTGCTGTCTGCGTAACGTTTATGTTGTGTCCCGTCCACGTCTTTTTCTGGCCGGGATTGTTGCCTGATGGCTTGTTATGTTGATTATTTTTCGACTCATTGTTTCCCGCGGGTGGGTGGGTGGGTCTTTGATTTTGGTTATTCTGTTTGTTTTGATTATTCTGATTATTTTGAGCATTTGTTCGATTCCGATTTGTGTCATCGTTGTCGTAGTCTGCGAGTATTTCGAGAAATTTATTTACTGACTTTATCTCGTGCCCGGTTACCGTACGTCTTATGTCTCGGTCGAAGTGTTCCGCGATTTTTTTGACGAGCTCGTGCTCTTCTAGGCTAAGTTCTAGCTCGCGGGCTAGACCGAACATATAAGTGGCATAGCTGACACGGCTTCGGGGCCCAGGGGTGTACTGTCCAAACTCTACTTTTCGACCATTTGTTTTTTGAATTTGATTGTTCCAGTAGCGTTCCCTAAAGCGCGTCGAAAACGTCTCGAAGCTATCCACCTCCGCTTGGAGTAAATACCACCAATTATGCGCGTCGCCTTCCAAGGCTTGAGATATGACGTATTTTAACTCGTGTTCTTCCGGTTTGACCAATCTAATGTAATTGTCAAGTTCTGATAAGAACTTCATGGGTCTTTCGTTAGCTAGACCTTTAAATTTTGGCGTAGCTATTTTTACACGTTTAGTTATATCGGTCGTCGGTTCGGAAGAGCCACCGTTATTTTTTATGAGTTTTTCGAGTCGTGTAGATTCTCTTGCCTGCGCCTCGATAATTTTTTGTTTTAGTTTCAATAAGTGTGCGTATGTCATTAAAATCTGATTGTAATTGAGTATGTTGGTCCGAGAGGGCATCATAGTCCGACTCGATGGTTGCTAGCCTCTTTTTCATCTCGTCATGGCTTTGTTGCAAATTGTCGATGTCGATCTTGTTATTGTCGCTCTCTTTTTTGATTTTTTCTAGCGTTAAGGCAAGAGCGTCTATGCGCTCGATCATTTCGAACTGTTTGTGTTCTTTACTCGTGTTTAAAAAACTTGTGCGTATATGTGGCTCTCCGAGAGAATCAAAGTCTTCGTTAGTTTCTAATTTTTCTAATCGTTCTTCGAGTGTGCTTTGTTTTCTGTCTAATGTGGCAAGCTCGTATACGGCAGCATCTTTCCATTCTAGTTCTTTCCCCGCATTGTCCGGATTATGTTCGTCTTGTAATTTTTGGATTTCTTCCAGGATCGCTAGAGAGCATCGATTATGAGTTTTACCCGTGGCTACCGCCATTTTTTATAAAAGTGTTTTGTATCACAGACAAAGCTAGAGAGAATGCCTATGGACCGTAATAAAAAAGAATTTTGTTATCAAAGGATTATTCAAAATTTTAATGCTTGAGATTGCCACATAGAAGGGGGGGGTGGAAACGTTACCGCGTTTTACATTAAGCTGCATGTTGGCTCGTGAATCGTCAACCTACTCATCCCGTCAGTTATTTTTGATATTTCCCGGTCAAGCGAGTCGAGTCGTGAGCTTACGTTTCATATTGTAATTAATCAATGATGCAATTAATGATAGTTTAAATACACAGTATACTTTATTTGTAAATATCAAATTAGATTAATTGAACACGTCTGATCACATCAGCTGTCATAAGTCGACTAACAAAAACAATATCATCTTCGATGTTGTTGATGTCATTGTCAAGATCTGAAGGGTTGCTATATTCATCACGTTCAAATCGTGCGATATTGGTGCTTAGTCCTAACATTACGAACATTTTCTATATTAATCAACCTTAGGCATGAAGTGTATCAAATAATGTTTACTAACTTAATGATTAGTAACACATCTGTGCGATGTAAATAAAGTGTTTTTTACATATCTGTAGACAGGTCTTTGCAGTCCCACAGTCGCCTTTTATATTTTTCACGTTTGTTACCACACAATTACGGTCGTCTGATAGATTTTTACATTTTTTATATTATAAGTGTCCTTAATACTGTCACTTGTAACCTGTACGTATTGTTGCACTCCTACAGCCACCTTGCGGATTGTAAGATTTGAGTATGTCCCACGTTACTCGTCTGCACAGATGCGAATTTGTGCGCGCACAGTATTCTGTCCGCGACTACGTTTGTTGGACGTAGAATTGTCCGCTGCTACTTACTGTTAAGTGACCAAGTATCTGCATAAATATTCAGAAATATTAAATCAAATGAAACAAAGACAGTAGGGAAAATCCAGAAACTTCGACGCTTAACGAGCGCAAGAAGTAAGTAACCCTAAACCAAAACAAACTTCTCCTCCCTCGGCTGAAAGCGCGCGTGCATAGTCGACGCTGCAGTTTAGCCGTTGACCGTAGCTTAGGCCCATAAGGTCTAATGCGTAAGAACGAGAGCGCGGCTAAGCTGAAGTGCGAAGAGAGGAGAAGTAAGTACCCTGCGTGGGAGAAAGCTTCGACTCTCTCTATAGCGTTACCTCCCCCGAATCTCCATTCCAGTGTGCACTCTCTTTGAGTCAAGACGTTTTTTTTGAGTTACTAAAGTGTGTTACATTTTGAGTCTTTTGTATAAGTTTTAATAAAGTAAAATCGATATTTAAGTTTTGAGTTCTGAGTTATTTTCACTAAGACAAGATTCCATTAAAGAAATAAAAAGGGATTTTTGGAGACCAGTTGGTCATTACAATTGTCAATCGCTTGGATGAGAGCGTTTATCTAGAGGTCTTCTACAATTTGTTTCGAAGTCAAATACCAGAATTTTGGAGTTCTCTGAGGAGTCAGTTATTCTAAATGCATTAAAATTAACATTACAAAAGTTAAGCAACGGCAGCTACGAAAAATCGGTAGCTTCTCCTGTATAGGAGGATAGTCTGTCAAGTCCCAATTTGCGAAATATTTGTTTAAGCCTTGTACTTAACACTTACTGTCGGTGCATGCAAGTTATTTTTGACACTACATTGTCCTGCGGACTCAGCATTATGTCCGCTAAACTGATCTCGTGTGTGAACGCTGATGGTTTGTCCACAAGTATCGAACTCTTACCTGTATGTCGTGACTGCGTAGCTTATTTGAATTTATTTGTACCAATCGAGGTTTAATTATTATTAACAATTTAATACACAAAGTTTTCAATTAGAATACAGACTTTGACTGAATTTAGATGTTGTATTATTAGATTCGCAAGTTGTACATTTTACGGTAGTTTATTGGAAAGTATAGTCTAGTTTCTCAACTGTATCTATAATTTAACTTAGCAATTTACAATTGTTATAAATCTGCGCAATTGAGATGGTTTCAAACATCCGTTCATGGCAGATGGTGATTGTTAAAAAAGAAAAAAAGAAAATTCTACTTTCGAAACATGCTGCGCAGAAAATTGACTCCGTTAGTCTCTATCATGTAAATATAATTACTTTTCATTAGCAATTTTAATTGTTGTAGTTAATTTTGATAGAGACTAAAGGAGTCAATTCCCCACACAATGGTCCGCGTTAACACTCTATATGATTCTTATTTTTAAAATTTGTTTGTATGATAATTACGTTCTGGTTGGTTAAGAATGTTATTATGAGCCCTAACATAAATTTGAGAAACATGTGCATCCCAGGTAAGGGTATTACTAAACACAACACCCAGGTTTTTAACCGTATCTGAAAATGGTATCAAATCCCATCAACAATTAAAGGTGCAATCGCTTTGATGTTGAGGCGCATACGATGCTGGTGAGAACAATTATATTCGTCAAGAGACTTATTTTCACCAAATAATCTAATAGCTTCTTCAGGAATATGTTTTTTCTTAGTATTTCTTGAATTGATCAATGATATATCATCTTCTATCATGTTACTTGTAGCTAAGTTGTTTAAAGCTATTATGAATTGTGAATCATTTTGTTGACGCATTATTTTGGTTAATGGATAATATTGGAATTCTTCCCATAATAGATTTTCACAAAAAATGCTTAATTCTGATGTATTTGGTGTTGTATATATAGGTCGGTCCATAACTAGGGGTAATTGATATAAATCACCTACTAAAATTAACGATATTCCTCCAAAACTTTTATTAACTCCAAATATTTGTCTTAACCTTGTATCAATACGTGTCAACATATTATTTCCAACCATAGAAATTTCATCTATTATTAATAATTTTACATTAAAAGATTGTTGTTCTCTTATAGTATTTGTGATATCTGCATGTACTACTTATATTTCAAACGATATGAAACAATATAAAAAATAAAGAACGAATACTTTCAAAATAAAATAATGCTTTTAATATCTTTCAATATTTAATGTACTATAAGTTAAAAAATATACTATTATCTCGTTCACTTTAAAATTTTTAGCTTGAATAATATTTATAAACATTATATTTCTTTATTTATATTATGAAACTTACCTTCAAGAATGTATATTTGAATTCATATCAATTTATAACATAATTTATTTTAAAAACATATTTTTTTCTTCTTTCAAGTTTTTACTTAAATTGAACAAAAATGAAAATCATACTAGCTTGAATACTTGGCTAGTCTCTGAAACAAACTTCTATGACGATAATATTTAGCTTAATATTTAGGTGGTTGCACCACTTTTATATTTTTGTTAGTGCAAAATTTTAATCATTATTTTGGTCTAAGGAGCGATTTGTTTGCAAAGCGGTAAAAGGTAATAAGCAGACAACCTGAATTGCAGGACTAAAATGATATGAAGTAAAATTTAAAGAAAAATGTTATAAATATAAGGGATACTGATCACGAACAATTTTAAACTTATAATATATTGAAACGCTCTGACTTAGTTTCGTCAAAGTTGAAAAATTTATTTGTGGTCTGAGATGTCGTGGTATTGAATTGAATTTTATTAATATTTGTCGAGTTTTGATAATTCTTTAATATGTTGTAAATTTGTTTATAAATATTTGAACTCATGTAGAAACTATTCAAATTACGTATTGCATTTGAAAAAGAATTTATTTTTGAATTGATAAAAAAATATACTTTCGTCTCAAACAAACTTAATGTTGTTGAGAATATTCAATCTAATAAAAAATTTTTTGCGGTGTGTAGACTTTCCCACTTCTTAAGAGGATGTCGTAGCCAGAAATCGCGAGTTATAGGATCTACTGCTTTTTTTTCGCCCCTTGTCACTAGCATTCCATCTTTTTTGCCACTCAGCTATTATCTGTTCCCTTGCGGAGTCCCAGATTTCCTTCTGTGTGTTGTCATTTACCCGTCTCTTCTCCTCGAATACGTTCTTTCTCTCCATTGCTAACAGGTCAATAGGCGGCATGCCTGCTATAATGCACACCGCTTCGTCCGATACCGTTCGGTAAGCGGATGCTACCCTTAATGCACTTCCTCTATATACAGTCGACAGCTTCCGCGCGTAGGATTTCACCAACATGGCATCTCCCCATATTGGAGCCCCGTACAACATAATCGATGTGATTACGCTGGTTAAGAGTAACCGTCTACTCTGGGTTGGACCCCCTACATTTGGCATCAATCGAGATAACGCAGTGCCAACCTTTGCTGCTTTATTGCTCACCGTCTCAAGATGCTGCTTGAATGTAAGTCTTGTATCTATGGTGAAGCCCAGGTACTTAATGGTCGGTTGAGAAACAATCTCGTGTCCATCTACCGTCAGTGTAATTTTCTCCATCTTCTTCCTACTAGAAATAAGAAGAACTTCGGTCTTATGACTGGCCAACTGCAGCCCTGTCTCCGCCAGCCATTCGTGTATTATACGAATAGACTCGTTAGCTACTTCTGTGATTGCTTCTATGGTTTTTGCTACTACGACCACTGCTATGTCGTCAGCAAAACCTACCACTGTCACCCCTTCGGGTAGCTGCAGTCTCAGTACTCTATCGTACATGACGTTCTAAGTCGGTGGGCCAAGTACTGATCCTTGAGGAACGCCTCCTGTTACTTCATAGGCCTTGGTTCCATTCTCTGTGTCATATAATAGGACTCTGTCCTTTAAATAGTCAGCCATCATTCTTCTTATATATAAGGGCACTTCTTGATTTCGAAGTGCCTCATGTATTTTGCTCCATTTGGCCGAGTTGAATGCATTCTTGACGTCCAGCGTGACGACGGTGCAGTACTGCTTTGCTCCTCGTTTCCATCTCTTCCCCTCTATCGCTTCTCGTGCAATGTCAACCACTAAGCTTACTGCGTCTAGTGTTGATCTTTTCCTCCGAAAGCCATATTGGTGTTCCGCAAGTCCACCTCTCCCTTCTATAGTCTGGTCCATCCTGACGCAGATTATGCGTTCCAGAATCTTACCTGAGGTGTCTAGCATGCAGAGTGGTCTGTATGATGCAGCATCCTCAGGTGGCTTCTTTCCCTTTGGTAGTAGCACGAGGCGTTGTTTCTTCCAGTCGGTGGGAAATATCCCCTCTTCTAGGCATGAGCTGTACAAGTCTAGGAAGGACTCTGGTCGCGCATATATAGCATGTTTTAACGCTATATTCGGTATGCCATCCAGGCCTGGAGTCTTATTGTTTCCAACCCTCTTGCAGGCGCTAAGCAGCTCCTCCATTGTTACTGGGGGTATGGCTTCCTCGTTCGCCTCAGCTTCTATAACACACGGTTCTTCCCGTTGCCTGGGAAAGAGTGTGGTCACTACTCGGTCTAATAGTTCCGGGCACTTTGGGGGGGGGGGGGGGTGCCCAGCTCCCCTTGATCCTCTTCATCACTGTTTTGTAGGGTCTACCCCAGGGGTCTTTGTCGACCTCGTCCTGCAGTTCCTTAAGGCACCGTTGCTTGTTGGCATGGGTTGTCTTCTTAAGCTTCCTCTTAGCGTCCTTCATTTCTTGTCCGCGGGCATCTACTATTTCCTGGCCTCTTCCGGTTTTATAGTATTTCTTTCTTGCCCGTTATTCTCTTCTTCTGGTCCGGTGACACTCGCTGCGCACACTCTCAACCTCTTTGTCCCACCAGTATACTGGTGGTCGTCTATCGTTGAGCACTCTTCTTGGAATAGTGGCATCACAGGCTCGGGTAATACATTCCATTACCTGTTCAGCCTTGCTGTTCGCTGTTCCAGAGAGTTGCATTTCTTCTAGTGCGAACAGAAACATCTCCTTATCGTACTCCTTCGTTTTCCAACCGACTCTATTGGTCCTTGTATTCACGCGAGGTCCCTGCCTTGGTCTATTTATCTTCATCATTATGGTCTGGTGATCGCTATTTGTATAGTGTTCACTTACGGTCCACGTGTCGACTGAGTCAATTAGACAGTTACTAACATATGTCAGATCTATTATCGATCCTGTGCCTCCTCTTCTGAAGGTGTTGGTACCACCTTGGTTAACTAGTAACACATCTAGAAGGGCGAATGCATCCAGTAGTATTCGACCTCTTTGGTTAGTCCTTTGGCTGCCCCACTCTACAGCCCATGCGTTAAAATCGCCATCTAGATCTCTGTATTGCTCACATATGATGGCTACATCGATCTTCTCCTCACGGACAAACTGATTTAGTAGGTCCTGAGCTGTCTCGCAGTGATTTAGGTTTAACTGCACTATCTTCATTTTCTTTTCTTCTTTTATTCTTCTAATGCAGCTCGATAGGCTAGGCATGTGTAGCTACCAGCTGCATGGTCACTCCTTCCTCCTGCGCCCCTTTCCTGGCAGAGTACGCAGTTTGGCTCACTCGTACAATCTCTTGCCTTATGTTCTCCATTCCCACATCTGTAGCAGAGGTTACTACGGTCCTGTGCTACCGGGCAATTTTTGGCGGTATGTCCAAATCCTAGACATTTATAACATCTAAGTAGGCGAGTATTCCTTTCTATCTCCCGTATTCTGCAGACTACCCAGCCTATCTTGATTTTCTGCTTAGCTATTATCTGTCGAGCTGCTTTTTCTGGCATTTGGATGACCGCTATCTGCGTGTCGCCGTATGCCTTACGCAATGACTTTACTGTCATCTCTTCGAACGCGGATGTGTTGCCACTTTTAAGCTCCTCACGTAGCGCATCTGTAATGTCCTCTTTACTAGTTAAGACGTCCAGATCCTTTATTTCAAAGATCATTTTGTCTTGCAAGGTCCTTATTTTGGTACCTTCTTCTAGCACTTCTTGTATCACCTGAGTTCCGTTGCTTTCCCTTCTGCCTTTCGCTGGAGTTCCAACAGCAGGTCTCCAGCCGCAGTCCTGCGTACCCTGTTTACGCAATCGCCGAGTATCTTCAACTTAGGATCCGCCTTCATCTTTTTCAAGATATCGGCGTAAGACTTCCCGTCGGCAGCCTTTATAATAAGGGCCTCCGGCCGGGTTGGTCTTGCCCGTGTTGCTTTAGGCTTTCTCGTGCCTTTTTGACTTAAGGCATCAGCGCCACCTTTGTCATCTTCTTTTTCCTTTTTCTTTGACTTCCTTGTCTCCACTACCAGCCAAGATGTCTGTGCACCTGTCACAGGAGCTGGGATTTGGGACGTGCTGGGAATAGCCGTTCCCGCCCCCTGGAGCTGCTTCAACATTTGCTCCTCCTCCTTCCTCTTCTTGGTGGACATCTCCTATTCAGGTGTTCGCTGCTTCCTCTTCTTCGGCGTTTTCTCCATCCTTTCCCTGCTTGGGGTCTGCGGGTTCCGCGGGCCGCTTGTCAACATCAGCCCAAAAGTCGACTTGGTCTTGTTCGTCGTTTCTCTCAGGCTGGTAAGTCGCTTCCAGAGTGACATGGTCCTCTTCAGGTCCTCCTTCACAACATTGTGTATGTTGCGGGCTACTGACACCACACCATTCATCTTTTCTAGGTTATCCTGGATCTTATCCAGTAGACCTTGTTCAATGCCGTCTGCTTCCTGAATTCTGTTTCAGGCATCCATCATTTTCTTGCTCTCCTCTTCTCGATCACCTTGCATGCTGTTATTTGCGGTGATCGTTGGAACCATACTTCCCTGACTATTGTTATTGCCTGGATCGGTTTTTTGTTCGGTCTGCTTATCCATAATGAAACTGTTCTTCATCCCAATATGTGTCCGACCGCCCGGATCCCCCCGTCTATGGAGGCAGCTGACATGGCCCCAGCATATTATCTGGTGGCGGTGCCAGACTGGGCACATCATACCAGGATATAGCACGCGCTACTGCCCTAGCCCACCTCCACTCTCTCGAACCTCCCACCCTGAACAAAGATGCTTGGCTCTCTGGAGAGTTTATGGCAGACGTCATACAATATCACGCCCTCGCTAAGCCAGAGGTAAGGATCTACTGCTTGTGTCACGTGATAAGGTCATTGGATGATGGCGCCATCTATCATAACCAAAATCATCCGATAGATGGCGCCTCAATTTAAATAAACGAAAGAATATAGTACAATCAGCACCGTGCTTTTCCACTATTTGGACAATCGAATAATTTTTTTTTTAGATACAGCAACGGTCATGACTGATTTTTTAATATTTTATTTTTTGTCAATTACGATATTTTTTCTTCCTTTTTTTTCTTTCTTATGTCATGTTAAATTTTTTATATTTGTTGTATAAAGAATTCAATATATATTTATACAAACTAAACAATTAGTATATAAGTATAATACAAAGACTGCAAGACATATAGAAGCTATGAAAAAACACATGTGATAAAGCCTTCAATAGACATAATTTATGTAAAGCGATTTCCGAAATTATTTTATTTTCAAATTTTTTTGTCAAATTTATTTAAATATTATTCTTGTTAGTGAATATTATATTTCTTTGCGTCATAACTAATAATAGTTAATTTATAGAAGTAAGCATGCCCTACAATGACATATTCATTGTCATACTGTAATTTTTTAAATTTGGCTTTTAACATATTTTTTTTTGTTATTTGAGCATTCTTAAGTCTCACATATGTGAAACTTATACAACTTTTTATTTATTCAATTTTTTTCTTTTTCATTTATAAATACTTATTTATATTAAAAAATGTTTAATATATCTATTTATTTATTTATTTATTTATTGATCAGAAAAGTATTTACAGAGTATTTACATCTAAGTAACATCTGCAAAAACCTGCAGAGGTACACGTAGGTACCTGTGGGCAGGACTGGCATTTTACAAAATTTAGAAACTTAATAACCTTAAAACTAAATCTTACATAAGTATTATAACAAAAATATAAACTTAGCAACATGGTCTAAAGACCACGTTGCCAAGTGAGGCCTCCAGTAAATAAAGCTGTATCACGGTGAAAATATATAAAATATTTGAGATAAATTCAAAAGATAACTCACAAAAAAATAGTTCATTCGGGAGATCATTGAATACAGATATAGCCTTAAGATAGCTCATTTTGTTGCTAACCCTTTTATTAAATTTGGGTATAGTTAAGTTCTTATTTCTAGTAATGCTATTAGAGTTAATATATTTAGTTCTAAGATCACAGTAGTGTAGTAGTAGCGATTCATATGCGAATAATTTAGCTATATTCATAGGATTTTTTTGTACAAACTTATTTTTATTTACAATCTTTAATATCCTAAACTGCAAATTTTGAAGTAGGTAACTAGTAGACTTATATGCACCTCCCCAAGCAATAATTCCGTAAGAGAATATGCTATGAAAAAAGGCATAATATATCAACATCAATGTTTCTGTTGACATGTACTGGGAGATCTTGTAGAAGATGTAAATTAGGTACTTGGTTTTATTGATGATATTATGTATGTGTTTATCCCATCTTAGGTTATAATCGAAAATAATCCCTAGGTATTTGCAGCTCTCGACTCTACTTAATTTTTTATCTCTTATTTTGACACAAGACTGTATAGGCACGCTATCACAGTAATTTCCAAAAGTCATATAGACAGTCTTATAAACATTCAGGGATAATCTATTACTCGCTAACCAAGCATCTACTTTTATTAGATAACTGTTCATATTATCCTGGGCATCTTTCCATGAAGACCCAAAGGATACTATGACAGTATCATCAGCATACGATGAAATGGCTTTGGAAGGGATTACTTTTAAAAGGTCATTTATGTATATCAGAAATAGGAGAGGACCAAGGATAGTACCTTGGGGAACCCCAATTGTTATTAGCTTGCTAGCACTCTCTTCATTACCTACTCTAACTTTTTGCAATCTATCATTGAGGTAACTTCGCAGCAAATCAAGTGCCTGACCTCTAACTCCAACGTGGTAAAGTTCCTCAATTAAAATATCATGATCAACAGTATCAAAAGCTTTAGCAAGATCCAAGAATAAATTATGCCTTTCTCCTGACTTATGTACAGGAATTATCTCCGCGTTTTTCAATGCGTTTGGCCAGATGGCTTTCTCAATACATAAATTAAAAATAAAAACTAACGGTTTAACAATAAAATTACTCAAAACCTTCAGAGTTTTGGTGTTAATCTTATCGACTCCACCATTTTTAAATTTCATATTATTTATGATATTCAAAACTTCAACAGAATTCGTTGGAATTAAGAAAATGGAATTACTGTTCATGTCGGGCATTTTTCTCGCATTATTAGTAGATTTGTCAAACTTGGCACTTAACCTATGACCAATTTCACAGAAAAAATTATTCATATAATCAGCTATTTCAGCCTTATTAAAACTCTTACTATCATCTATTTTAATATAACTTATACTATCATTAACTTTACTATTTTTCCCTATTTTGTTATTAATAATACTTCATAATTTTTTTGAGTTGTTTACATTACATTCGATTAGGTTTTTTTCATGCTTTATTTTAGCATCTTTTATTACCCTATTCAGAACTTTGTTATAAGTGAGATACTCAAGCTTGAGCTGTTTGTTATTAATGTCTTTACGCCATATGTTATACAGTAATTCTTTAGTGACACATGATTGCATAATAGCATTAGTTATCCAGGTCTTTCTGGGCTTATGATTCACATTTCTTTTTATAATTGTAGCATGTTCAATACAGAATTTGATATCATTTATCAGTTTATCGGATGCTTTGTTAGGATCATAGATTGACATAATTATATTCCAATTTATAGTCTTAGCAACATTAGTTAATTTCTTATAATCAATAAATTAGGTGGGCTCAAAATTTTTAGTTCTCATTTTTTCGATAGTAATAAATATTGGATAGTGATCAGTTAGAGAGTGTTTAAGTTTGAACGTAGCAGTTTTTAGATTATCTGTTTTTATGAAAATGTTGTCAATGCATGATCCTTTGCTACTTCCAATCGATGGCCTGGTAATACCTAGAAAGCCTGGTATGTATCCTTTGTCCAGGAAGTTACAGAGAAACTCCTGGCTATCCTTTTCTGTATCAAGTAAATTGATATTAAAATCCCCCACTAGTAGATGATTTTTAACATTTCTTTTTTTGTTTAAGAAATTATTAAGAGCTAAGATAAATTCACTCTTAGGAAATCCATGAGATCTATAAACAGAGGATATATCAATTCCTTTATTATTACTTAACCTAATATGAACGTTGATCAACTTTGCCCTACCACACTCAATAATTTTGATCTCACGGACAATATTGCTATCAACAAAGACTATAACTCAATCATTTTGATTAAGATGGCTATCATTGTAGTAACTTTTGTATCCATCTAACTCAAACATCTTGTAATTAATTTGAACAAAAGTTTCTGTACATATTAAAATCGATGGTTTAATAATTAAGCTATTAAATAAAATTTTCAGTTTATCAAAGTTAGCTAACATACTACGAATATTTACATGCATTATGAAATCTGATTTGTTGTTCAGCGCTTTGTTAAGACTAGATGTCGTTTCGAAATCTCTTTCCATGATAATAAAATCGTTGTTTATTTTATCCAAAATTTCAAAATCCATAATTCAATTAATTTAAATTTGAGACCAGTTACTGGGAAGAGATAAAACTTTACCTAGTCTTACCAGATTTTGCAGTCGTTTTAGTCTTGGATGAATTTTGTTGGTTACGAGTCGGTAGTTGATTCCAAGGTTTTTGTAGATTTTGTTCAGCATGTTGATGTTGATTCCTTATAGGCTGTTTGACAGTAACTTGTTGAAATATACAATATAATAGAATATACAATATAAACATTTTAATGTACATATATATTCAGCATGCACTTTATTAAACAAATTACTAATAAGCGTATATATAGCAAAACCATGCAATAAAGCCATCCAAGAAAGTTAAAATGACAAGAATAAAATAATAAAAAAATTGTTTTAATGCAAGCAAAACGATCTATACGTGCTTTACTTTCGTTTCTAATAAATTTTGGTTCTTACATACAAGGTTAATATAACTCGGTATAGCTATAGTCTAACCTTTCTTTTGCAACAACTATATTGTGCTAAACCATTACAAAACTACAATTTATGCTGTGTCTAATTTTACAAAAATGAAGGACTGTTAGTATGATGTAGTAAATACTAAGTATCCTTATTATGATCAAATAAACTCTGTAACATGCAATATTTTTGTAGCTGTTTTTGAGGCACCATCGCTATACGAGAAAGCTTTAGATTTTATCGTCTTAAAATGTGAGATGCGATATCTCAAGCAATATTCAGCCATTTTGGCTAAAACTTCTCTGAAATTAACTCGTTTCGTATAAGTTTCAAGTTTTTTGGTTTCCTAATCCTCTAAAAACGTTTTAAATATCAGTGGCATTATGCTCTATTTTTATGTACTTTTTAATAAAAATTCGTACAACTATTTTAGCAAGATTTTCACGAATCATGCTAAGAATATTTTTGGGAACCCCTTATTAACACTAGTTGACGTACATTTTGAGCGTAATATCGTACATATACTTAAGAGTACGTACATATAAAATCTTACATTAAAAGCTACATGTAAAAGTTGTAGCTGAAGCCATTACAAAACTACAAGTTGTTACAGTAAACATTATATTTCATTGCAATTTTTAATGCCAGTTAAACTCATAAAAACAATTTCTTGTTCTCAAAATTGCTCTAAATCGATTCAATGCAACATATTTTGAGTCATAACTGCTTACCTCTAATTTTACGAAAGAATGTTTTAAAAAAAACTATGTATAGATATTATTCATGCATAAAATTGTTCAACAAGGTCACCATTTTTTTCATTTTTATATTATTTAAACATTGTATCTGTGAAAACTTAAATTATATTATTTACATTAAATTAAATAAATTATATGGAATTTAATAATACCTGAAAGATATACACTAATCAAGATAAACTGTTACTGATAATTAGGCATTTGACCAGTGTCCTTATTCATACTTCTTTTCATTCAGATTTTGATATCTTAAGTTGTGGTATTGCGGAACACTGTAATAAAAACTAAAACACCAAAAATTCATATCTAAAAATAATAGTTATTCGAGTCACTTATCTTAACTAATAAAAACACTGATCCATTAACAAAGTAGTGCTGTCAGTCTTGAATAAACCTTTCTCGTTAATCTTAGATTTTAATAGATTAATCAGCAACACAACCAATATTACTTTGTAGTCTGATCAACGCTGCAGACCAGAATACCAAGCGATGCAGCATTGCTCGTACACCTAGACATACACAAATTAATTACAAACTTATTTTCACGAATAATTATTGAAATCACTGATCTCTCTCTCTCTCTCTCTCTCTCTCTCTCTCTCTCTCTCTCTTTCTCTCTGGATAAGAGTGTTAAAAATAATAACTTTGAAATCATATGACTCAAAAGATTTATTAAGATAATACCAACCAAGTCTCGAGTGAAACATTTTCTGACTCCTCGACTTTAGAAGCAGCATAATCAACAGCATCATGTCTCTGTTCCAGGTACAAGACTTTGATATTATAAAATACTGCATCTCTCGTGCATCTGGACATAAATCAAAACATTGTATAAAAATATGTTCATTTCATTCACAAAAAAATGGCTAAGTGGGCTTTTTGGCCTTGTGTCTCGTGCGGTTGCAGTACTCGTCTGCGGCTTGTAAACGCCCTCGCCTTCGGCTCGGGCTAACTCGCCTTGACTCGTACTGCAAACTCCACACTCGGCCTAAAAAAGCCACTTTACGCCCTTGGTACACAATATACTAGTTTAGCAGATAAAAATCTAAAAGAATAAGTTTCTCCTTAAATTTTTTGAACACTTTTGCGGGTCTCAGACACGTAATAATGCATTTTTGGGCTCTTTTTTGAGGTTATGGACGAAAGATGGCCCCAGAGGCCAAAACTAATTCGTTCAACTTAATGTAATTGAATAATCAACATTGAAACTTTTGTACTCTTTATGTAAGTATTAATACTATTGTATACATGCTTTATGTAATTACTATAACAAATATTCAATAATAATACAACGGACCTAAATACATAAGAAAAGCTTTGTCGCTAATTTTTTTAGCACTTTATCGAGTAGTAACTGCGTAATACTACATTTTTGGGCTGTTTTTTGAGGTTATGGATGGATGGTGATCCCATAACAGTCTATAACGGGCCAAAACTAATGGTGTATTCGTCTTCAGCGGGAAAAAATACACGCGACTAAGCTTTTTCCCTAATTTTCTGACTACTTTTGCGCGTCTCAGCCACGTAATAATGCATTATTGGACTGTTTTTTGGGGTTATGGACGAAAGGTGGCCCCATAGGCCAAAACTAAGGGTGGGTTCGTGTTCAGCGGGAAAAAATACATGCGAATAAGTTTTGTTATTAATTTTTTCTCTGCCCCTGCAAGTTGTAAGGACATATAACTGCTATTCCGTAGTCATATTCGTGTACTGTCGGAGCTGCACCGGTCCACCATTTTGAATTTCGCAAAAAGGCCACTCAGTAATGGAAACTAGATCAGGCAGGAATCATTTCGAGCCTCTGATTTTTGGACAGAGTGGTCTGTTTCAAAAAGAATGACCCATATATATATATACATATATATATATATATATATATATATATATATATATATATATATATATATATATGTATATGCATATTTCTATTATATACTATAATATTATAAACATTAATTCACATTATAACAAATTTGATATTAATAAAATCATGAACCTTTTTACAAGATTTGCGTATTAATAACAATCCTTTCGGAGGGAAAATCATCGTTCTCTCTGGTGATTTTAGACAAACACTTCTTATAGTACGCCATGGCAATCGTACATTAATCATGGTGTTATGTGTAAAAAGAAGTAAATTATGTTATCTTTCATGAAATTATCATTAAATAAAAATTTGAAATTACAGAATAAAGATCACGAATTTGAAAATTGGGTTTTCGATGTAGGTGAAAGTAAAAATGCAACAAAATTTAAATTACAAAATAAGGTTAGAAGGATTCTATAAAAATGTATTTGTCATAATTATTTGATTATAGAAATTTTCGGACATAAAATTGATCCAAATGATTTATCGTTGAAAAATAAAGTGATTTTATCACCATTAAATCCTTATATATAAAAAATTAATGAAAATATAGTTGAGAAAGTTGATGGTAAGAGTTTTGTATTTTATAGTGTAAGTAGATCCATATCCCCTTGGACGAGGCCAAATGGCATCATATCCAAAGGGACATACAGTTCTGACATGTGTGTCCGACATCACCAAAATGACTGAGACTGACGTGACCAAACGTCAACACCAAACGACCGAACACAGCGACAAAGCAATTGGGCTGATCGGCCGGCAATTGACCATAAGGACTGCGCGTGACCGATATATAAGCGCGCGGCGATTTCAAAAGAGCAGTTACTAATTCACAGCTCTAGCGAACAGAGCTCCTCCAAATATTATTAAAACGCGAACGCAATTGTAAACGCAGAGCGTGATTGTGCTCCGCATTCAGAACGCGACATGTTGTTAAATTAGTCTTAGAGAAATAAAATTCAAGTAATGTAGTAAAAAATAATCCACCTAAATTGATACGAACATTTGAAGGAAGCGCAGATGTGGAAGGATTAACTGAACGAGAGAAAATATTAGCATTTTCACAGATAATGAAAGGAGATCGAACAGCTATCAGGAGATTCGCCAAGGATTTCTCAACAAATTCTGGAATGTGAAAATACAAAGAAAAGTCGTCGACTACATCCTGGATAGTCGATACGACTGGAAAAAAAGAAACTAGCTTTGAAGGATATTTCAGAAAATGGGCTGCATTAGCGAGAAACCTAGATCAACCCAGGGATGATGCATGGATAATCGACAGACTAAAATTACATTATAATGAGAGAATACAAGATAAATTTGAACTGAAGGAACCACAAACGATTGCCGAAGCAGCATCAATTCTAACCAGAATGGACAAACCAAGCTTTGGCATAGATGAATTGAACAGATAATTTCAGTACAAAAAACAAGGAGAAGACGAAAATAAAGAAGAAAAGCAAACAACAAAGAAAGATGTAAATACAAAAAAAAATAGATTGGAATAAAAAAAGAGAAAACAAGAAGGATTCAAAGATACGAACGGTTCAGGAATCTGATGACGAGGCCGGGGATGAAAGCGAAGCTTGGGAAGAATGTACCTAAGCGATAAATCGAATGAAGAAGAACAAAAAGGAGAGATATCCATAAAAACACTGATAGAAGACGTCTGTAATAAGGAGCAAACCATAGATGAAAGCACGAACAATCAGTTAGTGTGCCCAGCTATACGTATACTAATACATGATCAGTAATCGCGTTGCTTGATACAGGGGCACAAGTATCAGCGATCTCTGAAAAAACACTAAAAGAAATACAGAAAAAGGGAAAGGTACGAGAATTACCTGCACCTTGTACAACAGTCAGAGGAGCATTAGGAGAGAGAACAAAAATAACCAAACAAGTACTACTGGAAATAGAAGTAGAAAAGAAATTATTGCAACACCCACACGTTGTAATAAACAAACTGTCAAACCCAATAATACTAGGACTTGACTTTATTATAAAAAATCAAATTATCATTGAACCAACAAAAAAAAAGCATTCTTTAGAATACACAACCTCAAATGTAAATTACTTAGAACAGAAATATCACTGCTTGCTCTCCAACCAGACAGCGAAAACGACCAGGAACAACAAGAGCAAGAGGTAGAAATATTATTAGAAAAATACAAAGAAGTATTCAGTAACAAAATAGGAAAAATAAAAGACTACAAACATCATATAAAAATGAGAAACAAGAAATCATGTAAAGTATACCAATTTCCCATCAACCAAACGCAAGGACTATTAGTCCAACAACAATTAAACAAAAAGAAAGAAAGAGGTATTATCAAAGAGCACCAACTGACTTCATCAACCCACTCGTAGTAACAAAAAAGAGCAAAATGGAGAACTAAGAATATGTTTAGATGAAAGTCGATGGAATATTAACAAAAATAAAAAATGCAAAATGGTTTACGCAGTTGGAGATTAACAAGGCATTTTGCACCATCGAACTGGACGAAGAAAGTCAACAATACACCGAATTCCTATTCGAATCACAAACATATGTATTTCTAAGATTACCATTCGGATTAAAAACATCAGGAGCATAATTTATTAGAGCAATTGCCCAAGTACTTGGAAGAAGATTAGAGAATATAGTTGTAATATATGTAGACGATGTACTAATTTTTGAAGAAACTTAAAACAAAACGGTATTACAGTAAACAAAGAAAAATCAAGGATTGGTGTTAGAGAAGTCATATTCTTGGGCCACGTCATTCATGAACAGAAAGTAAAGATGACAGAAGACACAAAAAAGGCAATAATAAAATACAAAACACCTGAAAGCAAAAAATAATTACAATGGTTCCTAGGACAAGCCAACTGGGAAAGAAAATTCATGCCTAACCTAGCTGAACTAACCAGACCACTTGAACTATTATTGAAAAAGGATCAACGATTTAAATGGGGACCAGAACAAGACAAAGCAATGCAAGAAATAAAGAAATGCTTCGAGAATGCCGAAGAACTATATTTAATGGAGGAAGGAGCACGATTAGGCATTGAGAAAGATGCTTCTTGCATAGAATTAGAAGCATGCTTATTCCAAGTTGTTGACGGAAAGGAACAAACAATAGCATATATAAGCAGAGCACTAAAACCAGCTGAAACGAAGTTCACAGTTACTGAACTGGAAGGACTAGCGGTCAACTGGGCCTTAAAGAAGTGGCAACTATGGTTAGCTGACAGACCAATAATAGTAAGAACAGACCACAAAGCATTAACATTCATACAAACAAGCAGACTAACAAATAACAGAATAACCAGATGGATAATTAACATCCAACAATATGACAACGAATGGCAACACATAAAAGGAAAGGATAATATAAGAGCATCATTCGGTCTCCAGCCTGACGCTACAACACAGCAATCAGATATTCTATTGTGTTTCGTGAACAGTGAAAGTACATCAAACAAGCAGTGTAGTTTCTCTCACCAGCTTGCAATTGCAGCCTGTACAGCTCCTAGCCTTAACCATGGCTTTACAAAAACAAAATCTCAACTCTGAAAGACATAAAACTACAAAGTTCTCTCAAATCCCAAGTACCAACCCACCTCAAAGTTTGAAAACATACGCTAACGCCATGTCTCTACCAAAAAAAACATGCTATAGTCATGGACTCCCTGGAAGGCCTTTCCATCGATGGCCTCGAAAACCTAATAGAAACCAGTTCAATTCTGTTTTCATCCAAAATATCGGTTAATCGTGTTTGTGCCTTTCTTTCAAACAAATCTCTAGTGGAAAAAACAACCAACATAATCATCAAAGTCAAAGATTGTACATTAACCATCAGGCCTCTTATGGAAAAAAACAAACGTGTAGTGATTTCTAATGTATGTCCAGTGATTACACACGAAGTTCTCTTAGAAACTCTAAAAGCCAAAGGAATAATACCAGCATATCAAATGAGTTATATCCGTGCAGGCCTTAACAAACCCGATAGATCTCATATTCTGTCTTTCCGTCGGCAAATTTACATCAAAGAGGAATCAGTTTCTCTCCTTCCAGAAAGCCTCCAAATCAACTTCGAGGATACAACGTATTGGGTTTATCTAATTGCCGATCCCACTAGCTGTTTCGTATGTAAACAAACAGGCCACATAGCGAAGCTATGTCCGAAGAACAACGAAATCCCAAGTTCTACACCACCATCTCAGCCAGACGCAAGTAAAGAAGTTCAGATAATTCCAGGAACTCAAATCGTCAACACACCGACCATTATACCGCATGTTTAAGAAATTCCAACCCTCAGTTCCAATGAACTCCAATGAACCCCAGCCTCCACAATCTCCGAGCCATCTGTACATAGTTTTCTCACCCAACACAACGAACCAATTCAGCCCAGTCAAAATCGCGAATCTGCACCTTCAACTCCGAATAATGAAGAATTCAAACTTTCAAATAAAACACAGCAAAAAGAAACCCAGAAAAGAAAAATCTCTACAAACATCAGCAACCAATACGTACGAGAATCAAGTTAACGACATCCTATCAAAGGTCAAGCCAATATTCGACGACGATTCTATCGACCATTCCATAAATTACCAGCAATTCAAAGAATTCATTATAAGGCTCTAAGGCTGCGTAGATTCCGTAGAAATAGCCAGATTTATACTACCGACATCGAAAATCTAATCATGACAATAAACCTAGTGTACCCACAAATTGAAAATCATAGCGTGAAATCGAAACTCACTAGAATTGTCAACAAACTCAACCACAATAAGCGGTGACTCAGGATTGATTCCGAATTTTCGCAACAAAACGAATAAAATTTATAAGGGATGAATTCTATAACAAGGATCTCAAAATCATCTTTTGGAACGCTAGAAGCTTCGCCAAGCGAAGAGAAGATCTCCAAAAAACTCTCATCGACATCGACATAGTGGTATGTGTTGAATCCTGGCTACCCAACAAATTTCCTTTAAGAGGGCCAACTACACTTCAGCGGCTTCAAGACCTTTAGAAAAGACAGATAAGACTCAAGAGGAGGGGGTATTTTTATTTTTATTTGCTATAATTTAGCATTTATCGAATTAAAAAATATAACTTGTTCAAAAAAAAAACATCGAACTAGCGGGATTAAAAATTAACAATTTCAAACCTCACCTCGAACTAATTGTTTGCTACCGACCCCCAGGTCTCATCTTATCCCAATCCATATGAGACGAAATTTTTAATAACGTCGATAAAACTAAATTTACCATATTCATGGGCGATTTCAACTCCTACCACGAAAGCTGAAACTGTAAAAAAACATGACTCTAATGGTGAGCAATTGCTTGAAAGTTTCAATAATTCTAACTTATTTCTGCATAATTCGAAAAATCTAACCTATATTCAATCTTATAACCAAACAACCTCTAATCTAGATCTTATATTCTCGTCAATTAATCTATCGGATAAAATCAATGATAAAATTAACGACGACACCTGGGGATCGGACCACTATCCCATCTTTCTAGATGTAAATTTAGAAAAAAGTATCTATCACAAGCAGTCATTTGATATAAAATCTATACGCACAAATTGGGAAAAAGTAAGCGAAAACCTAGATAAAGACTACGATAAATTTCTCTCTATAGACTATGATAAATTGACCGCTTGCGACAAATACCTATTTTTTACGGATATAATTTCAAACGTTATCACCAGCAACACACCGAGAAAAAAGAATAATGAAAAACGGTCTACATCGCAACCCGGCCTCCTGGTGGGAAACCGAATGTGACAAGATAAAAAGACTAAGCAAAGCAGCACTTAAAAAATGGCAATTCTCTAATCAAACCGAGGACCTCATTGAATACAAAAAATACATAGCCATTGTAAAAAAAAACCTTCAAAGAAAAAAAGAAAAACAATTTCAAACAGTTTGCAACCAAAATTAACTTTAAAACTAGCAAAAAATATGTTTGGGACAAAAGCAAAATTTTAAAAAACAAGTGAACTAAAATAGTACCTTCTCACAATTTGGAAAATCGCCAGGACCAACAGAAAAACGAAGAAGCCTTGAATAAAATCAGCCCTCCATGGTGCGCTAATAACCCCAACTATTATCTCACCTGTAAAATTAACGTCTTTCTACATTCAGGCTTCGATTTCACCGAATTTAACATTCCTCTGGAAAGCAAAAACCTGGAGTCAGCAACAGGAATCGAAGGAATCGACTACGAGTGCCTATTTAACTTACCGTTAAAATATAAACTCATTCTCCTCGATATATATAACGAAATGTTTACATCCAACAGCTACCCAGAGCAATGGAAAAAATCTTACGTAGATTTTATTAAAAAATCGGATGGTAAAAATGTGCGTCCTATCTCCCTTACATCCTGTCTATGTAAACTATTTGAGACTATGCTAAAAAATAAATTACAATGGTGGCTAGAACAATGATTTATTACCGATAGAACAGACGGGGTTTAAAAAGGGCCGATCCACCACGGACAATCTTGTCAAGCTAACTTCAGACATAGAAACGGCTTTCAGCTAGGACAAGGATGTTATCGCCGCCTTCCTTGACGTTAAATCCGCCTCTGAGGACGTAGGCGTAATCATTCTTTTAGATCAATTAGCCCTTGTTGGTTGTCCAGAAAATGTTAATAACTTTATTAAATTCATAACTTTCCACAGAAAAATTTTCACTGATATCACTGGCAACGAGCCAAGATTAGTGCATAAGGGAGTCCCTCAGGGCGGGGTACTGAGCCTACGTTTTCATTGCAATTCGCAGATGACATAGCCCTTCTTTGCAAACGATCATCACTTAGTACCACTATAAGACTCTTAGAAAAATCGATCAACTCAATTCACGATAACCTTCACAGCTTAGGCCTCGAACTTTCTGCCCCCAAAACCATACTCATCTATTTTAACAGGTGAAATATCGAACCCGAAAAAACATAAATAAAAATAAAGAATCAGTCAATAAAATCTAGAGCAACTGTCAAGTTTTTAGAAATCACATTCGACTATCGCCTAAACTTCAAAGAACATACTAAAAATGTGAAAAACACAGCTTCAAGAAGTTTAAACATTTTGAAATTTCTAAGAGGTACCTGGTGGAGTTCGGATCCCGGGACGTTAATACAACTATATAAAAGTCTATTAAGATCAATTCTTGACTACGGTATATTTGTTTATTATCCCACGCAAAAACTAGACAGTAACAACCTCGAGAAAATTCAATACACTCCTATTAGACTTGCTTTAGGCTACCGAACTAGCACTCCAACAAACGTTTTATCAGCAGAGGCCAATCTATCCTTAATTAGCCAACGCGCCAAATTTTTATCTTCAAGCTACTTAGGCAAAGTATACTCGTACGAAAATCTATCCGTACATAAACAATTAAACAGTTTCAAACAAAACAAGCCAAATGAGTCAAAAAACACAAAATCCCTAACCGCATACTAATAGATTCTATAGACTTTGTAAATGATAAAGTCGACACAATCCACACAAACCAAAATTACGGACTCTACATAACAGACTACGAAATACTAATACACCACCTGACATCATTCTAGATTTAGGTCCCAAACTTCAAAAAAGCAAAAACTCCAACCCCCTGCTAAATCAATTTCTTCTTAAAGAAAAAGGCCACACTATCTACATAGACAGAAGCAAAACACCCAACTAACAGTCGGTAGGTACCGCTTGCTATTTAAAAGATCTCAACAATACTATCACCCACAGTCTCAAACCCCTAACATCTATCTTTACTGCCGAATGTCTGGCTCTTAAAGGAAGGTACCCGAACCCGACCTCACCGATTTCAATGATTTTACGATATGTTGTAGTACATGTGAAAATAAGAGACACGTATTTTTTCTTATCGGTGCATAAGCTTATTTAGGGGGAAAAAACGACCCCCAAAGTTAACCCCCAAAAAGCGTTTTTTTCTGAATATCTCGCCTTAAAATAAATATTTTTTAACGAAACAAATTCGAGGTTATTTCTTACAACAAGAGCAAGTAATTCATGGTGATTTGAAGAGTAAGGGTGGCATCCCCTATTTTTTAGGGGTCGAAAACATATATTTTTTGGCATAATTAAATAATAAAAAAGTTTCAAATGCCTAAACAAAATTGGAAACAATTTGAAAACATCCATAATAATAAAATAAAGTTGACGTCTTTCGGCTTTTTAAAAAATATTACCCCTAGGAGGGTAAATCACCCCTTGCACAAAATAATTATAAGTATGTACTTTAATTCATAAAATTTCGTAGGAAGTTCGTATATAAGGGTTTTCGAGGTCGCTCTTTACAAATCTGTTATCAGATTTTGAAAATTTAAAATGGCGGACGAAATTAACAAAAATATGTTATATAATAAAACAAGTTTTTAGCGACTAAAAAAATTCGAAAAAATGTGTTAACATTTATAATAAAACAATAAAGTCTTCCGATTCTTTAATAAATATTACCCCCAAGGGGGTAAACCACCCCTAATACAAAATAATTATAAGTATATATTTTAATCCATTAAATTTCGTATTTCCTCTGTTGCGTGTTTAATATATGTCATTTAATATATGTTATTAAATTAATTAATTTTATTTAATATATATTAAATATGATTTTTGAAAATTCAATCATTTGTTACGGGAGCTAGGAGGAACCTACTGTGCTGAAAATTTAGGAATAGCCGTTTTTTCTAATGTACTTTCACACAAAAATTCGGCGGGCAGATTTGTCAAGCCCCCCGCCCCCGACGCTTATTTGACGAAATTTATAGGAATGGCCCATATATATACAGGGTGACCCAATTTAAACGGGCACCGCTCATAACTCGTCAGGGACAGCCACAATCGAAAAAATGGTAGAGACCAAAGTTGTAGGATATCGAAGGGGCAACCCGATGGTGACCTTGGATTTGACTTTGAACGCGTTTTTCAAGGTCATTTGAAGGTCAACTTTGGATTTTTAAATAGGAACCCCATTCTTTTATTGCGGGAATGGAAAGAGCGGTAAATTTTACGTTCAGAATGGTATGTTCGATTGCGGCACTGAAGGTCATCTCAATGTCCTGCAGCCAGAATGAAACCACGCCTACGTAATTCCTCTAGCAACGCCAACTTAAAAAAAAGTGGTAGAGACCAAAGTTGTTGTATAGGGGGGGCGGGGGAGAATTGTGACCTCGAATTTGAGCCAGTCCTACAAGGTCATTTCAAGGTCAAATTATTTTTTTTCAAACAGCACCCACTTTTTCGACTCCGGATCCTGAAAGCGTGTAAAATGTTGCACTTTAAACGAAGTAGTAAATTTAAAATAGAAGAAAAGATTTTAATCATTTAGCGTACCATTTCCTGAGTTTTGTCATCATTATAAAACTTGATGTCCAGGATCCACGACGAGGACGTAGCAGGGTGGATTTTCAGGTCCTACAACTATGGTCTCTACCACTTTTTTTTAATTTGGCGTTGCTAGAGGAATTACGTAGGCGGGGTTTCATTCTGGCTGCAGGACATTGAGATGACCTTCAGTGCCGCAACCGAACATACCATTCTGAACGTAAAATTTACCGCTCTTTCTATTCCCGCAATAAAAGAATGGGGTTCCTATTTAAAAATCCAAAGTTGACCTTCAAATGACCTTGAAAAACGTGTTCAAGGTCAAATCCAAGGTCACCATCGGGTTGCCCCTTCGGATATCTTACAACTTTGGTCTCCACCATTTTTTCGATTGTGGCTGTCCCTGACGAGTTATGAGCGGTGCCCGTTTAAATTGGGTCACCCTGTATATATATATATATATATATATATATATATATATATATATATATCAATGATGCGGAAATCGAGAAAATGAAGTCGAAAAATTAAGTCGTTTATTAGACTGCGTAAAACAAGGACAGAGCAATTTTGAAAAAAATATTAAAATTTTACAAGACGACTTAACAAACAGTCAAAAGTTAGAATACAATAACAAGATAATAGACCTAGAATCTGCCGACACCTATTTCAAATATATACAAGAGGCAATAACTCACGGCATACGCAGCATTGAAGACTTCTAATTGGCCGCCTATCCTCTTGCACATACTTAACACAGACGCAAAGTGGGTGGAAGTGAGACTGAAGCCCTGCTCAAGCAGGGACCGATTTACGTAACCGTGCTCACTTTTAAATTTTGTGACGGATCATAATTTTTGTTCACCACCGCATCGTTCCTCTACTCAAAAGGAGCTGGAGTTAGAAAATGTCAATAGCCTCGGCACTAGCGCGCATTTGTATAAGAGGCGCAAGAATTCGGAAAAGGGGCGAAGGAAGGGCAGTGCATATTTATTAACAGTTTTCTCTTGAGTCACCTCGTCTCGCGGAAACCAGGAATCACTTTAGGCCCACTATTGTGGAACATCATGTACGATGGCGTACTTAGGCTAGAGCTACCCGAAGGTGCAACAGTTGTAAGGATATCAGATAACATTGCAGTAGTGGTAGTAGCAAAACAGAAGAAAGAGGTGACGGAAACCGCTAACGAGGCAGTAAGTATAATCCACGATTGGCTAAAGCAGACTGGACTTGAGCTTGCTAGACATAAAACGGAGCTATTCTTATATCCAGTAGAAGGAAAATACGCACAGACCCACACATACAACTCTGCTTGACCGGTCCCGAGCCCGGGGCCCCACCACACAAGATGTGGGAAAAGAGGAGGGGGAGGAGTAGCAACCTCGTTAAAATAACCAAGGCTCATCTGGCCCGGATGAAAGCACCTCATTAAAGGGCTCCTTCTTAGAATACAGGATAGGGGAAGAAACCTCAAATATAAATCAATCATAGACAGCGAGTTTATTATAACACTGCCCCAAGCGGGTCAAGCTTTACAGCCCACTCCCGACAATGGTTCCGATCAGGTGAAAGCCGCGGTGGCCGACAGAGGCTTCATGGATGTTGGGGGGAGCTAATTAACTCAAACAAGACAGAAGGTTACATAGGTGGATCACTCGACCCTCAAAGGAAGATTAGCCTAGCTCCTATTAGATGGGGTCATAAACAGGGGAATGCACGAGGTATGGTCTAAAATTCAGATAGCAGATCGTGCGGAAGAAGGGTTGATGGACAAGATTCAGAACCATCTGGACAAGATGGATGCTGTAGTGGGTCAAGCCAAAAACATTTACTGTTAAGGGTGACATGAGGAAGGTCATGTCTTCCTGGAAACGGATCATCAGCGTAAGAGAAGCGTCGAGCAAGACCAAGTGCCCACCGCCCACAACAGGGACATTACCACCCTGGCAGAGGGTGGAAACAAGAAAGAAAAAGGGAAGGCAACGGAACTTCGACAAGCGGTGGAAGAAGTGCTAGAAAAGGTTGTTACCGTAAGAACCCTACAAGTGGAGAGGTCTTTGACGTAAAGGATTTAGATGTTCTAACCACGAAGAAGGACATCGTGGAAGCGCTACGGAGGGAGTTTCAAGATAGCGGCTTAAATGCAGTGGAGGAAACGGCAGTAAAGTCTGTGCGCAAGGCATATGGCGATACGCAGACGGCGGTCATTCAAATGTCAGCAAAAATGGCTCTGCAGATGATCGCAAAGTAGAAAATCAGGATAGGCTAGGTAGAATACGAAGATAAAGCGGAATACACGTCCACTTCGCTGTTATAAATGTCTAGGATTTGGACATATCGGCAAAAACTGCACAGTAACACAGGATCGAAGTAACCACTGTTACACGTGTGAAGTCGAAGGACATAATGCAAGAGATTGTAAAAACAAACCGAGCTGCGTTCTCTGCCAAGAAAGAGGAGCAACAGAGAAAAGTGACCATGCTGCTGGTAGCTACACATGCACAGTATACCGAGTGGCACTAGAGAAGTCGAAGAATCGAAGATAATTAAGATTATGCACTTGAACTTGAATCACTGCGAGACAGCACAGGATTTACTTAACCAGTACGTTCATGAGACGAAGGTCGACGTAGCCATTATATGTGAACCATACAGGGCTCTGGACGAGACATCGGGGGAAACAGACGACACTGGCAGAGCAGCGATCTGGGCATCTGGGAACGTGGCATTCCAGGAAAAAATGTTGACCGTGCAGGATATTGCGAGGAGATAGCCAGTAATTATCGCAGGCGATTTTAACGCATGGGCCGTAGAGTAAGGCAGTCAAAGGACTAACTTAGTAGTTGACACAGCTAGAACTGTCTATCTGAAAGACAGAGCCCTTTTGTATGACACAGAGAGCGGCTCGAAAACCTATCGAGTAATCGGAGGGTTCCCACAAGGGTCAGTGCTCGGCCCACTATTGTGGAACATCATGTACGATGGCATACTTAGGCTAGAGCTACCCGAATGTGCAACAATTGTAGGGTTTGCAGATGACATTGCAGTAGTGGTAGTAGCAAAGCAAAAGGAAGAGGTGACGGAAATCGCTAACGAGGCAGTAAGTATAATCCATGATTAGCTAAAGCAGACTGTACTTGAGCTTGCTAGCCATAAAACGGAGGCTATTCTTATATCCATTAGAAAGAAAATAGAGACAATGACGTGTCAGTAAACGGACACGAAATAAACTCTCAGCCGACCATTAAGTACTTGGGAATCACCATAGACGCCAGACTAATATTTAAGCAGCATCTTGAGAGGGCAGCAATAAGGCAGCAAAAGTCGGTGCTGCACTATCGCGACTAATGCTAAATGTAGGTGGGCCAACGCAGGGCCGAAGGTTACTCCTAGCCAGTGTAACTACATCAATTATGTGATATAATGCCGCAATATTGGCGGGCGCTATGTTGGTAAAATCCTATGCACGAAAGCTATCAACAGTTTATAGGAGAAGTGCATTGCGTTTGCAGAGGAACGTAGGTGTCGGGGTTAAGTCTGTCCAGAGGATGGCTGGTCGATGCTGCTCAAAGTAGACGACCGGACGATGCGGCAGGAAGCAGACGGCTGGACGATACAGAAGGAAGAAGACGGCAGGACGATGCAGAATGAAGAAGACTAGTTTGATCCTGAACCCCTAATCATCTTGGTGGATGTACGGAATTGTCATACTTCAAAGATGAAGCCAAAAAAGGCTAGTTAACGGGCTCCACGGAAGTATTGTGCAACGATAGTACCTGTGGGGACACGGTGTCGGAGGGCCACTTGTGCAGAGCTTGCTCTGCATAAGCCACATTAAGAAAAAAAAAACACTCAAAGATTGACACTGCATGCCCATAAGAACCCAGGTATAACATGTAGTTGTAGTGGTCAAATTACGTGTATGCATAAGAAAAAGTCCAGTGGTGGGGGGGTCAGGACCGCGTTGTTTAGCTACTATCATGAATTATTAAATTAAAATAAACTAATAAAATATGTCAGTTATTAAGAAAAGATGTAAATGGCTTCACGGCACACAGAAAAATTTAAATAATCTAAAATTTTTAAGACTCGAAAATTTTACAGCCCAAAAAATTAGGTGAAAAATTGTAAGACCCACAAATTTTAAGGCCCAACAATTCTAATGCCCAAAATTATATCTGCCTTATAGATGATGTCCAGGTGTCAGGGTAAGTTCTAGATGTTAAGTTATTGACAAAAAATGCAAATAGCTTCACGGCACACAGGTAAATTAAGCACTTTAATATAATAGTAGAAAAAGATTCTTATGGTTACATTAACTATTAAAGATATTACAATTATCAGCAAGAGATTATTATTCCTTTCAATCACATTAGATCTTCGATTTTTAATACTGTTAAAAGTTATTCGGATACTTAATTTTAATAGATATTTTTACCGTTAAATATTTTTTTCTGAAATTTATGTTGATTGATATTATATAAAAACCTATTACTTTCTTATTGTTCAGCATTTGATAAAATTTTCCCATTGAATTCTATAAGTTTTTTTATTTTAACTTTCATTTCTGTTATAAAGTCTTATTGAATGGATATTTGCAGGTAAGATATAACGGGGTGGATTTTTCGACAACAGTCACGCAGACGTTAGCTGCGTGCAGTGCAACTGCTGTCGCGGGAATCCTCGTAATAATCGAGACAAGGTCTTGTTTCCTCGGGATGTTTTCGAGGCTGGCAGTAAACCGGCCAAGGTCGAGTATGGCTAGCTGCAGCTCTCATGCACGTGTATCGTGAAGCAAGGCAGCAGGGAACGTTGTCTAAAGGTGACGGGAAGCGGGTTCGCAGAAATAACGGACGCCGAACACAAGCGTTGAGTTGAGAAGAAATCAGATATATTGTCTGTGTTTCAAAAGAAATTACACGAGCACACGCGCGGGTGCGCGAGGCGCAGATGGACGGCGTAGCTAGAGATTGGGAGAGAGCTAGTGAGAAAGAGAAAAGTGGAGAGCTGACACTTACGGTTCGTAGATCTTGCTCGCTCTCGGGAATGCTCAAGCCCCAGGACGTCTCCTTCGCAGGCGAGATTGCGTAGTCGCAAGTTGAATAGGATCAAGGTGATGTCGCACAAAGGGCCTCGAGGTAGCCGCGATCTCGGAGCAGGTAACAGACAGGTCACGCACGCGATCGGAGTAAGCTTTTCTCGAGAATCGAAATCATAAAAGGTAACGCGATCTAGCGAAAAGTCGTGTATCTAGTTAGCTAGCCCGAACGGATCTGTCGCGCGCATTCTAAGTCTCGCGCGCGAAGCTCTCGCTCTCTCTCCCCCCACTCACCGTCGGTCGCGGTGTGCTCTCTTTCGTTGCTCTGCCGCTGCTCACCTGTAACATGTAACTAGTTTACAGTGAATAATATAATTATTGTATGATGGGGAGATTATGACAAGTTAACGACATTCCTCGTCATAAAGTATACATTGAATCCTATTTATTCGCCCTTTGAATAGGGGCCAGTTGTATTTTTTCCGAGAAATAATCACGTTTTAAGTTTATTATAATTTTTCTTTAATGGAATTTTATTGAGAATTTTGGGCAGGGTTAGTGTCCTTCTGGTGTCTAAGACTTTAAATAATTTAACTTTTCTCAGCAGCTAAATATCGCGAAACTGTCCTTCTGGAAAGTGTCTACGCAGGTCGTCAGCAAATGAAACATATTATTCCTACAGGAATAATGACTGGCTTTGAAGTACTAGGTTCTTTTATTTATATCTCTAAGGACTATGAAATAAAATACATACTTGTTATAAAATTCATTAAAAATTATTTCTATATGATAACAATATGAAAAATGTATTTTAAAATTAATATTTAAATCTTCTTTTATTTTTAATATTTTTCTATTGATAAAAAATACATTAATAATTATAAGAATATTTTGAGCGTGATCGGCGTCCTCTTCCGCCACGCACTCGTGCATTGTCATTAGATGTTCCTCTTGTTCCATGACCTCTTACTACATTTTGACCTATAACATGATTGAAACATTTATTTAAAATAATGTATAGAAAATATAGTAATGAAGATACAAAATAAATAATGCATTATAATTTCAAATTTTTTAAATTGAAGTAAGCTAATTTAAAAAGAAAGTCTTTATTAAAAAGAAATATCATCCTTTAGCTAATACACCTAAAAAGTAAGATTTTATTTTCGGCAACAAATCGTAATATTTTTTATTCTATTTTGACTCTATTTTTATCTATCAATTCTGGTGTAACATTTTTTCTTCTTTTTCGCTAGCCTCTTATCTGAGTTCTTCTCATATTCTGTTGCATAAATAAGCTCATAATAGTTAATTTCAAAACGAAAGTCAAAGGTATATCGTGTGCCAAGCGTGTAAAGTGTATTTTTTTAGACTAAGTGTGGAGTTAGCAGTATTCATGTTCGGCTCGGAGACGCATTCGCCTTTGATTTGTGCTACCTTACCTCGACTCGTATTGCTATTACACGATGTCAAAAAGTGGTGTACCATATTTATTCTAACGCGCGGGAATATCTTCGTGTTTTTCGTATGTGTTGAGCTGGGCTGACGTGACTATTTTTGACACGACAACTACGCTCATGATCAAACATCATAGAAAAGTAAAATTCAATTTTTTAGTAGATAATTAATAAATGATGCAAATACATCAAATTTAACACTTTTCTAAAAAGCGGGCAAAATAAGTACATTGTGTACCAAGCGTAAAGTAGGTTTTTTTAGACCGAGTGTGCATTGTACTGCAATATCAATACGAGGTCAGAAAGCCTACTTAGCCCTTGGCGCACACCATGATTTTTGTAACGCATATTTTTTCTGCGTTTTTTGTACCTATAAGAGAAACACTTTTTTGACACTGTACCTCTAAGTATTTAGTTCTATATATGATACATATACCTATATTTATACATGTCTTAATCATTTTTATGAATTTTTCAAAAAGCGCTCTTTTCAGGTCGTTCAAAAAAAAGGTCACTTTAGAGTCACTTTTTAGGTCTAAAAAACGCGAAAATCGTGCATGTGTTACACAATAGTATACTTTGTACCAAGGGCGTAAAGTAGGCTTTTCTAGGCCGAGTGTAGAGTTTGCAGTACGAGTAAAGGCGAGTGTGTCTTCGAGCCAAAGACAAGTACTGTAAACTACACGAGGTCAAAAAGCCCGCTTAGCCTTTGGTGCACACTATATTTTTTGTAACGCATGTACTGATTTCCGTGTTTACGCACAAGCACACACACATATGTATATAATCATGTATGCATGCACACACACACATATACGTATATTTGATGTGAACTACTGATCATTTTCTTTAAAAAATTTTAGCGGGCGTTTTTAATTTTTGTTTTCCCGCAAATGCGGCATATGCGGGCAATAAAAATGAAAAACACTCACCGGACAAAAAAAAATGCAAGACGCCCGCTAATTTTTTTTAAAGAATATGATCAATAGCTTACATCAAATATATGTATATGTATGTGTGTGTTTGTATATGATATAATCATTTACGCATGTATGTAAATGCGGAAATCAGTACATGCGTTACAAAAGATATGATTTGCACCAAGGGCTAAGTGGGCTTTTTAGCCTCGTAAAATTGCAGTACTCGTCTTAAAAAGCCTACTTTACGCCCTTGGTACACAATATACTACTAGCAAGAAACGCTAGCTTCGCTTGCAATTTACAAATTGATTGTAATGGTATATAATTATTTGACACGTTTCATTATTGAATATACTATTAAATATTAGATGTACACTCGATGTTAGTTAATTCTTATGGAACGTTTTTAAAATGCTCAAATCAGTTTGCTGGATCGATAAATTCTAACCAATCAAAAGCACGATTTCAAAAACGTTCCACGAGAATTAACTACCGTCAAGTACAAATAAATATATTTAATACAGCCAACATTCTATAAAAGTAGTTATAGCTACTAGTACAGAGGACCGGTTTTAAAATTATAAAATAAAATGGAAATAAATTTTAAATATTAAAAAATGTTTTCAAACTCTTTGCGATTATTTCATTAAAGTATTAATTATATTAGCAAAATACGATACAATATTATTGATTAAAAATTTTCTTTATTTACATTTATAACAATCATCAAGAGGCGCGATAGCGCAGTACTGGCAAGAAAGGACAAAGTTCGATGTAGGATGGGGCGATCATATATATTTTCGGATTGAGTTTTCTAACCTCCAACAAAAATCTCGATTGTATTTAAATCATTACTATTTCCTAATAAAAGTAAAAACTAATGGAAACTAAGAAAAACTAAGAAATAAAAATAATTTTGATAATTTGAAAGCAATTTGAAGAAAGTTTGAGAATTACTCTACATTAATGGACGAATTTATTAAATATTCTTTGCTTTTCTTAGTTATTCTTAAATTCTCTTAGTCTTTCTAAATTAATCTTAAGCTTTATCGTCTGTTTAACGTTTTTTAAGATTTATTTTTTTTTCAGTATTGTTATAAATTTCTAAAAAAAACTTAACCAAAGTAAAAAGGTTAGGTGCGTTTAATGTTTTGCGTATCATCATGAATTGCAATAATTATTATTAGTGTGAAATTAAAGATTAAAAAACAACTGAGATCAATTAAAACAAGTCAAGTTTACAATCATATTATTGTATTTATAATACGACTAACAAAAAATCATTATGTTAAATTAAGTGTTCAGTCAAATGATTGGTAATTTAAACTTAAGTAATATATTGATCAATTACCAACAACTCTCAAGATACTTACTACGTAACTTGTCATGCCCCTTACATTTTGTTCATAAAGTAAAAGATTTAAATGGATGGAGAGACGGGATGCGGAGTATAGGAATGTAATAGGAAAAAAAGGGGAAAGTGTTAAAAAAGGAAGAAAGGAGCAACCAGGAAAGTTGGGACAAGTTAAAGAGGGAAATAGAGGCCACGGCAGAAATGCTAAATTTAAAATCGAACGCGGGGGGAGGGGTAGGGGAAAAACAATAGAAAATAGTTAGGAAATAAAAGAACAGAAAAAGAAGGTTCAAAGTAAAAGGTTCAAAGTACTGAAGCAATAGATAGGAACAAAGGGGAGAGGGAAAAAGAAAAAGAAAAGCTAGGAAAGGAAAGGACGATTCTAAGAAAATTAAGGAGAGAGAAAAAAAGGCAATGGGCAAAAAAAGGTGGGAGAGAGTAAAAAAATGCAGAAATGTAAATGAATTCTGGGAGGCAATACGAGGGTTAAAAGGGGTGAGGAAAGCTAGGAACGTAACAAACATAGTATGGGGAATGTGGAAAAGAGCTAGGATGCTCAAAAAGGAGGACTTACTTATTAAAAGTGATAGTAAGGTCTAGCTGCTTATATGGAGCTGAGATATGGGGATGGGGAAGAAGGGAAGCACTAGAATGGGTTCAAGAAAGGTTCATAAAAATGAGGATGGGGATAAATAGCAACACACCGGGATACATATGGAGGAGGGAGGCAGGGAAGCATAGTATAGAGATAGAAACTAGGAAGAAGGCAAGCAGATATCTAGTTCAAGTACTAGATATGGGAAAGGATAGATAGACATATATATGCCTTAAGGATGAACAGAGAGGAATATTAAACGAAAATCCATCAAGGTGGGGGATAGAGCTAGAATAAGCAATGGGGGAGGTAGGAGACAAGGAATTAATAAGACTGATGTACGATTGTAAAGAAGGAGAAAATACCGGGGAAATAAGAGAAAGGTTAGGAAAATGAATTAGAGTAATATTAGAACAGGAAATACAAAGATACTTGGAGAGGATAGAAAAGTCAGGATATTGCCCGAACTATAAAAAGTGGAAAAGATAATTAGGAGAGGAAAAATACTGGGAGGATAGGAATGTAAGTAGTTTTGTTAAGGAACAATGGGCGAGATTGAGGTGTGAAAATATAAGAAGGGAAGAGTGCAAAGGGTTCAAGGACAGCAAGTGTAGGATATGTGGGGAAAAGGAGGAAAACCTAGGACATATATGGGTATGTAGGGAACCAAGAAAAGAAATAGAGGAAAAATGGGTAAGGGAAGTAGATGAAAGAAGGTTATCGGGAGAGGAGAGTGAGAATTTAAAGGAACTGGAGAAAATATTAGGGGAAAAACCGATCGAAGGAATATATATATGCATGTATGCATATTCCTTTGAGAAAGTGTCCAGGTCGAGAGCCGAAGGATTAAAAGGGACAGAAACTTGTAAATAGTAAAAAGGGAAACAAATTCGGATATACAAAAAATGTAAAGTAGAGTAAACATCGAAGATTGTTGACCGGAGTAAAATGGTAAAAAAAAGGAAAAAATTGTAAAGGGGGTAAAATAATAGGTAAAAAATGTATAAGTTAAATTATAAGTTAAATTTTAAGTTAGACTGTGACGTGGCAAAACTTTCGTTTTACAGCCCTGTATCGGCGGCACTATAATTTATAACTTTTTCGAATCTCTGCCTGGATCTCGGGGGGGGGGGGGGGGCGTTAGATCGACCCGAATCGGGATATTCGGAAAGGTCGGAAAATAACTCACATCAAATACAATTAGATCTCTTTTTATTCCAGACTTAAATACGAACGTTCCGCCACGCTTGCCGCCTTCTCTCACGCACATACAATTCTCTCTCTCTCTCTCTCTCTCTCTCTCTCTCTCTCTCTCTCTCTCT
>QLYP01000581.1:57644-79744 GCA_016647725.1 Nasonia giraulti
TCTCTCTCTCTCTCTCTCTCTCTCTCTCTCTCTCTCTCTCTCTCTCTTTCTCACACACACGCACTCTATAGCTTGCTCGCGTTTGGTTTGACTCGGCGTGGTCGGTAACGTTCCGCGCTGCCTCTCCGCGCTCGGAGAGGCGGCCGTCACCACACGCCTCGCGCTTGCCCGATCTGTCTGTCTCCCCTCTCTCATCCGCTTGACGACACAAAGCGCACCCGCACCGAGAAAAATATATAGTGACTTTTGCCAGAATTTAACTATAAACTCTAGCAACATAGGTATACAACAATAATTAATAGTAATTATTACTCATAAATTTATAGTAGACATTTAAAAAAAAATCGGTTTGAATCGATGATTTTTTTACTATATCCAAATGGTCAAATTTACTTAATAATATAATCCATTACACTTAATATAATAATAATAAGAAATATTGAGTTCTAAACATCATCAATGGGTTTCTACACATTATGAATATATAAAAATTAAATATAAATATACATTAAATTCTTGCCTAAACCAAAAAAAGTAGAATAGGTATTTGAAGATGATGATGATGGATATTAACTATAAATATTAAGTACCTATTACAATTTTTATAGTAAAAAATACTATATCATTTAGTACGCTGTACTCTGCTCTAATAGAAAATATAACTAGACAATTTATAGTAAACCTGAGAATAACAATTGTACCATAGATCTGACGAAAAAGGCCAAAAGTTTTACCAAAATAATATAGTAACAATTACTAAAATATTGTTACATTTATATAAAATCTGTGATTACTACCATATTTCAAAAAACTATGGTGTATAGTAATCCCTACTATGTCTATTTTTCTCAGTGTGGCTTCCCGGAATCGACTCTGTGCGCTTTACTCAAATTCAAAAGAAGGGGTGTAGACGTGCATTTACTGCATCGAATCAAGACCCGATAGATCGAGCGATGAGAGCGGAGGGGGTGGAAGAGGAGAGAGCGGTCGCTCGCGCGCGCGTGGCAACGAGTTGCATGCACTCGGCGGCGAACTGTTGCTGAGCCTGTGCATCTATTGCGCCGGCTCCTTATCAATCTTTTGCACTCGCACGAATTTCTGTCGCGGAACTGTAACGCGATTCAGAGCTTTATTCTTTTCTGTTATCGTATTTTATAAGTAAGTACACGTGTACTTACTGATAAATCATGATACATTCTACGAATCTTTATTTTTATATTTTATGAAATATTCTACAATTTTATTGCTGTTACCTATGATGACTTTGGTGATTGGAGACTCCTGCACTAGTCCTCACTTGTCCTCACACCACTACTACTACACTACTACTACTACACTAACATATTATGTTTTTAGAAATAATAAACTTATAAACACAGATTTTTAAATAATAAATAAATAAATTATTTGTGACAAGCGCAATTACATTTAAAACAAATACACACACAACATTTTTCACAAAACTGCCATTTCTGTTTTTTAGCCAGAATTTGCGCTTGCACGAGGCGCAATTGTCGTTTCTTGTCACCTCGCATTCTCTGGCAGGCAGAATTTTTTTTGAGAGTATCTACTTCTCGAATTGACACAAAAAATACATCTGTGTATGGATTTTCTTCTTTTTTTGGACTCTCTAGAAGAATTTTCAATTTTCACACTTTTGAATTCAATTTCACGTTCTTTTATCTTAAGAATTGGTTCAAGCACTGCCTCAAAATCTATCTCTATTTCCTCCTCTTCTACGATTTCTACTTCTACCTTTTCTTCTTCTTCTTCTGGGCGACTATAAAATTTTACAAATTCTTTATACGGATCATCTAGTTTTTGGCACCCGAACACAAAACCGATAATAAAATTAGTGTACGTTTCAAACTTGCTTTCGTTAACTTCACAGTCTATCACAACATTTTTATTATTTAAGAAACACGTGGCTAATGCCATACTTTTTTTATTGCGATGAAAACAATCTGTAGTATAACTAATTAGCTGCAAAGCTCGTAGACTTCGTGACGGACTGAGACGATGTTGCAGCGCTCATCCCTTGGACCACGCTTATCGGCATACCGCAGGATCCCTTACCAGACAATCATGACTGAGTCTGACACACACACAAACAACACGTCCAAGTTATTAAGTAGCCGACACGTGTTTACGTTTTTTATCACTTTACTACAAACGATATATAATTACGATAATTAATAATTACGATATATGATTACGCTGTCGCTCTATTTGATGTATGTAATTTAAGGATAGAATGCACCCTTTTTCCGCTGTATAGTATGCAACAACATGGGTTGGTTTATTCGATTTTCGGTCAACCACAGCTATTCCCTATGTTGACCGTAAAAACCAGTTTTCAGCCACATTTGGCATGCAGAAGTAGTTTTTATCTTCTTTAAAACTTGACCGCGTAAAGCTGTAGTAGCGGTAATGATCCTTCCACAATAGCAATTCAATAACTACATTGGATACATTTTTCAGAAAAATTATTGGATAATCACGTTTTTGTCGCACATATAATTTTGATAACGGTATCACAGCCTTTTCCAAAACGGGTACTTCTTGAGGTGTTAGTTCGCCAACATTTTCGTCTGGTTACTCGTCCTTCGGAAGCATCTTTAAGACTAATGTCTCAAAGATGCCTCCCTGGTTATGGAAAGTTCGTCTGCTATCACGTATCACGCATCCAGATCACTTTTCTGCTTAAACGGTATACCCTCGCATGAGTGTTGCGCTTTTTCTTTTTTATGTATTTGAAATCTGTGTACAGTATCAGATAACACAAGATAGATTCGTCACCGGAAACATGTGATAGTTTAAGCTATCTGACAGAAAGACGATATTATGCGAGTGCTATTTAGTAACATTTTCGGAAACCAAACTTTTTTCTGCAGAATTAGAAGAAATCCAAGATGTAGCTGCTATTGTATTACGTGAAAGATTTTTTCCGTCACCCTCTAGGTGAAACGTGAACTTTTACGCAAAATATCTATAACCTTAGCGAGAATCAGTTTACATTTTTTGCAATATTTAATGAAATTTAAAGATTTAGCTTCTATTACATTACACGAAAGACTTTTTTCGTATCACATAACGAGGCTAGGGTGAAATTAAATATGTTGCCAAAACATTTTAAAGAAATTCTCCGTAGCTTTGATTTCTCTGACGATTTACCCCCGACACTACAGCGATTAACAACACAGCCAGTATTTAAGGAGAGCTTTTAGCAGCGATTCGCCAGTGTGTTTTAGACTTGACGATCTACATCAGTGTGTGTCATAATGTTTCGAGCTACACTGAGTCACTTAGTAAAAGTCTTGCGATCTGTTTTTCGTATTGCAAACGCTCGCGAACCACACATTCGTACAATGTGTGGCTCTGTGTAGAGTAGTGATTTAGATCGTTTGTCTTTTGTTACACATTTTATGCAAAAAATTGCATTTTTTACTACTACATTGTCGTATAGCAACAGTTCGGTACATGTTTAATATAGGTCTCTTTCACAACAAGGATGTGCTCACCATAGTTGTACAGACTGTCAGACAACGAAACGATCATCAAGACTCTCTAGCTGCCGAGTTGATCAGACGCCATTGTAAGTACTCAAACTTTATCAATTATAAAATTTATTTTTACATAGAATTGATAAAATTTATTACTTATAGTAATAAATCAAATGCTGGACGATCACGAAGGCGATGATTATATTAATCGTTGTGAATACGCAAATGAAACGTTGCCTAATCCGCCGATACAGCAACAGAATACTTGTAAGTATTGTATGTGTTATAAATATCTGCTTATTTTTAATTATTCTGGCACATCCTTAAGATCATAGATGTTCTAATAAATGTTACAAATGTATGACGATACCATCATGCGATATGACCGAAAATTCGAGGACATGTGCTGTTTGCAACTGATCATTTTTCGGCAATTCTTGTTTTGAAAATCATCTAAGAAAAGGATCATTTAACAAAAATAGCAGTGTCTGTGAGAAAATAAAATTTTGTTAATCTTGTTTTAAAACGATACGTCTAAATAAAGGTTAAGAGCATGAATGTTGGGTATCATTTTGGTCGACATGTACATTAAATCTGCCGGTAAATCATGTGTGCTACGTAGGGCCCTTATAAATCGAAGGAAACATTAGAAAGAGTGTTATTTCTTTTCTATGATTTTGAGACTCAACAAACATCAGAGGTGCTTGGAGATAAGAATAAAAGAATCCATGTACCAAATTTATGTGTTGTGCAACAATCGTGTATGTATTGTTTAGAGATTGACGACATATCAGGTGTGATCAATGTGGTATTCGTGAACACGCATTCAAAAATAATCCTGTTAAACAATTTATCGATCTTGCATTAGCACTAAGAGAGCAATTTAAAAAAGTAATTTGTATCGCTCACAACTCGCAAAGGTCCGATGCCCAATTTGTATTCAAAGATATTGTCGAAAAATACTACGAACAACGTGTCACATCATCCGTGGTGATAAATGGTTCAAAAATAATTATAATAGAAATCTTAAATGTAAGATTTATAGACAGTTTGAACTATTTTCACATCCATTTAAGTAGTTTACCAAAAACTTATGGTTTATCAGAAATTGAAAAGGGTATGTTTCCACATTTATTTAATAGACCTGAAAATCAATCGTACGTGGGACCACTTCCACCGTTAGATACATACTCATCGGGTATAATGCATACAAAAGACAGAGAACGATTTTTTTGAGTGGTATAACGAAAAAATATCAGAAGGATACATACTCTTGCATCTTAAATTCCAGGGGAACTCGCAGGCTGGGCAGCAGAATTTCGATAATTTCCAGGCGGGCGGCTCTGGCTTGAAATCTGTCGTGAGTTTGCATGCAGCAGGAGTTACGTTTCCAAAGCGGAGAATTGTTTTGGCTACAGGAAAGGTGCAGATAGTTGGTCCGAGAGGAGACAGCATCTTTGTACGAGCACTCTTGAATCAAGGATCAGAGGCTTCATTCGTTTCGGAGTCGATTGTACAGATGTTGAAGCTCAAAAAAGAGCACACTTGCGTACCATTGACAGGGCTTGGCGCCAGTGCAGCGGCCACTGCGCGTTTGAGAACCCAGCTTGTTCTAAAATCCAAGGTCGACACAAGCTTCCAGATCATTACAGAGGCGCTCATTCTTCCTCGTTTAACATCGCAGCTTCCAGTCGATAGTATTAAAGATCTCAACCTCAAGCAGTTTGCAGGGATCACCCTTGCAGATCCGGAGTTTTTCCTGTCTAACAAGATCGATGTAATTCTCGCTGATTTGTACGGTCAGTTGCTCCGATCGGGCTTGAGATGCTTTCCTTCTTCACAGCTTGTCGCTCAGGATACGGCTTTTGATTAGTTTTCGGAGTTTTACAGGCAAAGGATTCACGGCGAGCGGAGTCTCATACTTCTCCTACACCATTGCAGGTATTGCATTGCGCTTCGTTGCAGGAGCTGGACCAAATGCTGCAGAGGTTCTGGGCTTTCGACGAGCTTCCTTAGTCGTTTTGTAAGTTAAAACCGGAGGACAAAGCCTGCGAAAAATTATTCAAGGAGACTCACACCAGGGATTCGCAGGTTCGATACGGGGTTCGTCTCCTGTTAAAATCTCAATCACCTTCGGTCGCAGGTGAGACAAGGCAAATGGCTTTTGTGTCGCTCTAGTCGTTGCATCATCGCTTTGCTCGAGATCCCAAGGTCACTCATGCGTATCGAGAATTTCTGAAGGAGTGTGAGGATTTAGGACACATGGTTCGAGTTCCAGAGTCGGAGATTCGGCGAGAAGGTGCATGGTACTTGCAGCATCACCCAGTAGTGATGTATTTATTGTCAAAAATAAATCTTAGGGTTGTTTTTGACGCCTCCAGGCGCAGTCGGGATGGTTGGTTTCTTAACCATTTTTTGTTTACAGATGCTCCTCTCCAAAGTGACCTTGCGTTGATTTTTCTCAACTGTCGTAGATATTTATTTGCGTTCACGGCGGACATTGTTCAGGCAGATCGAAGTGCAGCGCTAGGATCAGGACTTTCAGAGGATCGTTTGGGCTCCTACTGTTGATTCTCCTCCTGTCGATTATCGCTTGACGATAGTCACATATGGGACGGCTTGTGCTCCGTTTTTAGCTATTCGCACATTGCAGCAATTAGTAGAGAACAAGGACGCTCGATTTCCCCTCGGTGCTAAATGCCTCAAAACCGATACGTATGTAGACGATACTTTCGCTGGATCAGACGAGCTTTCCACCGCGGTTCAGAAGAGGGTCGAGCTTACAAAGCTCTTAGGTTCAGCAGGCTTTTCTCTCGACAAATAGGCTGCCAAACATCCAGAGCTGCTTCCCATACAGACATGACAGGGCCCGGCAAAGAAGATCGATATGGATGAATCAGTCAAAACACTCGGCATTCACTGGAATCCTGCTCAGGACCAGTTTCGATTCTCCGTTTCAGATATCGCCGAGCTGTCGGAGGCTTCAACTAAGCGCTCCATTCTCTTCAATATCGCTCGCTTGTTTAATCCACTCGGGTGGCTTTCGCTAGTTACAGTATCTGCGAAAATCTTGATGCAAGATTTGTGGATCCAGAAGACTCCAGTTTTTGCTTAGTCGGGCAGTCAGATTGTTCTTACATGGCTCCGAAAGCATCCTTGTCATTGGAAGACCTTCGTTGCAAATAGGGTGTCGTACATTCAAACTAAGTTGCCGTCGCCGACGCAGGCGCACGTACCTACTAAGGAGAATCCGGTGGATTTGGCGACTCAAGGTTCTGGACCAGCGGAGCTAGCAGGGACTAGTCTGTGGTGGTACGGACCTAGCTGGCTTTCACAAGCTCCGAACGAGTAGCCCCAGCCAGCAGAGACTCGGAGAGCGCTCCATACGAAGAAGGTGCTGTCGGAACTGGAGTTGTTGACCAGGTTCTCTTCGTTGTCCCGCTTAATTCGAGTCGTTGCGTTTGCTAGACGTCCTATTCTTAATTATCGCAGGCAAAAAGGGACTCAGGAACTGCTTCCTGAATTTCTGAAGCTGTCGGAGTTAGCGGAAGCTCGCATCATTGTCATTCGTTTATCCCAGGCGAGCAGTTTTGCAGTCATGATCGAAGCGTTGAAGGCTGGAGGGAGATTGCCGAAGGGCAATCGGCTCAGTCAATTAAATCCTTTTATTAGCAAGGATAATATTTTAAGAGTAGGAGGTCGACTTTCTCACTCCAGCCTATCCTTTGATCGCAAGCATCCAGCGATTTTGTCGCAGGATTCAGATCTCAGTCGCTTGTTCATATATTGTGCTCATCGACTTTGCTTGCATGGTGGACCTACGTTAACTTCCAGCGTTCTGATGCAGCAGGCCTGGATTGTGGGCAGAAAGCAGCTAGTGAAGTCCATGATTCACAAGTGCGTGACGTGTCAGCGGGTCAAACCTCAATCAGCTCAACAGTTAATGGGAGATCTTCCTGCCGATCGAGTGCATGCTAGTAGGCCGTTTTTAATTCCAGGGTTGGACTACGCTGGTCCCATTCAGGTTTGTACAACGAAGGGTCGAGGACACAAATTGTACAAGGGGTACATCGTTGTCTTTGTTTGTTTTTCCACCCGAACGATATATTTGAAGCTGGTGAGCGATCTAACGACAGCCACTTTATCAGTGCGTACCGTTAATTCGTTAGTAGCCGAGAGGTGTACCATAAGCTCTACAGCAATAACGCCACCAACTTCCATGGAACGGACAAAGAGCTTAAGGCGATGTTCCAGCGGACTTTGGATTTTCATCAGAAGGTTGCTTCTGTTCTTACGAATGACGAAACAGAGTGAGTGTTCATTCCCCTTAGCGCTTCACATTACGGAAGTCCGTAAAGCACCACTTGAAGCGGGTCGTAGGCGAACACACTCTCACGTTCGAGGAGCTTTCAACAGTTCTCGTTGAGATAGAAGAGTGTCTTAATTCTCGTCCATTAGGGACTTCGACTTCCGACATTAATGACCTTCATTCGTTGAGACTTTTAACTTTTTGACAGGGAGTACCTCAGCGCTAATTCCAGATGCTGATTCGCTGGATGTGCCGCAGAATCGTTTAAATCGTTTTCAGCTGCTCCAGCGGATAAGCAATTAATTTTGGAATCGTTGGTCGTCGGAATACCTCCTCCATTTGCAGCAGCGAGAAAAGTGGAGGAATCCCACCGAGAATTTTTGCGTAGGTAAGCTTGTTCTTATCAAGGATGATCGTTATCCTCCATCCAAATGGCCGTTAGGACGAATTGTGGAGGTGCATCCAGGTCCCGATGATCTTGTCCGTGTGGTTACAGTGAAGACTGCTACTACTTCTCTTCGTCGTCACATTGCTCGTCTTTGTCCATTGCATATCGAGGAAGGGGGTAAGAAGACTTGAATAGATTCCAGGTGGTTAGTTCGTCTGTTAGACGAAGGCGGGCGGGATGTTCAGATCATTTTTAATCAGTTAAGTAGTGTAGATGCGGGTTTGGCTATTTGAATTTCGCGCCGCTGCGCGCTCACTCCTGTTAGGACCGCCAAACGACTCGCACGTTTGGCTTCCTTGCGCTTTTCTACGTTTGCTTTGTAAAGTGAATTTGAAATCTGCTCTTCTAAGAGCAATCACTGTTCACTTCGTCGTGCTTTAGTGTTCTTGCGTTTTGCGGAAATTTTGCGATCGCGTCGTTCGCGTGTGTGTGCCTCGAGGCGTTAGGCTCAGAGTGCTTTGGGAAGATGCCCACGTTGTGGACGTGGTTCCTTCCAGGGCAAGCGAGCTGCGGCAATACCTTGTTGCCCTCGTGCCAAGCGTCTGGCTCCCCGAGACGTCGGGGCGCGCTTGGTAGACGGTTGCGGACCATCTTCTCGCTCCCCAGGCCCGGCTTCCAGACCTCAGGGATCAGGACGGAAGAAGCGGCGGACTACGGCGAGGCCAGCTCAGCGTCTTCTTCAGCTACAGCTTATTTCTTTGCGATATTGCGGTAGGAGAGCTCTCTGTGTGCGTCAAAGGTACCCCGTGTCTTTGCGTTTCTGCTAGTTCTACCGTATATTGACTACGCTTGTCTTGTTTATATGGACCTTATGAGCGATATGAGCATGATGGTAGCAGACCGGTTAAATATAAGCCTGGACAGCTGGTATGAGTCAGTCGTGCGCAGAACGTTTTCGCGAAAAGATACGAGAGTGGTTGGACACTAGAGATATTCAAGATTACTCGAGTTTCGGAGACGCGTCAACCACCGGTGTACTATCTACAAGATCTAGCGAGTGAAGATATCGATGGGTTTTTCTACGCCGAAGAATTAAGCAGAGTTTAAAAAAATTTAAATACAACAATTTTAAAAACCAAAGGTAAAGGACGTAAAAAGGAATATTATGTCAGTTGGAAGGGTTATCTAGATAAATTCAATTCGTGGGTGAAAGCAAGTGATATCAGAAGAATATAAAAATGAAAGATCAATTCTATTCTCTTCAGCACTACCACACATTTTATTACGCAGTTGCTTCAGCAAATTCGACTTCAAGGTCAATGGTGCGTTGCTCTCACAGAGGTTCAAATTCCGCTGACGTTTCAGCACGTGTCATGAGAGGGGAAAGAAAGATACGTTAGAAGAGATAAATCGAGGAACGCTAGAAAGCAGCAGAAGAAGAAGAATAAGAAAATACAAACAAAAAAAAAGAAGAAAAGGACAACGAGAGACATTTTTGATAACTGAAAGAAAGAAAAAATGGCGTTTTTACACACCCACTCGTGTTTAAAATCGGAGTTGCTCTTATTTGAAATACCGCCTACCCAAACGACGATCGAAGGTTTGCACTGGATGACCTACAAACCAATATCATCACTGACTGATGTTTCACCTATAGAGGTTGTACTACCAGGGAATAGCGAGGAATATATCGATCTCGCTCACACGATCATTAACTTTAGCGGTAAAAATTTTTAAATTCAGTCGTCGCTTTCTCATATTAAATTTACTGGATGATAGTGTAGCTCGAAAGTCAGTGTTGTCTTGTCTCTCGAATGCTGTAAAGAATCTTGAAGAAAAATGGACATCATATTCAGTTTTTCAAAGGTCCGAAACTCCGTCATGTACCAAAAGAAGTTGCAATAGTTGGCCTCTATAATAATTTTAGTGCTCATTGGGTAGTCACATCACCGTTTGGTATTGATGATTTATCCTCCGACGCATATTGTATACATCACGTTGTTAAACCCTTCTACCAAAGATATAGATGTGCATTGAATAACGCTCATTGATTAAAAAATTGGTTGCGTTTACAAGAATACCGATACTTCCATCCTGAGGAGCAAATTTGTAATGGACATCCTTCAAATATTGAAAATTTTATCATGCATACAATCGCACACTGTAGGTTGCGTTTGTTGTAAACACTGACGATCATACTAAACCGGGGATGTACTGGGTTGCTGTACACGTGAACAAGTCGGGTAATGCAATGTATTTTGATAGTTTTGGTATGCCACGGTTTGTACCGACTCACATCAATCGCAAAAAAATTTTAAACATTTTCGTTGGAATGCAGTTCGCCTGCAGGATGCATCATCTGATGTTTGCGGACAATTTTGTATTATGTTTTTACATTATATGTGTAGTGGATTAGGTTTCGAAAAGTTTTTAGATAATTTCTCCGATAACTTGAATAACAATGATAAAATAGTTAGAAAGTTTGTGAAATACGAGAAAAACGCTGACAGAGATTTCGTTGGAAACGGCGGTTGTATAGTCAGATGTTTACAAAGCTGTAGCTCTAAAATGTCATTGTTTTAACACAAACCTACCAGTATTCTTCCTCTTACATTCCGAATAATTTGATACTTGTCATGCATGAGTAATGTTCATTTTATTTATGAAAAGTTTTTGATTTCCACCTTCGCCTTACATTGACCAAGAGTATATTAAAGCTCGACTCCAGAGCGCTGAACAGCATTCATTCAAGAACAGTCGAGTAAATCAGTGAGATCGGAAGGTAAAAAGACGAAAAAAAATGGAGCATCAAGAAGCATCCATTAACCAACAATCACGCCAGATGTTTTGCGCCTTCTTCCCGCTCAACAAGTCTTATTCGAAAAAGGCTATCGTCGGTCTGGAATACGATTTCTTGGATGATCCATACTTTAAACCAGTGGTACGATTATTAAATTCGGACTTCACTGGTATCGCTTTCTCATACGACGAGTGACAAGACCTGAAGTCCAACTTCGCCGAAATCTCCAGTTATTTTTCTGAGGTCTCAGAGGATTCGGATAAGCAGAAAATTCGTGGTACCGGATGATCGATGAAGTTTACACGAGGACATCACGATAAAGCCATTATTATCGAAGATGAGAGTACACACAATCAGGCGAAAAGTGTAAGAAGAATATTTCAGCGAAATATCGTGCTGAACAAGGTGGCATTTGAGTGCTTAAATGAATATATGTATATTGAAATGTATTGATATACGTCTTGACTGGTTATTAGCTATATTGGGTAATGTAAGCTTTGCGATACAAAAAATTGTAGAATACATTGTAAATAAAAGTAGACTTGACATGGATGAGGCGCGAGCCACATATTACACACCTTCTATTGTTAAACAATATGTAAATTTATTCGATGACATGGTGTTGACACGTATCGTAAACAATGTTGATTCGCACTCTGAACAGTTTGAAAATCAAACCACGCTTATTAAAAATGAAATTCAATATATACTGTACGAAATTACTTCATTACATATGTACAATTTTATAGATTCTTTAAATAAAAAAAAAATTGAAGCCTGATTTTATTCGTATTTATCTACCATCCATACAAAAACCCATTCTCTTTTTTTTCAATCTCCATTTACTCGTTCATATATAATATTTATTGTCATTACAATTTTAATAACAATCTAAAATTTTTTATATAATAAAAAATGTGATACTACATTCAAAATCTTTAATTCTTAAGTTGCCCCCCCCCCAACCCCCCTCTTGTCCACAGTACGATAGCGGTTGGGAATGGGGGTCTCCTATCCTCTCCAACGAAAACATTGGTATCAATTACATATAAACATTCCTCAGGTATGGCATCACCAAGGCTCCGACGAGCCCCAGCACTATGGTGATGTTTGGTTTCTCCATAGTGATAGTTGATAACTACTGTTAAAGTTAGTAAATAATAAATCTATGTATCAATGGCATTAATAATACAATACAGTAGTTTAAAATATTTAGTTTTGTTATAATATTAATACGATTTGTATCTATATGATATGCATCAGTCAACCTATTGGATATTCACGTTCCCTGTAATATCATTTTAATAAACTAATTGGTGTTGTAGTTAAATATACATATCATTAGATAATATATTAATAATATTGGTCTTTTATTGTTGGAAAGTGACAGATGTCAATCAAAACATTAAAAATTCAGAAGCATTTTTACCGCGCGCCAACACGGGCGAATGAAACTGTAATGCACACATGCATGGCGGACCGCGTCGGTAAGTAGCGCACGTGTTCAAGCACTGACTGTAGGTGTGTATCATCTAGTCCACTGTTTCTGTGGCGCCGCCACAGGAAGGCGAAGCGAAGGGCTTCAATGACTGTCACAAAGAGTGGGGGGGTAGTCGGTCCATCTCTCTATCTTACACCGTAGGAAGTAATAGAAAAAAATACAAAATGACCCAGAAGTGACCAAAAATAATTAGCAATGAACCGAAAATAAACAGGAAGTGACAAGAATAATTGTTTATAGTCTCTCGAATTAATGTTAGAGACTTGTAGATCTCGATGGACTAGTTGGCAATAAATAACATTCTCGACAGTTAATTTGAACTGATAATCGTATAAAAAGGCTTTGACCTTTATTGAAAATAGAGTGTATTTACAAGTATTAAATCTTAGGAAAAGTAATTAAATCTACTGTATTAAAGTACCGACGCGTGAACAACGATATTGTTACGGACGACACTGTGAAGCGAGTACGTGCGCTCACAGTGATTCGGCAAAACGTACAGACTATACAATTAGCGAGAGCGGCAGAAGGCCGCTCGCGCAACAGGCGGAGAGAGAGAGAGAGAGAGAGAGTAGGAGCGAGCGAGCGCGTGTTACCATGGCTAATACATTCGAATTCGAGCGACAACAGCTCGCCTCTCGAACCTTCTCGCTCTCTCTCTCTCTCTCTCTCTCTCTCTCTCTCTCTCTCTCTCTCTCTGCATAACCGTCTAATTTTCGAACAATAATGTATATTTGCTTAAGTACTCCTAAGGGGTAAATCGGAAATTGATCAATAAATAATTGATAAAAATTTTAAAAAGTTTAAAAAGCATTATTCGTAAACTGTAAATAATGTTGAAGCCGTTCTTATACATAAATATATACATATATACATCTTTTAGTGTTAAAATATCAAAACATTTAAAATTATGTACAATTCTAATTGTATCCAATACTAAAAATCACATCAATATAAATCATTTTCTAAAATGTACATTAAAATAAATATTTAACGCGATATACAGTTAAACACACTTCAAGGTTAATGTAACAGTTAAATTTTAATAAATGGTATATGCTATATGAAAAAACAAATCAAGTATCTATTGATCTATTATCTGTGTATTTTATAATATCTTATCTATTGATCTGTTATCTGTGTATTTTATAATATCTTATCTATTGATCTATTATTGACAAGGTATTATACAATACTATACTGTTTGAATAAAATTTTAATTTTAACAAGGATAAATATACAATGTCATTGTTATTCACATACATCGGTATGATTCTTTCATAATGATGAATACAATTATTAGTTGTTTTATCAGTTAACTTATTATTTTATTATCTATATTATTTTTCGATTGATTTTTAGCAGTTACTTTTTCTTTGTGTTGGCTTCTAGAAGAGTTAATTGATGATTGCTGTATGTAATACCTCAAGTTTATCAATATTAATTTTATCAAAATTAAATTTATATTTAGCAAATTTTATTGCGTGAGTAACGTTTCTTATAATTGGAATTTCAGCAATTGTTTCAAAATAAATTTTATTTTTATAATCTTTTGATATTAGAAAAAATGATAAAGTTGATGTATCATACATTCTACTTAAATTTTCTTGCATTTTACAAATATTAATTTGAACATTGCACGGGCAAATATTAAATACAATAGAGACTGCAAATGCTATAGCAAAAACACAACAATCGTAAAAATTAGTCTGATACTGTACTTGTTCAAAAGATATGCGTAAATTATCTTTTTTTTAAAACAGCCTACCAATAAAAATGGAATGATCATTATAAAGAAATTTTTTGTTAATACTATAAAAAATTCATATTACATTGTCTTGGTACCACAAACAAATCCAGTGTCTGTTGGTACGTAAACCAGAAAAAAAGGATTTAAATATATTTGATATGTCTATTAATAGGTTAAATATCAGACAATCTCTAAAAATTAACTGCAAATTGCATATCAAAAATCGGGTAAATTTTTAAAATGTTGTTGAATTCAAGTATATAGTTATCATTGAATTGACTTTTAGAAATAGAATAATTTCCAATTCCTTTTTAAATAAGTACATCTTGTAACGAGGTGCGTTGGAACGCGACGTTGCGCAAGCGCGAGGTAAGATTCGGAGCCTCGCGTATAAGTCGCGGTCCGTCGGACAGGGAGATAGTTTCCGGCCATAGGTGCGAACGCGTCAGCTCTCGTGTGTGAGACTGACCAAATCGAGCGACGACCGATAGCGTGCGAGAGAGTAAGAGTGTGTGTGATCGCGAGAAGAAGACGTCCCTGCCAACTTCTGCTTCCATAGGAAAGGACGACCTGATCTGTCGATCAGGGACTGACCGAGAGGACGTCGGCTCCTGCGAGCGAGCCAACGACACCGCTAGCGCAGAGTGTGTGTGAGTGGGTGGCGCGCGCCTACCGAGAACGGCGACAGCTAGTAAGTAACGGCCTTTCCGTTCGCGCGTGTAGGCTTCGCGAGAAACTCTAGGTGACAATATATGATTTTGCTATTTTATTTTAATCGGAACAAGATTCATTTTTCTGAGTTGTTCTCTTCCGTTCCCTACATCATCATTGCTAATACCGCCGCCTCCGCGGACGTTACAACAAGCGGTTGTAACGCAAATTTGAGAAGCCGGCTCCGCACAGGAAAATGCGGAGTGATAGCACACGTGTAAACACGACGTTCGCGAAGCAGCTCTAGCAGCGAGCTGGTTTGCAACGCGGGTAAATCACGGACGTTAAGAGAGTTCTCCGTCGCACCGAAGGATTGAACCCCATTACAATCTATAGTATCATAAATGTATTATAAATTGTCGTACAACAGCAAATTATCTACTTTTTATTTTTATTTTCATCAAGTGTTCAGCACTAATTAATTGGTGTAAGTGATTTGCAGCATACATTTTTTTACCTCTTTTTTAAACAAATGTCACAGTAAAATGTGCTTAAACTCATGCAGTGCATGCGTAAAAGTGAATTTTACGCACACTGTAAGTACTATTTTATGTAAAATTATACGGTTATCATTTTTCAATCTAACATTTTTTCTCTAAAATCAATAGTTTACGAGATATAGTAAAACAAAACCATAATTTTGCAGTTATTTTTGATAATAGCAAAATACCTTCAAATATTTCGAGGTGTAGACCCAAATATCTTTATTCTTGAATATCAACCTAATAGATTCATGTTGAAAAATTGAGGGGATCTTGTAAAAACACACAAAAAATCGACGATATTCCGACTACGAATGCGTAGCGCATGAAATAAGTAGTTTTTTTGTCCATATTAGAGAAAATATTTATTTCTCGAAAAAATTGTTAAAATACTTTTTTATTTAAAATTATATGGTTATCAATAATTTAACATTTTTCTCTAAAACTAATAGTTAACGAGATATGGTCAAAAAACCATAATTTTGCAGTTATTTTTGTTAATAACAAAATACCGTCAAATATTTCGAGGTGTAGGCCGAAATATTCTTGTTCTACAATATTAAATTGATAGATTTACGTTGAAAAATTAAGGGGACCTCGCAAAAACACAGAAACTTAGCTGGCGTGTGTATTAATTGATCCCAAATGGAAAAAAATTGTGTGAATAATCTCAAAACACCGTGACACTATCCCGACCGTTCCTGTGCGTACACAGAGAGATCGAAATCGTCGTTACGCGACACATTTGGATCGGCGTAGACGTGCGCTCACGACTCCACCGTCCCGAATGTATTCCTAACCTCAAAATCCGCCACCGAACCGTTACACCAATGCCGCACCCGCCAAAACATTTTTGTAATGAAATCGCGTAGATATTCTTATAATTTGTTAACCGCGTTAGTTTAAACAATTTCACTTGTAAAGGCAAAGTATTTTTGATTTGTGTCGCATAATTGATTTCTGTTTCAGCCGGGATTTAACAACTGATTCCGAATGCTATTGTTTAACTAAGAAATATATTTTGTTATTGCTGGGAATATAAAAACAGACTCTTTTTTGCTCCTTTCCCTTATCCTGATCCTGGAACAGACTGACTATCCAGTCTCTTGGGGAAAGTTAAACCGTTACAAGCGTTTAGACTAAAGCAGAAGATAACTAAACAAAACAGAAATTTTTAGCAGAAGAATGTGGGAATAGAGACATGATAACTGACATATGATAACAGTTACTTACAGGTATTATTAGTTTTTTTTAGTTTTCTTTTCTATTATGTTATGAAAGGCGTGTTTCAAAAAGAAAAATAAGAACAACAATTCACAAAAAGTAGAAATCCGAGGATAACTGTTTTGTTTAAGAAAAAACTAATGAATGTAGAAAATAACAAGCAGAAAATGAAGAAAACTGTTTTAAACTATGAAAAAACTGTTGTCTTCGCTTATTAATAGTTATTGTCTGTTGTATTCATTTTTTACTCATTTCCAATATTGTAAAATTTTATAGTTAAAAAAAACTGAAGCCAACTTAAAAGAACTCTAGCAAACTAAATAAAACTGAGATAAAGACAACAGAAGATTATTATTAATGTCTTATTTCCGACATTTTTATGTTGTCATCTGCAGTTCATAACATTTTTCTTCAGTTGTTTTCATTTTTCTTTTCGCTAGGGATTTAAGATATCATTATCATTTATTATAAAAGTAAATATTGTATTATGTATTACATTTTAGTACAGAATAAAAATATTATGATTGTTATAATCCTACAATTTACATTATATTATAAATGTCAATAAAAAATTCAGCAAGACCGCCGACATATCGTGGCACATATTATTGTATCCATTCCCTGGTGAAAATATTGACGTGATTTTGTGATGTATTAAAATTATGTATTTCTTTTTGTAATTTTGATATGTGATTTGTAAAGTCAGTTTGTTATGTACTGATTTCGAACGTTTCATCACGTAATTTTATGACTTTTTAGAAAAATTGAAATACTTTGGCATTATGAAACTTTTTTACGTAATTTTAGTATGTTATTTAATTACATAAATATTAAGTTCAAAATAATTGTACTCCTAAATACTTAAAATTGATTAAAATGAGTGATCATATGGCTGTTACCATGCGAACGGTAGTGCGGAAAATGGTGGCCTTAGAAATCAATTATTTTTAATTTTTTTTTACGTGGCATTTGGAACTTGAAGGTTCATCGCCTCATCCAAGCAAGCCTTCCACGCTGCCCTATCTTGTGTCAATCCCACCCAAGATGCACCTCTCCGATCGACACCCACCCGTCCTATTTCTACTAGATCCGCTTTTACGTTGTCCTCCCATCTACGTCTAGGTCTACCTAGAGGTCGCGTTACCATCGGTCTGCCCTTCATGATACGCGCTGCCGTACGGTCGTCTCCCATTCTCGCTACGTGCCCTGCCCATCCCAATCTGCGCGATTTTATTATTCTGTTAATATTTGGTGACAGCGTACAGATTGTGTAACTCATCATTGTGTAGTTTCCGCCATTTCTCGGTTTCCTCATCTTTCTTCGGCCCGTATATTTTTCGCAAGACTTTATTTTCAAATACCCTAAAACGGTTATCTGCCTGCTTAGTGAGAGCCCACGTTTCGAACCCGTACAGAACCACCAGTAGTATTATTGTCCTGTATATTCTTATTTTAACGTTTTTAGACAACAGCCTCGACTTAAGTGAATTACTCACGGCGTAGAAGCAAGCATTACCCGAATGGAGTCTCTTGTTTATTTCGACATTAATCTCGTTTCTATCATTTATGGTCGTACCCAGATACCTGAATTCGCTAACCTTTTCAAAAGTAAAATCCCCAACTCTGAGATCTCCCTCCCCTCTGCAGATGCCTAGTTTATCCATAATCATGTACTTTGTTTTTGATTCACTAACTTCTAACCCTGTATACTCTGCCGCTTTTATGAGGATTTCCGCATTTCTTGCTACCGTTTCCCTACAATCCCCCAGTATATCCAAGTCATCTGCGTAGCCTAGTATCTGCGTTGTTCCATTAAGCGTTGCGCCCAGCTGGCAAACCTGCATTTTTCTAATGACATACTCTAACGTTAAGTTGAACAGCACCGTAGAGAGCCCATCCCCTTGTTTTAAACAATCGCGTATCGTGAAGGGTTCTGATATATTACCGCCTACTCGGACCTTTCCCGTGCTTCCGTTCAGACATATTTGAATCAATCAATACAATAGCTTGTATTATGTTTGACAGAACTTTGTAGCACGTTGCTAAAAGTGAGATACCCCTATAATTATAGCAGTCTGTCTTATCCCCCTTTTTAAAAATCGGTATAATGATAGATTCCTTCCAATTTTCGGGTATTGTTTCATTTTTCCAGATGGCACATATTAGTTTATAGATTTTGAATACTAGTTTATAGATTGTGAGCTTGACGCCCCCAATATTTGAGTAACTCAGATGGTATAGAGTCATTTCCCGCCGCTTTGTTGTTTTTTAGTTTTTTAATCGCGGCCTCTACTTCTTGGTAGCTTGGTTCCTCCACGTGGAGTTCAGCAGTGTGAATTTCGTCCCCTAATTCTTCGCTATTTTCGTGCACGTTTAATAATTTATCGAAATAATTTTTCCACAGCGACAGTAATTCATTGTCATTTGTTACGAGGTCCCCGTTTTCGTCCTTTATCAATTGCGCTCTATTATTTTTAATACTTTCACTAAATAAAAAAATTAAAATAAATAATATTCATCACTCATTAGCCCCTATTTTCCGCTCTACCGTCCGCATGGTAGAGCCTATATGGCCACTCATTTTAACAAAATTGAAGTATTTAGGAGTATTTAGTAGTAAGTATTTAGAAATAAATATTTATGTAATCAAAGAACATACTTAAATCACGTAAAAATGTTTCGTAAAGCTGAAATATTTTAATTTTTCTAAAAAGTCACGAATGTAAAAATATACAATAAGAATGGTCGATGATCAATAATCACACAAACAAGAAGTGGAGACAAAACTTCGCATCGCCGTCTTGAACGCATTCAGCGAGAGCAATCGTTTAATGTCACTAGGTAAGGCGTTCCATAACCTCGATCCGCGAGCCCTGAACGAGTGAAGGCCTGCATTCGTGCGGGAACGAGGCACGACCAGCTCTCTGCCATCACCTCTGGCGGATATACGATCTAAATTTTTACGAAGAGGTCACAAAGAAGGCCTCTTAATATTGATGATTTTATAAAGAAGCAGCGAGGAGAAGTAATCTACTCGCTGCTCGACAGTAAGCCAACTCAATTTATGCCGGTGAGGGGAGATGTGTTCACACTGGCTGACCCCACAGATATAGCGCATACATGCATTTTGGAAACACTGTCAAACCCGAAGCTCCCTGGATACGTTGAGGTACACACGTGAGCAGTAATCTAAATGTGGAATAATCAGGGCCTTTGCTAGCTGTTTATGCAGTGCCTCGGTAGTGCAAGTCTGGAAAAACTTTTGACCATTGAGTGCGCAGTTCACTCGCTTTGTTATGCACTCGACTTGGGGCTTCCAGGAAAGCTTAGAGTCCATGACTATTCCAAGGTTTTTTACTGTATCAGTAAAGGGGACGGGGGCCCCAGCCTTCAGCTTAATGCCCGGAAGACCAAGGTCGTTCAGAGCATTGACATTGTGAACAGATCCAAAAAAATAGCCATAGTCTTCAGAACCTTCAGATGAAGGCCGGAAGCCCTCGCCCACGCTGACACCGATCTTGCCACATCCGCCAAGATCGGTGTCATCTGCACTACCTAGATCAAGCCCGGACATTTCCACCTGCGTATAAATTTGGAGGTCATCTGCATAAAGCAGATGCTTAATGTGGCTGATATTTAGCGCCTCCGCAATGTTATTAATATAGAGGCTGAAGAGAAGGTGGCCCAGAACCGAGCCCGGCATAACCCCCTGGAACCCACAGGACCACGTTTCTGGACAATCCCATCTCAATCAGTCTACGGAGCAGTCTGGTTGGAGAGATGGTGTCGAAGGCTTTGCTAAATTAGAATAAAAGAAGTAAAGTTACAAGTTTCGATAGATTTTTAATATTAGTAGCGTCAAGCACTTCGACACCATCAATACGGTGACGAATGTCCTCCGTAAGCTTAAGCAGCACAGTTTGCGTGCTGTGGAAACGCCTAAGGCCCGCGTGTAAAAGACTCAGGATGTTATTGGACTCAAGAAACCCCATCAGCTGCGAGTGAACGATATTTTCTAGGACTTTCAACAAAAAGCATACGATAGCAATACGCCGAAAATCGGAGACCAAAGAAGGAGTAGCAGTCTTCTTCAGTGGCACCAAATGAGCCTTCCTCTAAGCATCCGGGAAAACACTACGCGAGAGAGATGCATTAAACAGGTTGACGAGTCGCGGACCAATAATAGGGAGAGACTTGGCTATCACTCCAAGAGGGATGCCATCCTCTCCCGCAGCGCGCGAGGAAAGTGGGAGACGGCAAGGATTACATCTGCGATGAAAATTTCACGAAAAACAAAGCCTTCCTCGGAAGCCGATGCCGCAATATTCTTGATTTCCCTTGCACACTCCGAGTTCGAGACCGACATGCTGGCAAAATGAGAGTTAAGTTCTTCCACGGTGAAACCATGTAATTCCTCTTTTGAAGAGGGTAATAAGCCAAGGGCGCGCACTTCCTTCTAAATATCTTTTTTATCAGCTAGCGCCTTGAAAATTCTGTTCTGCAGAAAGGAGTTACGCGCCTGCTCTATGCGAGTCTCAGCCACGCTTGCCAGTCCAAGATACTCTTCCCAGAGGTTGTTAAGTCTCGTTCTGCCAAAGCACTTTCGCACCGCGTCACGTTTATCAGAGATAGAGAACAGAGAAAGAGAGAAAGAGAGAGATTAGATTAGATTAGATTAATCGGTTTTATTTTACGTACAATGTGTTGTACGATCAATTATGTACAGCAGGAGTAGTAAGTTTACAGAAATAATAATAGTATCAGATGTCAGTTGTAGTAGAAGTGTAGTGTGATGATAAGGTGAGGATGAGTTAAGCGAGGGTGTGCGAGTGTGTGCGTGTGCGTGAGTGAGAGCATGATGTTTATGTGTTTTCGAGCTCGAGGAAGTGCTCTTTAGTCAGTTTCTTGAAACCTGAGATAGAAGAAGTGTTGCGGATGTGTAATGATAGGTTGTTCCATAGGTATTAGGCGCTGATATGAAACGAGTTCCTCAACGTCTCCGTCGCGAAGGTAGGAATATCCAGAGGTGTCACCTCCCCCCTAACAGGCCGGAGTGTGACGCGGAAGTCGAAGTATGCCAGTACATATGATGGTACAGCTGTGTTAAACATCTTTCGTAAGAAACAAGCAGTGAAATATTTCCTGCGTCCTGCAGTGGTTAGCCACTGCAGCTCCCGCCTGTACGGGGAGATGTGCTCATCTCTCCTTACACCATAGATGTACCGAATTCCTGTATTCACGAACCTCTGTAGTTTTAAGTCTAGTTCCTGCGTTAGGTATACAAGAGAGCAATAGTCAATAAGGGGAAACAGGAGCGCTTGTACTAAGTGCTTGCGCAACCTGAGATTGTTACTCTTTCTGAAAAAGTAAAGCCTGTACATTAGTGAGTGAGCACGCTTACACACTTGTGTAACGTGCTCCTTCCACGTAAG
>QLYP01000582.1:0-32565 GCA_016647725.1 Nasonia giraulti
AGCTTTTACGGATACATTAATGAAAGCTTTAGTTCATTTTTTATTGTCAATCAAGAAAACCGTTTTATACATATATATTGTAATAAATAAATTTGAAAACAATCACGTTTAATTGTATTATTTCTGCAGTATTCCTATATCCTGTATTCCCTCTCTGTAATGCATACTATCCAAAGTATTGGTATTAATAATAATTATAACAATATAATATATTATTCTATTTATTTTTAAGCATAATTCAACTTGAGAATCACTTGAGAGTCACTTGAGAATCACTAGAGATGTCACTTGATTCTCAAGTGAGTTTTATCAGTAGGGTGAAAATGCTTTCGAAAATCGGATAATAACAGGTTTGATCACGAATCGCAAATACCTGGAGATATCCAAGTTTTTGAGAAATGCGCGGAAGCAGTTCGTTGCAGAAGTGAACAAGACTCTTGCAACAGATTATACTATTAAAGTGAATACTATGTTTGATGCTGCATATGTAAATGCGAAAAATGGTGAAGAGATATCGGACATAAAATACTTTAATACAAAGGCAGTTCCAATATACTCAAACACGGACTTGGACGAGTGGTTTATGTAGATTGTTATACAACGTATCGATGCCGAGTCTGAAGAATTTCAAGGCAAGAATGGGACTGGACTCTGCGAACGGTGTTGAATTTAGTTGTTAAAATTAGCAAGTACAGTCCGTTGCAAGGTAGTTCTTAAATCGATTTGCCGAAAATGATCAAAAACAAAAAAGCCTGTATAAATGGTATAAATATGAATGATAATGAGTGTTTCAAGTAGGCAATCTTGTGGGCTCTACATCTCGTTGACAGTAATCTACATCGAGTTTCGTCTTATACACAGCACACGGATAAGTATAATTTTTATGGAATTGAATTCCCTGTGGATCCGAGGAATATAACGAAGTTTGAGAGACAAAATGACATTTCAGTCAATGTATATTATTTAAAGAAGAAGGGTGAACAGTACACTGACTTACCTCAACACTTGACTGTGCAGAAGAAGGATAAACATGTGAAATTTCTACTCGTTGAAAGCTTTCACAACGACGACAACGACGATGAAGAAGAGAAATAGCCTGTGAAACGTTACCATTTTCATTATGTTTGGATTAAAAATCTTTCTCAGCTATTAATGAGACAACTTAGTGTACACTGCAGTAAAATACACGTATGTGATCATTTCTTTCACTATTTTTACTCTGAAGAAAAATTGACGTCGCATATTGTATAAGACTGAATAATTACAAAGTAGTGCTTCCAAAGAAAAGGGACAGTGTATTGCAGTTTAAAAACTTTGTGCACAAAAATAGAGTGCCGTTCGTGGTATACGCTGACTTCGAGTGCTTGTTGGAACCAGTCGAAATCACAAGCCCGCATACCAACAGCATAAGCCCTATAGTGTAGGATATTTTATTAAGTGTAGCTATAATGATTCATTATTCATTTACAAGAGCTACCGAAAGAATAGCGAGAAAGACACTCCTGCAAAGTGTTTCGTTAGCAATCTCTATGCTCTCGCTCTGGAGATATTTGACTTACCAGCAAAATCTAGAATTCACCAGGCTCGCAAGTGTCACATATGTGAAAACCCATTTACTCCAAAAGATTATAAGATCCGGGATCATTATCATCTCACTGAAGAGTAAGTTATCTCTCTCTCTCTCACACACACACACACACACACTTGTTACGTCCGGGCGGCCGCACAGAGCGAATACTCGCACGTTAAAAATACGAATTCCGAGTCGATGAGACATTTTATTTAGCACAGCCCGCTCACGCGATACTGGCTAGGGAAAAGGTAAAAAAGCGTGCGATTTGACCGGTAGTTCTACTGACGATGCTATAGCGATAGCTCACGGAGTGACGAGAGTAAGAGTGACTTCCAAATATATTGAAAAGGTTAAGATACGACTCTATGAACTGACACAATAACGTTGCCTACGACATTAACGTATGAATAAGGATAAGGACAAACAACTTACTTTGAAAGTGCTGGGTTGTAGTTACCGACTGGCTGGCTTGCTCTCGTTCTGGCGCTGTAGCTCGTTTCGAGATCGCGGAGTTTTGAATGTAGTAATTTGTACGCAAGATTTAAAAATAGTTTAAGTCGCGAGTTGGGCAGAGCTTTGTCCTACCAGTAAGAACACCGGAATCCGAAAGATGCTCCTCCTTGCTCTCCAATGGTATTTATAGGGGTGAGGGTAATGCTTAAGCATAGGGAAGGTTCTAGCCAATCTGGGAGGGTGTGTGTCTCAGCGGAGGTGATGCATCTTCTAGCCTGGCCGTCTGCAATGGTTGTCTTTGCTGTAATTTTCCTCATTGTGGCATCGATTTATACTTGTCTGGGTTTGGTTGCCAGAGATTTATGGCTTCCTTATTATCCGGAAGCCTCCGGGGAGTCTCCCCTTATTTGACCTGGTTTATTCAGAATCGTCGCCCTTTCTTCTGTAGCCGCACGTGTCAGTTGCCAGCTTATCTCGTTGCGTTCTGCGTTGCCGACCGTCGTTGGTTCGCCGGCCTCTGTTATGTCTACCGTGTAACAGCCCCAGTTACCGTGGTAAGGTAGCTTGTTTGTGCGACGTAAAATTCGTGTTTTGCTTTGACCGGCCAGTCTTGATGATGGTAGGCTGACGGTACACACTTTATACGTGCGTTCGTATGTACAACTACTTATATTATTATTATTTTTCTATTATTCATCAAAGATGTTGCAATATATTTCCCTGGACGTGTATATCTGCTGCCGCAAACTAAGGAGAGATACATATCTTTCACGAAGTTCGTCGAAGACACAGATAATCAAGTTTCGTCAAGTACGACGACAACAGTCGTTGGACAAGTTGTCGTCGTACTTGACGAAACTTGACATGTTGGAACGAGTTTTTCACAAAAATGGATTCACTTCCGAGCGGATTAGCTTGTTGAAAAGAAAAGGAGTTTTTCCGTACGACTACGTCTCCTCTCTCGCTAAGCTCGATGAGATGAATCTTCCAACAAAGGAAGATTTTTTCAGTAGTCTGTACGATACTCACATCTCTGACGAAGACTTTGATCATGCTCAAAAAGTGTGGGAGGATTTCAATGTACAAACTTTCGGACAGTACTCTGATCTGTATCTCAAGATTGACGTTATACTTCTAGCTGAGGTCTTCGAGAATTTCAGAAGTAACTGTCTAGATGCGTATGGCTTGAATCCAGCAAACTACTATAGACACTAGGTCTGTCATGGGACGCAATTGTGAAGTACTCTCATTCTTTCGCATTTTGATATATTAAAAACAAGTAAGGCTAATTATTATAAAGTAAGTCAATACCCTTCCCACTAGAAGGTGGGAAGGGTATTCCCACACTATACTTGGCATCGGGATACTATCAAATTATCATTAAACAGACTCTAAATACGAAACCGATAGTAATTGACACATTCAATAATTATTGAAATAGATAAGAACAAGGAACGACAACGTAAGGCGAAGTAAGAATAAAAACAAAATTAAATTCGAATGTTGACAAGTAAAATCATTTAAGAAATCAATAATAATAGTAGACTCACGTAAGACAATAATGATAAATTAGAACAAAAACATAATAATGTAAAGACACACCGATATACACGCACATCTTACGACTCTACGGCAAGAGACCATGCGGAGCACACAGATACGCACGCACACATTGCGGTTCTACAGCAGAGGCAAGAGACCAAGCGAAGCACACCGATATGCACGCACACATTACGACTCTACGGCAGGAGACTAAGCAGAACACACCGATACTAAAACCGAGCTGCTACAAAATATAACAAATATAGCACGTGATTTATTTTCAGATTCGATTTGATCTTTTGACAGAAATTGATATGTTGATATTTGTTGAGTGTGGTATACGAGGAGGCATCAGCCAGTGTTGCAATCGTTACGCGAATGCCAAAAATCCTTACATAGAAGAGGGTTACGATGCTAATACCTATAACAAGTACCTTGCATACTACGATGCCAACAACCTATATGGCTGGGCAATGACAGAGGCGTTACCATATGGAAAGTTCAAGTAAGTAACCGATCTCAAGACGCCCAACATCTTCGATCTTCCCGATACAGATACTTAAAACAAGCCCTGGCACATGGACTGCGTCTCAAGAAAGTGCACCGAGCTCTCGAATTCAAGCCAAGTAAATTGTTAAAGCCATACATAGATTTGAAAAGCGCCAAGCGAGCAACGGCCAAAAACGAGTTTAAAAAGATGCTTTTTAAACTGTTCAATAACGCTGTGTATGGTAAAACGATGGAAAACGAGAGGCAGCAAGTTGAAATCAAGTTAGTAACTAAGTGGGAAGGAAGATACGGTGCGGGAGCTCACACCGCGGAGCCCACGTTTCACACTGTACGATCTTCGATGAAAACTTAGTGGCAGTGCAAATGTTCCGTGCTAAAGTGTGTGTAAAGAAGCCCATATATATTGGACTGAGCGTTTTGGACATGTCCAGAACGCTGATATATCGCTTCCATTATGACTACATGCTCGGACGTGCTGGCGACAAGTGCAAGCTTCTGTGTACCGATACAGATAGCTTAGTATACGAAGTGACAAATATAAACGTATACGACATGATGCGGACGGACATCCACGAGTTCGACACTTACTACGCTGAAGACAATTGATTCAACATGCCTCGCATTAATAAGAAAATCGTAGGCCTGATGAAGGGTGAGTGTAACTCAACACTTTGCTCGAATTTGTTAGACTTAGAAGCAAAATGTACGCTACGAGAGTTCAGAATCAGAAACCTATTAAAAAAGTAAAGGGTGTCAAGAGCTCGGTAGTCAAGGTCACCATGGACTTTGACGACTACATCGAGTGCCTTCGAGAAAATACGATCATCGCCCAAGAGCAGCGGAAAATCCGGTCGAGAGAGCACAAGCTCTTCACTGAGAAGGAAGTGAAGATAGCTCTCAGTGCTCGGGATGACAAACGTTCTCTCCAGCCTGGAGAAACGGATACGCTGCCTTTGGGGACACTACAGTATCATCGCGGACTAGCAGCCAACAACAGTAGCACTGACACCAAAAGAAGAACGGCCAATCGCTGGACCATCAAGGGAGGGAGAAGCTAATTTGAGAAGAGAAGGGGTTGAACAAATCGCAATTGCTGGGCCGTCAAGAGAAGGGGAAATAGCGGTGGTTGAGCCAATCAATATCGTCGCCGCAGTCGAGCCACTGATATACGGAGAGGGGGATCTAGCGGAGATCGCCCTATATGAGTGGGACCCGTGGAGCCAGGAGCTCATACTGTCACCTGAACAGTCCAGTGAAGGACCTACCTATGCCGAAAGATCGCCACCAACAAAGAAGAGAAAGAGCAACATCAACGATCTTCACAACTGAGAGAGAGAGAAAAAGATAAACTTTTTAAAGGTAAGTAGCATAAAATGCACACTTATAATACATTATTTAATAATTATTATTATGACTAATTAACTTTTACGTTTCAAATGGATATGGAAAATCTCAACCGCATCGCTAAGGGAGGATTCCTGCCCATGAAGAAGCTGCCAGAGCTGGAAAAAGATCAAATACACATGGTCACAGTCTTGAAGGAAGTTAAGGCTAAGTTTGAGCCGAAGATCGTGGCAGAGCTGAACAGGGAGTTGGACATCTTCTTCCCGATGAAAGTCTTTGACACCTTCATGACAGACGAGCATTTTTTCGAGAACATGCAGGATGCTACCAACAAGCTGGAACTCTTCGTGACGTACCGTGGTGGATACGTAGTCAAGTTTTCCGACAAATAGTGCGTGTTTGTGTGAAACTAGTCTGAACTAGTCTAAACTAGAACTAACTGTGAATATACTTGTTCCCACTCTTAGTGTTTAAGTCTTCACGCGTTCAATAGTTTTAAGTTAATTTTTAAAACGCGGTGTACCGACGTCTACGAGTGAATTGCTAGTCAGTGCTTAAAAAAGTCTGATTGCAAGGAAAAGTGTGCGCGTGTATGTGTCTGTGTCTGCGTATGCGTATTTGCGTGTGTGTGTTTTTGCTTATATATAATAAGATACTTATAAGTATGTACCTAGGCGCGCGGCAGTTATAAATAAGTTAATAAATTATTTTGTTCACTTCAAAATTGATTTTATTATTTGAAAAAAAAAATGTATGATATTATACATTGTTAGCTTTGCTCATAAAGCTATTCTTTCTGCACTGAAAGGCGCTCGCGATGCGGTTAAGAAAGCCGGTGGCTAGCATGAGGTACTGGTTCCACGCGTTTTACCCGTACCGTCCAAAGTAGGTGGTTTCTTTCGTACCTATTTTCGCTTGATTTGCGCTTACAGACTTAATGATATATTTAAACGTTAACGGAGTAAAGTACAACCCCGACAGATATCAACATACCTTCAACTTCGGTCATCTCTGCCTCAAATTTTTTAGCAACAAACTCGATACTCCTATATGAAGATGCGAAAGTTTGAGTTGACTCATTCACAATTTAATAGTCATGGAGAATTTGTTTACTCTGACTCTTTCTGGCAGTTCATGCATACTCGAAGCTCAGTATTTTCCGCTCATTAAATTATCACCGCATAAACAATACGTTTTCGGATTAGTTAAACTTTTAACTTTTAATTCGATACCCAACATCGATAAAGGAAATAATAAATTTCACGTTGGCGAGAAGGAAATCGTCTTACCTATTGGTAGTTACGAGATATAAGATATCGAGAGTCATCTTCGTGAAATTTTGACTAAAAAGGGGATTTCGATCAGCAAACAACCTAACATCAATACGCTTCGCAGTATTATAAAGTGCGATCGCAAGATTGATTTTCGAATCGGCTTCACTCAACGCGTTCTGCAGGAAAACTGAAAGAATTCTTCTGACTTGCCGGTCGCTATTCTCAAAGTGAATGATCTATGAATTGAGTGCAACATCACCAGCGGTGCCTACATAAACGGACAATTAGCGCATACCATTCACGAATTTTTACCCGCTGTGCCGCGAGGATATAAGATCATCGAAGTCCCGTCGCATGTCATTTACCTTCCCAATCACCGTCAAGAGTACAGATCACTTACAAATTCGCATAGTCGATCAAGACGGACATCTTGCGAATTATCAAGATAAACCACACCATCCGATTGCATCTAAAACCAACATAATGGGAATAGTTTATAATGGCAAAGTCGGTAGAGGCTATATAAGCAAACTAACATGTCGTTCATTTATCAGTCGTCGCCGAAACACCAAAGCGCTAACACGGTAAAACATAAAGTTTCTAAAAAGCCTAAATTTGCGAGTCATCGCTCGTGGTGGAAAATAAATTGCATACTATTCTGCTGTCTGACAAAACATGGACGAGATTCTAAGCGTACAGTCACCAGTAAGCTTTGATGAGTCGTTAGAATACTATGAACTAAACGTTCATCAACCCTACACGGTCTTATCTTACAACAACAGCGACGAAATTCGCATCGCTATTTAACATCAAGTTTTAAGCCTCTTACCATTACGTAGTTCGCTGTACGTTTGCGGTAAATTAACGAAAACAAATGGCACTGCTCTAGCACGTGTGACGAGACACGAGTCTCGCACATGTAAATAAACACGGCATGCGCAGCGAGCGCGCGCGCGCAACATTCGCAAGGCGAGTCCGCACGAGCGCGGAGAGCGGCAGCCGGCGAGCGACTCAGCGACGATGCGCCGTGAACGCACCTATACATATCCGCGCCGCGCGCCTTTATAAGGCGGATCGCGCGGTACGATGAGCAGTTCTACTCGAGCTCCACTCCGGGTAGTATCGTGCGCTCACGTTACTACAAGGAACAGCGGGAGATAGACCTGCGCCGACGAAATCGTCTCGTGAGCCCACGTGACGATTTGGTAGACGAACCGAAACCCGAAACTCCGAATTGCCGTCGTGAGCACACGAGGCAACCCGGAACACCCGAACGACATCGATCCTCGTCTACGTAAACACACGTGACGATACCTGGTGCCACCGTAAAAATCCTAACCTTCATTCCGACACATTGCTGCCACTCTCTGCCACTGTGAGCCCACAGGGTTGAGGGAGTAACAATTACAACACCGGCGATTCACCCGGTCGTGCGCTCACGTCCTAGTGAAACAAAGGTAAATTCCTAACCAACAAAGCCAGCCTTACGCCGACATCTCACGACTCGCTTTATCTCTGTGCGCACACAGGATAAAGAGAGGAACGAAACGAGCGACGAAGATTTGTGAAGCCGTGCGCCCACGAATCCACAAATCCGAGGGATAACCACACAACTTCGGCACTATCCCGGCCGTTACTGTGCGCACACAGAGCAGTCGAGATCGTTGTTACGCGACACATTCGGATCAGCGTAGCCGTGCGCACACGACTCCACCGTACCGAATTAATTGCTAACCTCAAAATCCGCCACCGATCCGTCATATCGCCACTGTACCGAAACACCGTAACTGCGAACACCGAATCATTCTTGTAACGAAATCGCGTAGATATTCTTGTAAATTGTCAACCGCATTAGTTTAAACAATTCTATTTGTAAAGGCGAAATATTTTTATCAAGACGCATAATTGATTTGTTTCAACCGGGATTTAACAACTAATTCCAAATTGTTATTCTTTACTTAATAAATATATTTTGTTATTATACAAAATATAAAAACAGACTCTTTTCTTGCCCCTTTCCCCTATCTAGATCCTGGAACCGACTATCTAGTCTCCTGGGGAAAGTTAAACCGTTACACACGTACTAAGCTAGTAAACAATGCTATCTGTCACATGCTCGAAGAGATCAGATATAAAATGAATGTTGTAGAAATCGACAAGTGTAAAAATGTCCGTTTGACCACAGTCATGGAAGGCTGGATTTTACACAATCCCAGTTAAAGTTTGATAATAGAAAATGCAGTCTGGCTAGATATTGCAAAGACTAAATCACTAACCAATGCCTCCTGCTACTTTGACTTTAACATACCGCTGAGTATGATATTCAGGTTTGCCGAAGATTACAGAAAGATCGTAGTCAACGTGAAACACGAGCTTGTACTGACTAGGTTGCGAAATGATTTGAAAGCAATTATTCAGACGGTGACTGTTGCGGATGGAGTCACTACCTTCGAGAAATATAAATTAGAATTTACAAAAATTGAATGGCTTATGCCGTACGTCCTAGCATTCAACACTAATAAAATTCGACTTCTAAATTACACAGAAAAGAATCGACCGATTAGTATGAGTTTCTGCAGTTGGGAGTTATACGAGTACCAGATACTTCCAACCTTGACTAAAAATGTGTGGATGGTCAAGACTTCCAATCAGTTGTAAAAACCACGCTTTGTAATCTTAGGATTTCAAAAAAATCTAATAATCAGCAAACTGAGAATGCCAGTCAATTCGACTATTGCAATATAATAAGCAACGTAAAGCTTTTCCTGAACTCGCAATACTACCCATACGGCAACTTAAATTTAGATATCAACCGTTATCAATACGCCATATAGTATGATATCTTCGCGAATATCCAGAACCTTTATTACGACAAAATTTCAGAGCCTGTCGTAAATAAGAACGATTTTATTTCACTTATAGTAATCGACTGCTCGAAGCAGAACAAGTCCTTGAGAAGTGCTGCAGTCGACGTTTTTCATGAATTTGAATCTCGAGACAACTTTCCAGCTGGAACTTCAGCTTACTGCTTAATCTTACACTATCGCATCATTCAGTATAATCCCGTCAGCTGTAATATCAAGATGCTCATATAAGGTGGAGTAGGCAGTAGATATGTAGGGCTTCAAGAAACCCGGAAAAGACTTCGTCTTGAAGAAGCTGACCATACTGCCCCTCAAGGAAGACGCTGAACCTGTTGTACAATTATTCAAAGAACCATTTCCTTAATGCAAGTTATCTCAGAAGTACAAGCGTGAAAATTTATGGCTTGAACTTTATTATCACGGATTAAGCTGGGACTCCGGTGATCACGAATACACAGAAATAGAAAATCTTCTTCAAGATGCACTCAAGAACGCCAGCAAGATTTTCATCAAGCCACTGATCATCCAAAACTCGTCACCGTATATGCACGAATCATAATGGAGCGCACAAAGCCTCATGTGCACGACAGAACGTCAGACTCATGAGGCGTTACTAGTTCGATAACGTGTTCATGGAGTAGGATGATATATCTCGTCTGATGAAGCAACTCACTCGCGCAATCGCTCATATCGAGTTGTAAAGACCGTACTTACAATTAGTATAAGGACGGGCAACGTGAGTTTAGAAATAATTATTTAAATTAAGATAACTAGCCTTTGGTTCGAGAGCCTTCTGTTACTAGAGTTACACGCAGACTGTAGGAATAGAGTATGTCGAATTTGTGCGCGGACGGGTATTCTGTCCGTGACTGCGTTTGGCGGACGTAGGAGTGTCCGCTGTTACTTACGGTCGTTGCAGGCAAGTTGCTCGTGACACTTTTGTGCCCTCCGGACTCAGCGTTATGTCCGCTTAACTCACCTCGTGCGTGGACGCTAATGATTCGTCCATAAGTATCGTACTCTTGCCTGCACGTCGTGACTGTGTATCTGATTTAAATTTATTTGTGCCGATTGAGGTTTAATTATTATTAACAATTTAATATACAAGGTTCTCAATTATATTGATTGCTTTATTTTTATTGGCCCTGATCACTTCATTAACCTCAGGATCATCCTGACACCTGGACATCATCTAGAGGAAGTGAAAATTTGTTTTCGGTACATTTGTTGTATACTTGGTGCGTTGTATCATAGACCATGTCTCGCCATTCGGGTGATTTTGCAATATTTTTAGGTAAAGATGAAATTTTGCACTTTCTAGATTTTTCAGGGAATTTTTCTAGACTTATAATTTTAGTCTTCCTAGAATTTTAACGCAGATTATATACTTATGGCTACAATCGAAGTTTGTTGTGGTTAACCTTATTGTAATTTTGAAGGTAGCACTATATACCGTTTACCATAACTTTAATGGGTTAATCTCAGAATCATTTTGACACCTAGACTTTGTTTACTAAAGATAAAAATTTCTTTCTCGTACATTTATTATATACTTACTGCTTTGTATCATAGACCATGTCTTGACATTCGGGAGAAGATTTTGATACCTTGACATTGTCTACTGTGGTTAAAAATTTTTTTGGTGCATTTGTTGTATACTTATAGTGCATTGTATCATAGAATCTGTTTCGCTATTCGCTATAATAATAAGTGTCAAATGTTCATGTATCAGTAAAAAATGTATAACCTAAATTAGGGGCCAATTTTACCCAGATTTCATCGTGTAAAGTATACGTAGAGAATTTGTTATTGTTTAACAACCTAAAAACTGGATAAGTAAAAATTTTACTAGTGATTTTTGTATTATGTATAAAATATACCATTTTTATTAAGACATATATTTAATAATAAAAAACAATTAATGATATTTAAAAAAAAGGAAGTATATTAAAAATAAAGTATATATACACTTATATTTAATCAATAGCTAACACTAAACCATTAAATTAAAATAATTAGTATTATTATTAGTGTATGAACGTACGCAATTTATCCTGCTGGCTGCCATGCTACCACCCGCCCCACGAAACATGGCTTATAATACACCACATTAATATACTTTTTAATTTTATATTTTTTAACTTTTAAATTTAAAATTATTTTATTATTTTCAACTTAAATTAAAGACTTTAATGTTATTAACTTAAATTTTCATATTAGTTTACAATTAAGTTTATAGCATTAACTAATAAATAGACAACTGACATAGTAACTTTGATAAACGAGCCATAATATGGCAACAGATCCCGTGTTAAGTATATTAGAAAACCGAGTTAAAACAATCACAATTCCATATATCTGTTGTGTCTTTAACAACCAATCGAAGCAGTTCAATTAACATGGCATCGACATCTATATTATATCGCGCTTTTTTAAAGTTAATTTGTTTTATCGTCAGATCGCGATGTAAACACCATCTAAAAAACCATCACGAACATTTCGCAATTTCCCATTTATCGTCTACAATGATGAAGTTGTGTCTTGACGTCAAATTTAGTCCTTTTTCTCTGGTATTTTGTCCATCGTAAATAAAATCTAATCCCTTCGGTATTATGTTTAATACATCACATCGCATCAAAATAAATATATTTTTTTCAATGACTACATAATATTATTCAATAACAATACATTCTTCAAATTTAATTTAAATTAAAAATAATAAGTATTATGCTTTTTTTGTATCAAGTCTTATGTAAATGGTTCAAAACTGTTTTATGGTCGATGTTTAGTTCCGTGGCGATGTCGCGAGATGAAATATGTCGGTCTGTCTCGATTTTTTCAAAAATTTCATCGACTTGTTTAACGAGGTTCATCTTTGAGAACAAAGTTTCCGGAACGAAATCGAGCAAACTAATTCTGACACTGGCGTTCACTTAAGCACTCATCACCAAAAACACTGCACAATTTTCGATTATTTGCGCGGCAGTTTTCCCTTTTCGGAAGTAGAAAAGCTAAATGTGACGAAAGTGGCCTTCTGGATTCTCCATTGTCAAAGAGCAATAATATTTGAATCAGTAAACGAATGACGCTACTTTATACTCTAAAATATTCTATAGACTTTAAATTTCTAAACATCCTATATTGTGGCTTCATTGAATAAGCATTACTATAGATACACAATTTTAACGCCATCTATTAGGAATAACCGAAATTATTTTATCCCCAACCTAATATTATATATGTCGAAAATATAAAAAGCAATACATTGATTCCTTTTATTTTTTTGGAATTGTTCTCATAGATTCTAATGCATCTGCTCCAAATCTTTAAAACGTTTGATGATAGGAATGTATATTTTTATCATATGTATCTGATACCATTTAATAGTTTTTTATTTATAATGGAAATTTGAAGCAATCGAAATTTTTTTTTCAGTGATCTGAACGATTTAAGTTCAAAGAACATTTCTACCGTAAAATAGATTTAATTTTTTATTTCTATGAGTTTTGGAGGGCTTTTACAAAATCTAACAGGTATACAATTTTAATATAGTGTAGATAGATGTAAACATAGAAGATATGCTGATTTTAAGGCTTTCACTATAAAAATTTGAGTATAAAGAAAAAAAGTAGAAAGAGTATAAAAGATGTAAGAAGTGGTAAAAAAAGAGACAGAAGGAGTAGTAGAAGGATGTACAGAAACCAGTAGCATATTATAAGAAAGAACACTAGTATTGTAAACGGAAACTACAGAGTGGTAAAGATTGCTATCCTCTTGGACGAATATACATCGGAAATTGAAAATAAATAAATAAATAAAAGAGGTAGAAAAATGCTTCTTAGAAAAATGACGTAATTTTGTAAAAGTAATGTATTGCAGAAATATCTATGTACGAGGAAGAATAAATATATGGTGACTAAAAATCGTTTATGTTAATTAAATAAGTCAAGTTTTTTTAACTCTTATATTTACAAGTTCTATAATATTCTATAATAGCTTGTTCTATTTAATTGTTTACATACATTCGCATTATGATTATTTTATTTTTGCCGGAAACGCTATTGCACTAAGCATGGGGGGGCCACGACCATTGATTTGCAAAATTTTTATTTAAAAGCGGTTCCCATGGTTTCCAGTCTAAAAAATTTCGGACCAGTTTCAATTCTTTGTCAGCTTGGAGTATTAATTCTTCTATTTGTCCACAATCAATTTTTTTTTCGATTTCTGCCACAGATTCGATCTGCAAAAAGAAAAGTAACCTATTTATGAGTTGAACAACAACAAAATAAGAAACAAGCCTAACACTTAGATTAATACTTCAGCATGTACAGTTTACAAACAATTATAAGTTATCAACTTATTAGTCTTTATTATTTAAAATTTTATATTAATTTTCTCTAAGCGGTATTTTTTATATGTTGAACATGCGCAAGTGGACGAACGTCCAAGTTAAGCAGTGCTAGGTGCGGTTTCAACTTAAATGGGTGACTGTCTAGGTGATCCCGCCTCATTAGCGACGGCATCAGATTAAAAGTGATAACCTAGAGCTTTCTGTGGAAGTAAAAAGTACCTAGGTTTGACTTCGCCACTGCTCGCTCCTGGTGTAGGTTTTCTTGCATAGCTAGTTTTCCCTACGCCACACAATAGTCTTAATCGACCAAAATTGGACAAAAATCAATATCGCCTCATAAAATAGGTCAACGAGAAATAACCAGGGCGATTTTTGAAGGTCTGAAGCAGGGTTGCAGATAATCGATTAGATTTTTAATTCAATCAGGCTTTAATTAGCAATTAGCTCAAAACTTTTCTAATTGACGATTGAAATTTAATCGTTGATTAAAATTTTTCCATTTAACGATTAAAATATAGTCGTCAATTGAAATTTTTCTAATTGACGATTGAAAGTAGACAGGCTATAGGCATACTGGCTCATGCGGATTCTGGCTCACCCCCTCTTCTCTCAATATGAGAATGTCACATGTCTCAATGCCAGAATCCGAGTTGTGTATTTTAGATGGAGGGATTGTCGATCCCTCCCTTCCCTCCCCTAGCGACCGAGAATTCGTCCCCCTCTCAAAGTGAGCCAGAATCCGATCTGTGTATTTTAGATGGAGGGATTGTCGATCCCTCCCTTCCCTCTCCTAGCGATCGAGAATTCACCCCATTCTCAAAGTGAGCCAGTATTAGTAAATTTGGTGGTGGGTTCATGCTCCTCCTCCCTCGCGCAGGTAGAGACGGTGACCCTCGCACAGGTGATTTCCCTTGCCTTTACACATTATATTGGAGACATTATGCATACTACAGACTACCTGTGAATCACTTTCAGATAGGTATATAAGCTATCTTACGCAGATGTATGCAGCTTCTAGCGTCAGCTGTTTTTTCCTTTCGACTGAGATATGATAGTCCCCCTGACTGCGCGGACAGATTGCGTAGGTACTATCCCACACATTTTCCATACGATCCTAGCGCAGGTATGGACGACGACGGACCCTTGCACAGGTGTTTTCCTCTACTTTTTTGCAATTTATGTGAGAAATGCTCACTATACAGCCTTCGTGTAGATAATTCTCGGATACGTATACAAACTATCCCATGAAGATGTATACAGCTTCTAGTGTCAGCTGTTTTTTGACTGAGAAACGCTAAGCTACAAAATATTGACCACCAACTGTTCGTACAAATTGTGCAGGTAATATCCCTCGCACTTTCCCAGAGACAACGCTGCACAATTTTCGTTTGTGATAAACCTGCTGTTTTGTAGGTGAACGCAAAGGCTACTCAATATATTTTACTGACTGTGTGCACCAGGGTGTCCCAAAAAACACGAACTTTCGAATAACAAAAATCTTGATGCAGTCTCATATTCCGGCATAGCAAAAAGTCAGCCTGCATATTTTTCAGAATTTTTAAATTATTTGTTCGCTCCGCTCAAGCCTCACAAAGATTTTAAATGTAAAACCTATACAAAAAAAAAAAAAACGGTCCGATGCTTCGATTTTTTTTTTAAACATGATGTAACGTAGTAAGGTCAATTATTTTTTGTGTGCATGTTGTCTATCAATTCAGAATAACATAGAACTGAATTTCATTAAAATAGGCTTGTTCAAAACTGAGATATTCAACGATAAAAACAGCCATTTTTGCTATATTTAGAACCTCCTACAACCCACAAATATTAAGTTACGGAACTAAGATTTTCACTTTACTGAAGTTTAACTCTTTGTCAACAATTGACCAAGGCGTTGTTCACTTAGGAATATTTTATAGGCTTTTTTTTCATTCCAAAAATATTTTCGTTTGACCGACATTTCGAGCTAGCACCTTGCCCGGGGCAATAAAGAGACAAATATTAGTTAAATAAAAAATATCATTGTTTACAAATATTCTTTAAAATTAGTTTTTTTTTTGATAAAAAAAACATATTTTCGGAAATAAAAAAAAAATTATTGTACCTATAAAAACTATAATAGTAAGAGTAAAAATATTTTTATTATTTAGTTTAAAATAAATATAATACGAGAACTAAAAATCTTAGTTTGTCTTGTCGACTAGGGTAAAGTTTGGAAAAGGAGTCACTGGCCATACATTTTTTATATCCCAAGGGTCGGATGAAAAAAATTGTATAAAAACCGTGAATATGCATAGTTTCATATTATGTGATCACAATTATCTCAAGCCGTTGTTTGAAAGAATGAAAAATGCAAAATCAGAAGTAAACTTTTAATATGTTAGATTTTTTTCGTTTAATCAACAAGTCTTACAAATTTTCAAAATTGTTAAATAATTGTCCATTGCATTAAACGACACATATCTTATTGATGAAGCAAAAGATAATAATGAAAATATTGCTTCTTTTAAGCTATTTTTTTTTCTTATAATGATTATTGTACATAGTAGTGATAATAATAATAATACATGAATAAATACAATGATAAACTTGATGATTTATGCAGTTATAATAAAAAAAAATACAATTATATTTAACTTACATGCTAGATAATTTAAAGAATCTCATTTTTATTTATCCAACTATTGTGCTCGCAGCCGAACCCTAACCATTTAACATATATGCGTTTACCACTTTTCTTTAAAACTTTTTCTACTAAATAAATTTCCGGATACATAGTTTTGTGAATTTCCATTTCATAAAAGCCGCCAGAGCCGGGTTTATCATAATAATCTCTGAGGTGGTAAGTTACTGGATCTGTTTTTACAACTCGCGTTATTGTGAAAATTTCCGTAGACCAATTTGGCGTGTAACCATTTTAAAAAACATTTTTTATCCTACTTATTCGTACTTTATCTTCTACTTTGAATTTCGGTTTTTTTACTGGCAACTTTTCATTTGGAAAACGTCTCTTGACTTCTCGCTCATTGGCCTGTGTAATGTTTTCAGGCTCGATTCCTGTTGTCCGATGTTTTTTCAGATTGTATGCTTCGATCAGGTTAGGTAAAATATCCAACCATTTATAGCTTCCTTGTTTGCTAAATTCTATCCACATTGCATTTTTTAACGTTCTATTGAATCGTTCGCATATACTTGCATGAAGATTACTATGTGAAGTGTATATTGTGCTTCTTCATAAGTTTTTGAAAAACTGAATTGTAAAATTCTTTTCCTTGGTCAGTTTGTAGATTCTTCGGTACTCGTCCTTCTTTCTGTATTGACTTCATAGCTGCAGTAATATCATTACCACTCTTTTACTTGACTGGGAAGGCCCATGCATACTTTCAAAATATATCTATGACAGTGAGTAAGTAATAAAAACCTTTGATCTCCTTAGAATATGGTATCATTTCTACAAGATCAGCTTGCCAAGTCTCATCTATTCCACGTATGTCATATTTTCTACTCTTGTATCGCCGACGTGCTGGCTTGTACAGCTCTTCAGCAACTCTTTGACGTTCCATTATCGTTTACAGTAGATGAAAATCCATCTGGAAATTCGTCTATACGAACTTTTAATTGTTTATTCACTTCTTCAATGATATAATCAATACCAGAGTAATTATGAAGAGTTGTACTATAAAGATAACGCAATTTTGCATTCACTTCCAATTGATGTTTTTCAACTTTTTGCTTATATTCTTCTATAACTTCACCAATTCCAGCAAGTTTAGCAGCTATATAATTTATTTCAGTTTGTAGAATAACTTTCAGTGAATGCAAGGTGATTGCATCGTTTGGCTGATTGGGCGGTCCTAGGTTGCAAAGTCGCTTGTTTTCTAAATCAAAATCACCTTCCGGTGTAAAATTGAAACCAATGTCTGGAGGACCACGACGCACTTGCGAGCCCTCAAGTTTTCTTCCAAAGACATCGAGACTCATGGTAGTACTAATGCAAAGAAGAAAGTTGCGTGTCAATTGTATATGCCCAGCTTCACGTAATTCCTCAATAATCGACTGGATTTCATTGACGTGATTATTATTTCCAGCTGATCGTTCGGCAATCAATAATCGAAGTCTCTCAGTAAGCTCGTTTGGATCATCCCAGTAGACGAGATCAATGGAAGAATTTTTCTTAGCTATTTTATATTTAGGTATCCTCTACTGCTGCTGTTCTTTTTACGTGGAGTGCTGCAGAGCATTGGTGCTAAGATATTCTTATATTTATTACTCCTCGAACTTCGTATGGATTCATTTTTGCTATGTTTTTCCGATGAGTATTTGTTGCTTCCATAATCTTGCGATAATTTTCACGATCTGCCGAACTCAAAAGAAGATCATCCGGATATTTTTTAAATAGCAATTCCATCAGTCCACTCGTTTTAGGATAACTTTCATTTCTGTCTTTGACATATTTATCATCAAAATCAATTTCTGAATCACCAATCATATACACTCCATCAACCTTTCGCACTCCGTATATATTATCAATTGTGCTGCGGCTTTTATCTAGCAATGATAAAAAATCTTCAGCTGATTCATTTTTTCCACTCGCAGATCTAAATGTAGAATTGGTTATTGTGTCAAAAGTATCATCATCATCATAATCATAAACAGTATAATCCAATAAACTTGATTTATTATTATTATTATTTTGATCGTTGAGCAAACTTGATCGATCGATTTTCATTCGTTTTTTCATTTTCTTACTGCTGCTGTTTTTATCCAAAATGTGATTAGATTGTTGCTGTAGTGGGCTTTCACTTTTCATCTCAACAAGTTTTTGAAGTGGCGTGATGACTGGTTTTAGAGTATCAAATTCATCACTTTTTCAAAATCATCTTTCTCCTGTTTTAATAAAGTGTATTTTTTTTAATAGCCTCACGAGCTCGCAAGAGCTCACTAAGAACATTCTTCTCTTTCTTGAAGTCTGACATGCTGACGTGGTGATGTCTACAACTGAACTGCAAGTTTGAGACTCATAATTCCTTTTTTATTGCAAAACAGTCAAATCCTTTTCTGTATCTACCCTCATTCATAGATCCTTCTTTGTCAATAACAATGAATCCATATCTATCATTCTTCCAACATTCTGAACAAAGATTCCGATATTCATTAAAAGTTAAATCGGTGTTCATATGATCTTCATAGATATGTTTAAGATTTACATCATCTTGTCGATAAATTACTAACAAATTGACATTATCCGTAATGAGATGTTTTCCTATATGAGCATAAGATTGACATAGATAGAAACTATCTACACTTTTATGTCTCCCCATACAGAAGAATGCTCTGACGTTATCCTGCTTCTCGCATGCCACATCATCAAAAATTATAGTTGAATTTGGAAGCACTTTATCCGGAGATACTACAGATTCATGCTCACTGAACGGAAGATATGATACTCCTTCAATCGGATTTTTTTGAGAAATTTATACTTTGGCTGATTCAAGGATTTAGAGTATACATACAAATTTTCAAACCTAAGACCATTGGAATGTGTTATTAAAGCCAATAAACTATTTGTTTTTTCACAGTTCAATGGCCCGCAGAAAACTGCCCGTATACTATCTGGTAGTAATTCTCCATGACGCTTTTTCTCTTCTCTTTGACAAAATCGAAATTTGTCACGGGGAGTTTAACGTTCTGCTTGGTAAAATCCATGTTCACTCAACAGAGTCAGATATAACATTGAGCTCTCGAAATATAAACGCTCGTTTTATACCATGAACGTCAGTTGTGAATCAACGCTCGAAGAGAGATGATCATACACAAATCTCAGAAACAGCCGAAAGGCTATGGATTGCTTGATAAAGTTATTAATAACTTACCTGTTGAAATGCATCTTCCTGGATATCAATACTGCGGTCCCGGAACCCAATTGAAAAAGCGAATGAAAAGAGGAGATCCTGGCATTAATCCGCTTGATCAGGCATGTAAAAAGCATGACATAGCTTACTCCGATAAAAACGGAGATCGTAAAGCTGCTGACAAGAAGCTTGCTGAGGAAGCTATGCAACGTGTCAGAGCCAAGGATGCTAGTCTTGGTGAAAAAGCTTTTGCTTTTGCTGTTAGCAATGCTATGAAATTGAAAGGAAAAACTGGAATGGGACTGAAATTTAATAAGTTAGTGACTGTAGCTAAAAAATCAATGACAGCAAGTAAACATTCTCGCAAGGTTATTCAATCAGCCTTGAAGGGTGCACGTCAAGCTGTTAACAGTGTAGGTGGAAAGAAAAAAGTTCTTCCTTTTCTCATTCCATTGTTCGTAGGACTAAGTGCCACCGGTGCTCTAGCAGGAGGTGCTGATGGAATAGCGAAAGCAGTTAATCATGCTAAAGCTGCGCAGAAAAATCATGAAGAAAGTAAGAGGCATAATAAGGCCATGGAAGCTATTGCTTTAGGCAAAGGTCTCTACCTCAAGCCCTATATATGGAATGGGATTATTTATGAAACCTCATATAGGTCGTGGTCATCAAGGCTGTAGGAAAAAAAAATTCGATTTAACTTTGCCAAATCGTGCACTGACTGATTACGATCTAAAAAAATATGCTCATATGATGAAAATCTCAGATTTCCGTGGTGTTTTCATGAGAAATAATCTACCTCCCGATGGCCCATTGCATAATGAATCAGCAGTCGTAAACTTGGATGAATTTTAAAATAGAGGCACTCACTGGGTTTGCTATTGCAAACGTGGTCCTAAAATGATTTATTTTGATAGTTTCGGCGATCTCAAACCTCCCAAAGATCTTATGTTGTATTTTAACGTGAAGGAAGTAAAATACAACTATAAAAGACATCAAAATTTTACTCATTTATATGTGGCCATCTTTATCTTTATTTCTTAGCTGGAAGACTATAAAAGAGGTGCTCACAGACAAATGGAATCATTATCTTCCGATCAGTCATGGAAGATAGCTTCACTCTGAGTCTCTCAGGAAATTCATCTGTCCTAGAAGCGCAATATTTTCCTTCGATCGAACTACCACAGGATACAAATTTTGTCTGGGGTTTAGTTGAACTTTTATCATTTAACTCTATTCCCAATGTTGACTATTCAAATAATAAAATGCATTTAAACGGAGATACTGTTATTAGTATTCCTACTGGCAGTTATGAGATTGATGCTATTAATCAATACTCAATGCTCATGCTATCAACAATACTCTTAGAAGTGAAATTCTCTGCAGTCATCCGATAGATCTCACACCTCACGATTCCATAGGCCGTCTCCTTGGCTTTGCTCCTCACATTCTCAAAAAGAACATTCAACACAGCTCTGATTTACCAGTGAAAATATTAAGACTCAATGCACTCAGAGTTGAGAGCAATATTACTGGAGGTGCTTATATCAATAGTAAAAAAGTTCATACAATCCATGAGTTCTTTCCTAGAGTGCCTCCGGGATATAAAATCATAGAAGTTCAGTCACGCGTCATATATCTACCGCTCAGTGTCAAGTGCATAGATCATCTACAACTTCGAATCGTCGATCAGGGTGGAAATTTGGTAAATTTTCGAGGAGAGGAATCACTATTAGACTCCACATTAAATCTGTATAATGGGTATATCTAATTTTCAAAAATCTTACTATGGAAAAGATCCGCAACCGCTGCTGACAAAGTCTTTGTTTCTCAACTTAACACCACTCACAGTTATTGACTGTTCACGACAAAACGAATCTCTCAAGAGCGCTCCTGTCGATGTACGTCTGGAGTTTGAGGCTAAAAAAGATTTTCCTGCTAACATTTCAGCATACTGCCTAATCTTACACGATCGTGTCGTTCAGTACAATCCTATCAGTGGGATGTCAAGAAGCTCGTCTAGGCTGTACCGAAAAATGGAGTATGCAGTAGACAGTATTTTTTATCACCATGTACAGAACAATAATACACAAATAAATTTCAATTTAATAGACATAATAAATTTGCTTTCTTTTATTTACTACAACCTAATCCTTTTTTATCCATGTGAAAAAAAATAATGTTAATACACTTATCCAACTATTATGCTCATCACTAAATCCTAACCACTTAACATTATACACGTTTGCCACTTTTCTTTGAAACTTTTTCTACTAGATAAATTTTGGGATATACTTTTTGACATTTGTTGATACTTTATGATACTTTTTTCGATACTCTTGATACTTTTTGATACATTTTGATACTTATTTTCGATACTCTTGATACTTTTTGATACATTTTGATACTTATTTTCGATACTCTTGATACTTTTTGATACTTTTTTTTTCGATACTCTTGATACTTTTTGATACTTTTTATCGATACTCTTGATATGCTACTTTTTTTGCTACTTTATCTATACTTTTTAATACTTTTTGATATTTTCTTGCACTTTCTCAGAGAGAAAGCTTTATAACGATGCACATTTCCGCATTAAAGATTTTGATGTTTTCGATGTTTCTGAGCCAAAAAAAAAATTTAGCATGCATTTCAACTATGCTTGTACTTAGAACTCATTAAATTTTGAGTACGATTGCCCGTCACATTCTGGATTTATTAACACGTCTAATTAAAAAAAAATTATTTTCTTTCTCAAATTTTGATCCCCACCATAACTCAGGAACGGATCTGTTTGGACGTTATCTTCGTCGAAAAACAGCTGACACTAGAAGGTGTGTAGAATAAGTAGTTGTATGCAGTCAGTTGCGTATACTAATAGCCTTCGCCTTCACCTACAAAACTCAAAAGACATCTCTGCGTGAAATGTTAAAAGTGAGGGGTATGGCTACAATACTCTTTAAAAGTATAGAACACTGAGTGTTAAGCAATCTGATTTCTTGGCGCAATCCCTACTCTTCCTCCTAAGTCCCATCTCTTAGCAGTGAGTAGTGTCTATCTTTGCAGACATAGAAAATGTCCGTTTTGTACACGCACACAAGGTACGAGCATAAGGATATGGCAACGCTACATTTCGTGTCAGAGCACGGACAGATGGACTTACTATACTGCGCGGCTGAAGCCTAACCCACCGCAGCCTCCACTGCCGATTTCTAGGTAGAAAAAAATGTAACCCGAGGAAACTCATAGTGTCAAAATTCGAAGCGGGGCTGAAGCGTTGTCATGTCTCAACAGTGCTTTGACTTTCTCGCTCTTGGCGCGTAAAAGTTCACTTTAGCAGGGTACTTTGTATATATTTAAAAATAATAAAGCTCGAGCTATAACATTTTTAAAATCCTCTTCCAAATATTCTTGCTTACATTATACTAGTTTTTAAACAAAATCTAAAAAAGAGTTTCAGTGCTATAAATGAAAATGTGCGTAAAAGAGTTACGACTCCATAAGGCTCTGTGTTAAAGCACGCAACCACATATATTATCAATTGTGCTGCGGCTTTTATCTAGCAATGATAAAAAATCTTCAGCTGATTCATTTTTTCCACTCGCAGATCTAAATGTAGAATTGGTTATTGTGTCAAAAGTATCATCATCATCATAATCATAAACAGTATAATCCAATAAACTTGATTTATTATTATTATTATTTTGATCGTTGAGCAAACTTGATCGATCGATTTTCATTCGTTTTTTCATTTTCTTACTGCTCCTGTTTTTATCCAAAATGTGATTAGATTGTTGCTGTAGTGGGCTTTCACTTTTCATCTCAACAAGTTTTTGAAGTGGCGTGATGACTGGTTTTAGAGTATCAAACTCATCACTTTTTCAAAATCATCTTTCTCCTGTTTTAATAAAGTGTATTTTTTTTAATAGCCTCACGAGCTCGCAAGAGCTCACTAAGAACATTCTTCTCTTTCTCGAAGTCTGACATGCTGACGTGGTGATGTCTACAACTGAACTGCAAGTTTGAGACTCATAATTCCTTTTTTATTGCAAAACAGTCAAATCCTTTTTTGTATCTACCCTCATTCATAGATCCTTCCTTGTAAAAGAGTTACGACTCCATAAGGCTCTGTGTTAAAGCACGCAACCACATATTCCAAAAAGTTGACTTTGGAAAGTGTGTGTACCAGGGTCACCGTCTATAACTGCGCGAGGATCGTATGGAAAGTGTGAGGGATAGTACCTGCGCAATCTGTCGGCGCAGTCGAGGGACTATCATATCTCAGTCGAAAGGAAAAAACAGCTGACGCTAGAAGCTGCATACATCTGCGTAAGATGTAATATAATTCTTTACAACTCAGCTGAAAAGTCTTTATATTAAAATTGTTAAAAAAAATTTAATACAGCTCATATGTTAATTTGTATTATTAAACATTTTATTTACAAATATTTTTTTGATGAGCTCGCCTTATGCGTATACACGTGCATAAAAACGACCATTTTCGCCGCCTATAAAGTGGACCAAAAATAGGGTTTATAGCATAGTGTGGCTAAAATCCGGTGTTAAGTAACGCCTATCTATGACTAAAGTAGTCCTACTTTAATCACTTCAAGTAAGGACTACTTTTGTCACGAATAGGCAAGACTTGCGGACTTTAACAGTCTGTGCTATAAAATTGTATACGATACTCTTGACTTAAATAGTTATTTTTTACACGGCGCTTAGCGGTGGTGGTCTGGTGGCCAAGGGTAGAGAGATTTTTTGAGATTTGAGATTTATATGTTTTTATTGTTGTACATTATGTTGTATATATTTAAATATAGTAAATACAGATAAGATAAAAAATTGTTGTGTAAGAAGTGATAGTGTGAAGAGTAAATGGAATGAGGTGAAATGAGATGGATGGGTGTGTATGTTTGTGTCATGTTTGCGTGTTTTCCAATTTAAAGAAGTATGATTTAGCTGTTTGTTTAAAGTGTGATATGGATAGTGTGTTGCGAAGGTGAGATGGTAGACTATTTCAGAGGCAGGAAGCACTGATGAAAAATGAGTTCCTCAGCGTCTCCGTCTTGAAGTATGGGATGTCCAGGGGGGTCACCTCACCCCTTACAGGCCTGAGCACGACGTGGAAATAAAAATAGGCTAATAGGTAGATAGGTACGGAGGTGTTGAACATTTTTCTTAGAAAACAGGCCATGAAGTATTTCCTACGTACGGCGGTGGTAAGCCATTGCAACTCACGCCTATAAGGGGAGATGTGCTCGTCCCTCCTTACACCGTAGATATAACGGATCCCCGCGTTGACAAGCCTCTGCAGGAAATAGGAGTGCTTGCACCAAGTGTTGGCGCAACCTGAGGTTAGTGCTCTTCCTAAAAAAATAGAGACGGTACATTAAAGAGTGAGCACGTTTACAAATTTGGGTAACGTGCTCTTTCCACATGAGTTTGGAGTCTAGCACCAAACCTAGATTGCGCACCGATGATTCGTAGTCGACCCGGGCTCCCTCTATATTTATACAGGTGTATATTTGTATAGGTGTTAGCAGTAGTAGATAGAGCATTTATATAGTAGGGGGAGCCCAGGACGATTGCCTTAGTCTTAAGGACATTAAGTTTAAAACTATTTGATGCAGCCCAGCCCATTATCCTCTCGGCGTTAGCACTCATCCTGACAGAGCAGGAATCAAGCTCCTCGAGGTGGCATTGGCTGTAGATCTGCAGGTCATCCGCGTAAATTAGATGGGACACATCTGAATCTAGGCAAAAGCCAATATCATTGATGTACAACGCGAATAACAAGGGGCCTAAAACTGACCCCTGTGGAATACCGGTGTTTAATGGTAGAAAAGTTGAGAGTTCGTTGTTGTCACCAATGGCGGCCTGTTCTCTTCCCGTGAGGTAAGATGCAAGCTAGCAGATAACATGCTTGGAAAAGCCGAAAGAGGATAGCTTTCCGAGTAGCTTGACGTGACACACAGTATCAAACGCCTTGCTAAAATCAAATAGAAGTAGCAGAGTGACCTTCTTCCTGTCTACCCCAAGCCTGACATCATCAGTCAGCTTAATTAAGCCAGACTGCGTGCTGTGACCAGTGCGAAAGCCATTTTGAAAATTGTCAAGGTAAAGTCTTGTTTCAAGATATTCAGAGATTTGCTTGTGCACAGACACTCTAGCGCCTTGGGCAGGAAACAGAGTAGAGAGATCGGACGGTAGTCAGTTACAGCTGTTGGAGAGTTAACTTTGTTTAGTGCTCTTACGATCGATGATTTCCAGGCTGAAGGAAAGCGTGCCTCGCTCAGAGACAGGTTAAAAATTTGACAAAGTAAAGGAGCGAGTATTGGCAGTGCTTTGGAGATTACTACCTGTGGGATGCCATCGCTTCCCCTGGCCTGGGTGTTAAAGTGTGATACTGCAGCCGACACATCCGACTCCGTGATAGCCCTGAAGATGAAGTGTTCAGGGAGGTCCAGACTCTCCAGGGTTCGCAGATACTCCTCAACAGATGGAGCTTGAGGGTCGTTTGAGATGGAGCTAAAGTGTTTGTTAAGAGCATCTGAAGAGAACAGAGCTGGTGAAGGAGATTTAGAGATAGTAATACTCTAGAGACTACCGGGACTTGTAACGAGGGGGGCTACTAGGGCTCTAAGGACCACGCCCACCAAGGCGCTGGGAATACTAGTGGAAGTAGAACCCCTCCACCTTACGATCATAGGGAAGGCAACCAAGGCCGCCCATAGACTTAATGCCTACGGGCAGTGGAAACAGGGGACGAGTCATACGCGGCTTTCGGTGAAACTTTGCCTCAAACCGAAATTTTATATAAAATCGGACATGCTGATAACGCGTTACTTCTTCGTAAATACGAGATCATCATTCCAACACGGCAAGACTAAGAGAGTAGAAGAAATACCCTGCTGGGAGAAGGTGATATCTGGTACACGGATGGATCCAAAACTGATGAAGGCACTGGCTTCGGTTACTACTGTCGCAGGGATGGAAGGGGTACCTTCTTCTCCTTGGTGCGGTTTACCACGGTCTTTCGACCAGAGATTCACGCCATATTAAGCTGTGCACAGAGAATCATGGAACTCGGTGCACTTGGCAGGAGAATTACTATATGTTTAGATAGCCAGGCTGCGCTCAGGGCACTAATTACCCAAAAGACAACATCCAAGCAGGTCTGAGACTGCAAGGTGATAATAAATTAACTGGCCAACAACAACAAAGTCAGACTACTCTGGGTTCCGGGTCATATTGGGATCGAGGGCAATGAAATAGACTCGCCGCTCGGGGAGCTCGAACTCTCCCGATCGGACCAGAACCTTTTACCAGGGAATGGCGAAATACCCAAGGATATAGACAGGCCAAAACAGTCATGGGACGGGACACTACTAACATATATATATATATATATATATATATATATATACACACACACACACACGCGCACACACACGAATCAAATTAAAATGAATGACCTGTAATTTGTTTTTTCGGTTGGTTTATATATATATAAAAGTAAGAGAAACTCCTGAAGAATGTGATTCGAAAATAGTTGAAAATGAATCTAATTTGATACACACAAGAGAATCTGCGTTGGCATTTCATTTAGAATATAATTTCAGCGAATACCAATATAGAGGTTTGCAGATGGATACAAAAGCAAGGAATTCGTCAATTTACCATAGTTATTGGGAAATACTTGAAGCAAAAAAAGAAATTACCTGCGAGATTGCACATATGAGTGAAGAGATGTTCGAGTATCTCTGCAGAGTATATTAAATAAAACAAGCGAACGGTTATCTGAAGCAGTTGCTTTGAAATGGGACGAAGATAAACTTCGGAATCTAGAGATGTCTGTCTCTCTTGGATTTGATAGCTCTGCAGGACACTTGAGTCCACATAAAAAATCGAAGCAACAGCATGAAGATTTTGCAACTGCACAACAATCACTATTTACGACAAGTTTTACTGTAATTCAACTAGCCAGCTACTCCGACGATAATTGTGTATGGCTTAACCCAACCCCTCTAAGTGTGCGTTTTACGAGACCATTACGAATGAGTTTCGAGAAAGAAGACGATAATGCGATTATTTCAGAAAATGCACGCTTGGACGAAGAAATAAAATTTCTGAATAAACACCGGTTTCAATTGAGCAACGGCAAACATGTTCGGGTAAAATATGTAGTGACCAAAACGTTATTTGATAGTAAATGCGTCAATACCTTGACCGGAAATCCAGCCACGTCAAGATGTTCAATATGTTTGCATACTGCTCACCAATTTGGCAATCTTCAAAACGATTTTACTCCAAATGAAAATGCTCTTTCTTATGGGTTGGGACTGTTGCACGCAGAAATAAAAATGTTCGAACATTTAAAGAATATTTCTTACCGGTTACCTCTTCAAAAATGGGATGTTACAGCTAATTTGAGAGGTAAGGTATATCTAGATTATTATGCACGGTGGGCTTTATTAGTTTTTTTTTTCTATAGATCACATCGTTTTTTTCGATATCATGTTACATGTTATATACATGCACCTACTTAAATTTAAAGAAAGATACGTACGCACGCACGCACACACACACACACAACCATACAGACATTTTCTAAAAACACGTTTTTTAAACAACTAAATACCATAAAATACGTCTTCACGAAATTTAAAGAAAATTGAAAATTGTACTATTACAAAAATTCCAGTATAAGAAAGCAAAAACTCCAGATACATGTATAATTGTTTAAATATCTAACTGTACTGTGCGTAACCAAAAATCGACTGTGATATATCGAAAAATTAAAACAAGCACACCGTGTATGCTTATCCCTGTATTTTTTGACCGTACAACTAAATGAACTAAATATAATTATATAATTTTAACAGATGTATTCAAGGAACAAAAGGAAAAAGTTCAAAAATTACTATATGATAAACTTGGGGTAAAAGTTGATTTATGCTTACAAGGGCACGGAACCACGAACACTGGCAACATAGCCCGAAAATGTTTTAGCCAACCAGAATTAATCGCTGATTGCCTAGACTTGAATACAAATTTCGTTAGCAATGTTGCAAAAATTTGGATAAACTGGAGAAACTTTGCCTCGACACTTATAAGCAGCACTACACCTTATACAAGTTGGCTAGAATGAATCCGACTACCCACAAAATATCGATGCATGGATGCTGGCATCCAGATTGCTCGTAAATTTTCATTACCAATATCTTATTATTCAGAAGATCCTAGTGAAGCGTGGCATAAGCTCAACAGGAGAAATATGAGGGATCATGCACGGCAAAACAGCCGCCAAAATAGAATCTTAGATGTGTTTAATTATGCCTTATATTATTCCGATCCAAAAATATCTTTGGTTTACATTCAAAATCGTTCAAAATTTCATAAAGATAGAGAAATATCTAGTGAGCTTCAAGAATTTTTCAAGAGGTAAAATTTAATTTTATTTATTTTCGTCTTCATACATACTATCTGGTATTCATTTAATATATATATATATATATATAGTATATATATATGGGACGTTTCACGTCAACCGGACCATCAGTGCACCCAAAATTTGGGTTAACCTAACAAGACGTTTGAGGTCTCAAAATGATCGTCTGGTAAAGGGCTTTTGAAAAAGTTCTGGCCTTTTAAAAAATCCAATGTGGCGCATAAAATATGGAGCCTGAAACCCACGTTTTCATAGCACATTCAACAAAAACAATAGTAAAAATGTTCTAATTTGTGAAATATTCCACCAAAAAGCATGTACAACTCAGGATAGGACATATTATTGACAATGCTGACGAAATTCCAAAATAAAAAATGGCAGAATCAAAATGGTGGACATTATACCTCCACCAAACCCATTTTACCGCAACAAATGATTTTTGATCAGTTTAAAGTATCGATATGGGGGTTTTCAGGGTTACTGAATCTTATTTTAACCTCGACATTTCAAAATTCGAAATGGTGGATCCAAAATGGCGGACATTATACAACCACCAAAACTATTTTACCGCAATGAACGATTTTAAATCAGTTTAAAGTATCGGTATGGGAGTTTAAGGGGCCGCTGAATCTTATTTTAACCTCGAAATTTCAAAATTCAATATGGCCAATATAAACTGGCGGATATTTGTCATAACCAATCCGCAGGCTCTCTCGCGAAAAGCTCCTGCTAACGCGCGACCCGCCGAACACGCCACGCACGCCGCTGGGCGGCTGCGCATTATCCACAAGTGAAGTAGCGTCGCGGAGGTCACATAAGGAGACCGGGTCCATCGCTGTACCTTGCCCCTCTTCCAACAGCCTAATGCTACAAGTACACGGCTTGTGTCCAATGACAACTTGTGCAAAGACTTCAGCAAATAAAACTGTTTTGTGGCAAAGGAATTTATTGCTTTCAAGTGATTTATTTCATCCCTCTTTTTTACCTACACCCCCAACCCCTTCCCACGTTTAGCAACCCATAGAAAGGAATATTTTCTTCAAGGAATGCTTTCTTCATCGGCGACTTTTTCTCCAAGTCTTTTTCAGGATAGTTGGTGAGCAAGTCCATCAGCGGCTTTATTCATAGGCGACTTTTTCTCCAACAGTCTTTTTTAGGATAGTTAATAGGTACATTAATAGATACATTGGCGACTTCTTCTTCAACATCCTTTTTAAGGCAGTTGTTGAGTAAGTCTTACTTTATCGGCAACTTCTTGTTCAACTGTACTAGCCGTAATTTTGTTATTTCTAACATTTTTTGTTGTTTTGGTTGTGCTTTCTCATATCCTACAACAATGTCTTCTCCTGCGAAAAAATATCGTATCGATAGATGCGTTAATCCATTTGATATTAATACAGGACACAGCAAATCTCTTAGGAAGATCTCCAAAGAATTTCAAGACGCATTAAATATAGAAAAAATCTCAAACAATATTCTGAAGAATTATAAAGATTGTTTTAATTTCCTTCTATGTGAGGATCCCAAACCAAGTTGTTATTTGAATGAATGCAAATTTTGTCCGGACATTCAAAAGTTTTCTAATTACGTTGGGAACATTATGGATGAGCACAATATTGATCAAGTCATCTTCAGCACGTGGCCATCAACCGATAGATACACTTTGATAAAACAATGCCTAACATCGCAAGAATTTATTGAAACTTTATGTTCTAGCCTAGAAAAGTTGATACCTTATCACTTCATGGCTAAGGAACAATCAAAGTTTATTTCTGGGAAGAAAAATAATCTTTCAGATGAAGAGGTTCTTGCTCAATTGGATTTTGCTGAGAACTATGCTTTTACAGCCCAAGATGCTGCACAGGCATTTCATTTTAATAATGATCAAAGTATGATTTTTCCTGCTGTTGTTTATTATAAATCTGAAGGCAAGCTAAAGCATTTCAGTACAGTATCTATGTCCGACTGTACTACTCATGATGCCACTGTAGTATACATAATGCAGCAAAAGCTTATACCTGAAATTCGCAAGGTTTGTCCCACAGTAAAAAAGGTAATATATGCTACTGATGGTGCTAAACAGCATTTTAAAAATCGTTATCAAATGAGTAGTTTAATGAGTCATAAGAGAAATTTTGGCGTTGATGCTGAATGGCACTGTTTTGCAATAGCACACAGAAAAGGTAGTTGCGATGGAGTTGGAGCGATAGTAAAGAGAGAAGCTACAAGAGCGAGCTTACAAGCTGCAAAAAATAAAGCAATTCTAGATGTTAAAGCTCTTTATTCATGGGCTAATGGGCGATCATTCAATATAAAATTTTTCTTATACACCAAAAAAGATCACGAACAAACGCGTCAATTTCTAACAAAGAGATTTAAAAACTGTCCACCTGTCACAAACATACAAATGGGGCATGGATTTATCCCAGAAAATAATGAAACGTTGAAAGTCATGCATTACTCAAATGCCAATGAACCTAGGAACAGAGTAATTTGTGATATCGGCGAAAGCCATTTATCTCCAGTAAAAACTCCACGAACGAGGAGCCAGAATTGATAAGAGTGCACAAAATGTCATTAAAGATTGATTCATTTGGCTAAATTATATATTATTTTCATCCACGCAGGCATATACATATACACAGAACAATAGAAAAATGTAAGTGTAAAAACCGCAGACAGATAATTCTAAATCTAATAGACCGGAAAAATATAAGATTCATGCGCACAAATACTGATTCCGATAATACATTTATAACCATTTACCTTACAAACCCCCATATCGATACTTTAAACTGATCTAAAATTATTTGTTGCGGTAAAATTGGTTTGGTGGTGGTATAATGTCCGCTATTTTGGATCCACCATTTTGAATTTTGAAATGTCGAGGTTAAAATAAGATTCAGTGACCCTGAAAACCCTCATATCGATACTTTAAACTGATCAAAAATCATTTATTGCGGTAAAATGGGTTTGGTGGAGGTATAATGTCCACCATTTTGATTCCGCCATTTTTTATTTTGGAATTTCGTCAGCATTGTCAATAATATGTCCTATCATGACTTGTACATGATTTTTGGCGGCATATTTCACAAATTAGAACATTTTTACTATTGTTTTTGTTGAATGTGCTATGAAAACGTGGGTTTCAGGCTCCATATTTTATGCGCCACATTGGATTTTTGAAAAGGCCAGAACTTTTTCAAAAGCCCTTGACCAGACGATCATTTTAAGACCTGAAACATCTTGTTAGGTTAACCCAAATTTTGGGTGCACTGATGGTCCGGTTGACGTGAAACGTCCCATATATATATATATATATATATATATATATATATATATATATATATA
>QLYP01000582.1:33329-63400 GCA_016647725.1 Nasonia giraulti
TGATAGAGACAAACGGACCCCGGATTCGGATTCAGCGACCCAAAAAACATATAAATTCACCCAAGGGGTCTATAAAAACAATTTTTTTTAACAAGAGAGCAGAAAATGTACATTTTTATACAAATTTCTTATATTGGGGGTGAATTTCGAGGGTGTAAATGGGGTGCAGGTGAAACGCGACTAATTTTCCCTTACTCTATTACCCTTAAGCTTTCCATTTCTTTTTTTTTTATTTCATCTTTATTCTAAGAGGCGCTACTTAATTTTGTCCATACCAAAGTCAAAATAAAACATAGTGCGGCAGTAAGCGACAGATATTCTGCTTCTGTGCTGGATAACGCCACAGTCTGCTGTCTCCTGGAATTCCAGCTTACTGCTCCACCTTGCATAATGAAAATATATCCCGAGACTGACCTCGCATCGTGCCCGTCACAACCATGGCTTGCATCGCAATATCCAATAAGTTTGCTGTTCTTATCTTGAGAATATTGTAAACATAAATCTTTAGTTTTTTGCAGATATCTGAGTATACGTTTGACTGCCTCCCAATGTGACGTATCGTAATTGCTGTTGAACCGACTCACACTGCTGACCGCATAAGCCAAGTCTGGGCGTGTCGCTTGCGTTAAATAAATAAGTGCGCCCACTGCGCTTTGGTACGGGATATTAGGATTAGCCGTTCCCTTCTTAGATTCCGACGAGAATAAATTAGAATTAACTTCCATTGGGGTGGAAATTCCTTTGCAATCCTCCATACCAAATCTCAGCAGTATGTCACTGATGTAGCTAGTCTGACTGAGCTTGATGGTTCCGCGCTGTTGGTCGCGTATGACGTCGATTCCCAGAGATCGTTTCATGGGTCCAAGGTCCTTAACTGAGAAAGTTTTTTGCATACATTCCTTGAACATCTGAATAAAATCAATACTATTAGAAAAAATTAAAAGATCGTCGACAAATACAGCTATGATGATAAGTTTCATTTTATTAAAATGATAATACATAGAAGTGTCAAATTCAGAACGAACCAAATTTTGCGACTTCATGGCTTTATCTAACTCAGCATTCCATTCGCGACTGCCCTGTTTGAGCCCGTATATTGCTTTTTTAAGCTTACACACTTTATTATTATCATTTTGTTGAATAAAACCTTCCGGTTGTTGCATGAAGATAGTCTCTTTCAGTCTGCCGTGTAAAAATGCTGTATTTACGTCTAGATGGTGGATGTTGAGGTTGAGTTTAGTCGCAAAAGCAAAGAGTATGCGTAGCGATGTGAATCGCACGACGGGTGAGTAAGTTTCTGTAAAATCAACTCCCTCTAATTGATCGTAACCCTTGGCCACCAATCTCGCCTTGTGCCTGATGGATCCGTCGGGGTTGAGTTTCTTTTTGTAGACCCATCTGCACCTGATCACTTTACGATCAGTCGGTAGGTCACATAACACCCAGACATCATTGTCAATCATTGATTGGGGTTCCGCTTCCGTAGCATTCCACCATTGGTGCGTCTCGCTTCCGGTAATAGCCTCGTTGAAGCATTGAGGTTCGACGTGTCCGCTAGTGGATGAGAATATGACATAGTCGTCTAATCGTCTTGGCTTTCTTCTGGGTCTCTGAGATCTTCGCTGCTGGTTCTCGTCTTCGTCGTCTGAGCTGTGTGGGTTATTGAGAGGGGATTCATTGGTGTTATTCGCAGGTGGTGTGCTAGTAGACGGTGTTTCGCCGTCGTCTATAAGTGGAGTACGTCGAAGTTGGGCTGCTGCGGGATCCGTTGTGTTGACGTCTTCTTCTGCATCTTGATCAGATCGAGCTTCATTTGAGACCTCTGATGAGCCCGGAGGAAAAAATAACTGTATTTGGGCGGTCTGATTGTGTAGCAGACTCCTCTCGAAAAACGTCACGTTGTAATGCAGAGATCACTTTTTTAGCTTTGAGGTCCCATAGTCGATATGCCTTCTGGTCTGAGGCATATCCAAGCATAATGCATTCCGTAGCTTTATGGTCGAGTTTATCTCTCAATTGAATTGGTACATGGGCTAATGCTTTACATCCAAAAACTCTTAGACTAGACAAGTCGGGCTTTACTCCAGTCCAACAATGCTCCGGAGTCAGACCATTTAAACATCTCTTCAGTGAGCGGTTGCTTATATATGCGGCTGTCGCTATTGCCTCTGCCCAAAATTTTCTTGGTAGTTTGCCAGCCCTTTGAGTATTTAATTTGAATGTCTGTTTAGCCAGCTTACCCTTCACGCATATCTCGCACAGAGAGAGGCTTGATCCGTGGGGAATATTTATTCCGATAGCTGATTGATTAAGCTGTTACATAAAGGCAAAATTCATATGCCCTAGCCTCCTATGCCACACGTCAATGTTGACAGGTGTATTCGATTTGAAGATTAATGCGGCGAGAGTTTCCTTGTTGTCGTTTTCGTTTGCTCGTAAATTAAGTATATACACATTGTTTTGATTTAGTTTTCCTTCTAGCAACGTACGACCGTCCTTGGTTGATATTCGACAGCCTTTGTCTATAAACATGACTTTATAACCGGATTGAACTAACGTAATTACTGATACGAGATTTGCGGTGAGCTGCGGTATATAGAGTACTCGGCGGAGGTGAAAAATTCTGTCGCTCGAATTTTGGGTGCTCGATAGGATAGCCTCGCCTTCTCCTTGCACTGCAATCCTGTTCTGGTCAGCGGTAGTCACGGTTTTAATGCTAGACTTGGAGAGTTTGTGCAATAAATTTAAGTCGTTGCACATATGAACGGACGCTCCAGAGTCTAAAATCCAATCTTTATCTCGGATTTGAGTCGTGGCTGTCAAGGCCAACAAAACCACATACAGTATTAGCTTCCTCGATTTCATCGATGACACATATGAATTTTTAATTAATCATATTAAGGCCTAGAAGTACTCAATCAGCAAATAATTGATATATAACAATTTTTAGGCACGACCGCAACACTGAAGTGCCTTATAGTTTTATCATCGAAAAAAGTGTGAGATGCGATATCTCACGCAATTTTCGACCGATCGGGCTGAAATTTTGGGAGGAGTCTCCTCTCGCACAAACCTAAAAACTAATTTTTTTTTATCCCGATCGTCTAAGTTTTTTTAAATGCGGGCACAATTTGCTCAATTTTTGCGTGTTTATGAATAAAATTTTTGGTGTTACACGATTATCTCTGAGAGACTTTTATCAATCAGGCTAAAAATTTATGTGCGAACTCCCCTAGTAATAGTAAGGTGCCAAATTTATTTTGGGCTTCATCGTGCATATATACGCAGAATGCGGCCACCTTCAAAAATCGCTAAAAATGGTTTTTTTGCTCTAACTTGAATCCTAAGCATTCTACAAAAAAAAGTTAGAGGAAAAAGTTGTAGATCTTTGAAAAATACAACTTTTTCCTATTAACATCAAATCATGAAAATGCTTATAACTCGAGGTTACAGCCCAAAATTGATTTTTTACAGCTAAAAAAACAATTATTTATAATAAACCTTTGCAGATTTATGTTCTACATAAAAATGTTAAATATAAAAGTTGTTAATCTTCTAAAAACACAACTTTTTACCATGACAAACATTTTTTCAAATACACTCCTAGATAAACAACAATCCTAGAAGCAATTTTTGATACATAAATTCAATAAGAACTACGGTGCAACATACCCCATCGGACCCAAACATTTTCAGAAATTTTCCTATATTTTAAAAGCTTAAATTTATATTTTGGCCTTCATCTCATACAATATACAAGATTAAACTACTTAATTCATAAAATTTAAAGAACTGCGTATATTAAAGAAACACGTGATCGACGAATATAATAAATATCAGTGAAACCAATTCAGTAACCTTGAATCAGATAACGATACACGCTACGCAAATTATAACTTCTAAGCTACATCAGTACAATTTATTTTCGAAATTGAGGTGTATTTTACTGCACTAGATAAACCTAAACTGAACAATAAGGAAATTTACTTAGATTTAAGAAAAGCTCTAAGCAGCTTACTGAATCCCTCTGAACTATGCTAAATTCCTAAACAATCAATTATCTAATTAACCCATTAATGCGCAAAAGGCCATTTTTGTGCAAGCATTTTCAAGTGCACCACAGCCGTGCAAAAAAATGTTTGATTTTGCTGAAAGTACTATTTCGGGTATTTTTGGGTATGCTCTTTCCAAATCCGGTGTTAATTTTGCAAAAAAACAATTTTAACATTGTTTATTTTGCAATTCAAAAAAAGAAAACGTGATTTTTCGACGTGATTTTTTTTTTCAAAGTCGATTTTGTATTTTTTTCAGCATCAATTTAACCGAAATAACACCGAGGATCGTGCACTTTTTGTTTAAACTTTCAGAAACCACGCTGACTTTTTTGATTTTTCACCCAGATTTTTCCAAAATGGCGGATTTGTGCCATGGGGCGATAATAATATTCATGAATTTTTTTCTTAAAAACTATCATCTTAACAAGAAAATGTTAAAGAACAAAAAAGTCTTAAAATTAGTCAAAGAATACGTGTGAATTTTTCCAGAATTTTTCGGGCAACTTTAAGAATTTCGGAATCGGACCATATGTCGAAAACTCTGGAATGTCCAAAAAAAAAAATCTGAAAAAAATCACACATATTCTCTAACTAATTTTAAACACTTTTTGCTCTTTCAAGCGTTTTTTAAGTTGATATTTGACGAGTGTGAAGTTTTTTATTTAGTGATTTTTTTACTCACTTTGCTTTGTTACGTTATAAGGACATTTCTTATATGAGCAGTTTGGTATACTTTTGTAATCTTCTATTTTTTTGTAGCAAAGGTTATGAAAAAACATTTTTTAATAGTCAAATGGTAACATTATCTGCTAAATAATTTATCTCAATAATTCAGTTGTCAATGATTTCATTCTGAACGGGCTAACTTGTGGCGTAAAAAGTTGTTTACTAATTTGTCAATTTTATACTATCAGTTTTAAAAGTACAGACAAAAAAACATTGTTAACAAAAAGTTAAAATGTCCAAAAGAAAGAGTGATAGTAATAAAAAAAAAGACGACCCGATGAACTAGAAATTTTAGAAAATGAAAATTGTTACGATGTTTCTGTTATACCAGACAGTTACGATTCTGGGGAATCTGATTGCGATTGTTCTTCTGATTGAAGGCGAAGAAAAATACGTGGAGAGTTTAGAAACTGAAATTTTTCTTAGGGATGATGATCAGAATAAAATACTAAACAGCTCTCTGACAGAAATTTTCGAATTTTTTTTCTCAAATGAGGTAAAAAATCATATTATCGATTGCACCAAATGTAATGGTTATGATCTCTCCTTAGACGATTTGAACAAGTTCATTGGGATTCTTATTTTTAGTTGCTTCAATAAGAGATTGGCTCAGCGAGACTATTGGTCGACAGACGAATTTTTACAAGCTAAACCAGTAAGTTCATGAATGGGCATAAAAAAATTTGAGACAATCAAATCTAATTTGAAATTTCATAAACCTGATGATGAGGATAAGAATGACAAAATTTGGCGAGTAAGAGCATTGACCAATATCATGAAAAAAAATATTTTAAAATTTGGCTTTTTCTCATCAGCGTTATCAGTGGACGAAATGATGATAAAGTATTATGGACGGTGCTCCTTGAAACAATTCATCAAAGGTAAGCCAATAAGGTTCGGTATAAAAATGTGGGGTCTTGCTAATGCTAATGGGTATTTGTTTGATTTCGACGTATATTGTGGTAAAAATGCTCACAACAATATATTACCAAAGGGTTCGCTTGGTAGTCGCGTTGTAATTCAAACAATGAAAGAATTTTTGTTAGCAACGACACCACGTAATTTGAAAAAGTTCCATGTTTATTTTGATAATTTGTTTTGTTCAGCAGATCTATTGGTTCACATGAAAAAACTCGGATTACGATGCACCGGAACGATAAGACAGGATAGAGTACCGATAAAGCATAACATAGACAAAAAAAAAGATGAACGAGGAAAATATCATGCAATGTATGACAAAAACAGTGGTATAAACTTCATTACAGTAATGGATTCTAAACCTGTTTCGATTTTGTCTACGGCTGCTGGTGTACATCCCACTGCTCCTGTTGATCGGTATGACAAAAGTGAAAAATTGAAAAAACAATTAGACTTTCCAAGAGCTTTTTGTGCCTATAACAAAAATATGGGTGGTCTTGATATCCATGACCAACATTGTAATAAAGTTTTGCCAATATTTCGTTCAAAAAAATGGACATGGGTTATCTTTATGAGGTATATCCAAATGTCCATAACAAATGCGACCGTATTATATAATACAGCTACGGGAAATAAAGGCCGACAAATTGGGACAAAAGATGTTGTTATAGCAATTGCTAAAACTTATTTGAGAAATGATGTATCAAAAATCCACGAAGTAGAACACGCTACTACTCAAAAATATTGTTCTAGACAGAATTGTATGGTCAGAACGAAAAAATGGTGCAAAACATGTAATTTATTCTTCTGCAAGACATGTTTTGATGTAGCACATCGACAGTCAGTATCAACAATAGACTCTTATGAATAAAATAAATTAAAATTAATGAAATTTAGAAAAAAAATTTTAAAAAAAGTATAAAAAATTTAAAAAATGTAAAAAAAAGTATAAAAAAATAAAAAATGTAAAAAAAAAGTAAAAAAAGGTAAAAAAAGTAACAAAAAACATGGTTCTCTTTCATCGTTCACCTCCCCGTGGTGAGAACCGGGCAACACAACATTTCAGAGTGGCAAAGAAATGATTTCACCATACTTTTGAGTCATGTTATTTGTATTTTTTATAAATAATTATTAGTTTTATCATGTATTAGAAAAAGAACAACAAGAAAAGCAATTATTGCATTAAAAATGCTTAGAAGTTTTATTTTATTTATAGAAAAGTGTTTAAAATTAGTTAGAAAATATGTGTGATTTTTTTCAGATTTTTTTTTTGGACATTCCAGAGTTTTCGACATATGGTCCGATTCCGAAATTCTTAAAGTTGCCCGAAAAATTCTGGAAAAATTCACACGTATTCTTTGACTAATTTTAAGACTTTTTTGTTCTTTAACATTTTCTTGTTAAGATGATAGTTTTTAAGAAAAAAATTCATGAATATTATTATCGCCCCATGGCACAAATCCGCCATTTTGGAAAAATCTGGGTGAAAAATCAAAAAAGTCAGCGTGGTTTCTGAAAGTTTAAACAAAACGTGCACGATCCTCGGTGTTATTTCGGTTAAATTGATGCTGAAAAAAATACAAAATCGACTTTGAAAAAAAAAATCACGTCGAAAAATCACGTTTTCTTTTTTTGAATTGCAAAATAAACAATGTTACAATTGTTTTTTTGCAAAATTAACACCGGATTTGGAAAGTGCATACCCAAAAATACCCGAAATAGTACTTTCAGCAAAATCAAACATTTTTTTGCACGGCTGTGGTGCACTTGAAAATGCTTGCACAAAAATGGCCTTTTGCGCATTAATGGGTTAAAATCCTACTCAAGATATCTTTCTTTTTTTTATTATTTTTTCCTCTTGAAAACGCTTGCCATATTTTTCTTCTGATGAAGGCAAAACTGCAGTACTAAAATGTTGTATCATTCATCTGAAATTAGAATAAAATAAAATTAAAAAGATATATTTTCATAATATGTCTACTTAATTCTAAACAAAAATAAATAATTGATACTAATACAAATAAAACGCCAGTTTTCAGTAATTTTAATGATAGTGTTGACCACCAGAAGAATGCCAATTAGCACTTTGACCACAATGTTGAAAAAAAAATCAGGATAACCTTGCATAAGATGACCTGGCACCGGATTCGACCACACAACCTTGTACAAACAAATAACCTGAATAAATAATATTATCAAAACAACTATCTACCTATTAAATAGATAAAAATTTAATAGAATAATTCAAAACTTTATGATAGTATGTTAAAATCCATAAGAAAGAGTAGTCAACTATCTTAACAAATGCAATAGTAGACTATGGTTAAATTTCTCTCTTGAATTCACCAGTAATTTTTAGAAAAAGCAACTTGCAAAACAAGTATGGATGATAATATTATATATTGGAGAGACAACTTTTAACCAAATGTTCAAGCAGGATGGTGAATTACTAAATATACATTTAAAAACGTAAAAACACTGAGATCTATTGTATAACAATAAAATAAAATATTACAATTAATCTGACTTTTTATTATTTATTATTTTCCCTATCTCCACGTATATGTAGGACACTCAACTATAAAAATGAATTATAACTATTTCAGACTTTAATTTTGTTTTAGTATAAAAATAGAATTTTGTGTAATTCATTACATAAACACATTCGTTGCGTGTTCTCACAATAATGTATACATACAAAATATATGAAAAGATTCATAAAAAAAATTAAAGTCTACTCGCAATGCGAAATGATTGACTCTTTTGATGAGTTCTTTGATACAAAGAGAAAAACGGTATTCTGCAAAACTTACGTTTACTTTGTATAAAAAGTAAAATTGTTAAAATTAACTAATGACAAAAGACTCCTGTACAAATTTCATACAAAAGTTTCATTGGTCATGGTATTGCTCACTCTTTCTCGTATTTACCTATATATCACAACTTTCCTTAAAAATTTACCAATTTAACAAACAAACCTCACACAACAATGAAAACCGATATAATATACTATTTGAATACACCCTTTGACTTGACTACAGCTAGCAGCATCTCTGGTTCATTTTTAACGTTCACAATACAACCTTGAAATTCTAGAGAAAAAAAAAACGTTAAACTGAGTACAATAAATAAAAAATAAAGCGTATTAGTTATCGTAAATTTATCAAGTAATCCGTGGTACCACAAATATTCTTTGACACTTCCCAAATCTTCAGATTTTTTAATTATCTTGTAACCTGCTTGGATAGTACCTTGATGTTGCTTGAACAGAGCATATGCAATGTGCAGAGAAGGAAAGCTTGTGACCGGTTGATGTTTCAGAAGTTTTATCGATTCAACTGACAACCAATCTAAACACTAAGTTAATACAAAATATATAAAACTTAAATGAAAGATACGATTAAAAGAGAATAAATAACTATTGTACTTACTTCATTCACAATTAAAATAAGTGTTTTCCTTTTGGCAATCTTCAATAGTTCCATGACTTTTGCTACAATAGACAAAATCAATACACTACAATACGCTACAATAGCAATTTTTTTGAGAAGCCAACCATGTAATAGAATTCAAAATCATTTCTATTTACATCAAAGAATCTGCAATCAAAAAAATGCCATAAGAATTATCATAGACTCTGCTTGACCAAAATCATAATTTCTAAATTGAACAGAGAAACGAGAGCATTAATTAAAAATAGTGAAGAATGAGGAAATAAATTGAAGCAAAGAGATTCACTTTACTACTTACTATAATAAAACAAACCCAATATCTTTTCTTTGCTGCATTCGTGTCCACGCTCCATTGGTTACTCCGTAACCTGATATCGATACAGCTGTACTTATGTCAGCAACTATATAAACACCCAAAGACGTTGCTCAACTTATAGCAACTGCAAACCTAATGCATTTTTCTTCAAAAATTTCTGGAACTTTGTATTTGTAATAATCTGAACTGGATCCGACTCCATTCCATTTTCTCTTTGCTTTTTACTGAGCATCAGGAAACAGAGCGTACCTTTAATAAACATCACTGGATTACATCATTCCACTACCAATGCCATCAAAACTTCCGTAATCATTGTAAAGATTTGTAGCTTTAAAATCCAATACCAGACTGAAAAAAAAATTGTAATAATTAAATTTATTAAATTTGTTTAATCTTCAGTAATAGAATTAAAACAACTTCACGATAAAACCAATTATAACAATTAAATCAAATTCGGTCAGAACAATAACTACACAATTTCCGAACTCAAATTTTACGCGATCTAATTACAAAAATAATTTAAAAAAAAATCTGCAATACACATATATAATAGGTTAAGCGCGTATAAAACTCACGTAACGAGAGACACGAATAAAATACCATAACATGATAAAACACTAGAAAATTCAAATGAAAAAGCGACATCTTACGACTAGCGCGTGAACGACAAATCACTAACGGCTATATATTTTTGGAGAGAAAGAGTCCCTTTTGCACTCCGATTGGAGATAAGGCAGGAATAGGACAGACCGGGTTAATAAGTAATAAGACTTGGTGTGTAATAACAACGAACAACTTATATTATCAAGACTGGGGATAACAAAAGGTGTAAGACCGAAAGGTCTATCCAGTTCGGCGGCCAGGCCGGAACTAATCACTCCTAAGCTCAGGGATGGCAACCGGAAGTGCAGAAAGTTGCACCGATTGGCTATCTTCAGACCACGGCGCGTAGAAAATAAATTTCTATAGTCCGTAGCGCGAGAGTCGCTCTTCTGCAGTGCATTCTGCTAGGCGCATGTAAACAGCTGTGCATAAATCCTCGCAGTGTACGCGTACTTGTTGCTCAAACCCCTTCTCGTGCTGCAATAGTTGTAATAGTGTGGTGTTGTAAAATGTGCGAACAAAAGCAGGGATTCCAGCAGTTGTGGGTGTGACACCACGGATGGCATCAGGTTGCACCAGCGTCTAATGAAACTTTGGCAGTCACAAAATAATCGATAAACTCTTCTCAGTCATCACCTCAACCGTTGCAAAAATTAAATGCATCCTAACCTAACATCTTGATTTTGGAGCTCTGTGTGAAAGGCAGACTGTTCACTCGTCAGTTTTGTTCAAGTGTGCAATAGCTTCTGTACAAGAGAATAAGTACAGCGATGGTCCAGAACATCTGAAGCAATGAGCTCGACTGCCGCAGCACACATTTTACAATTTGGCAATTCACAAAACAGCAGCATCTCCCGTACACCCATAACTGCTGGAATCCCTGCTTTTGTTCGCACATTTTACAACACTACACTATTACAACTATTAGCAGCACGAGAAGGGGTTTGAGCAACAAGTACGCGTACACTGCGAGGATTTATGCACAGCTGTTTACATGCGCCTAGCAGAACGCACTGCAGAAGAGCGACTCTCGCGCTACGGACTATAGAAATTTATTTTCTACGCGCCGTGGTCTGAAGATAGCCATTCGGTGCAACTTTCTGCACTTCCGGTTGCCATCCCTGCCTAAGCTCGCCTCGCGAGTCGCGCTCGCCACGGCGTGGTGGTCCGCCAGGTGGCGCGTCGGACCAATGGTGGTCGCAGGAGGGGACCCCCACATATTTTGAATTTGAAATTAAATTATTCGAAAACATAAAATCTCGATTCGTAAAAAGGAATACGTGCGAAAGTTTTCTTCACCATAAATAACGCAATAAAGTACTAAAAAATTGAACGAGAATGTCGATCTCAACAGAACTAGAGGTAATTTTAACTTAAATTTAAAAATTTTGTCATATATTCGTAAAATAAAACAATAATCAATCTTTTTTTCTAAAGACATTAGGCGAGTTAGATCAGATAGAAAAAATACAAGACGACTCAAAACTTCAAGGCATCATTAAATATAAAAAAAATGAATTAAAAAGATTAAATAATGAATTATTACTGGCTAATGAATCCAATAAAACTTTGATGGACACAGTTGAAAAACAAAACGAAAGATACTCTGCAATAATATCAAGCTTAATAAAAGGTAATACAACTCAAAGTATAATACATTTATTATTGGACCTTGGAAATAAGTTACACAGTGGAGATGTTCTTTGTGGACACTTAGTTTTATTACGAATAAGTCGCGAATAATTATACAGCGTCTATCGACACTACTCCCGTTCCCTGGACTATACAAGACTGTGTAAGACAACCAATGCTACAACTGAGGATAAGTCGATTTGGGCTTCTGATCGGTACCACGACTCGATCAGGACAGGTCGCGATGAAAATCGCTATAAGTAACGCTATGAAGCACTCTATCACACTCACACAAATACGCTCGATGTGTGAAATCATAGAGTGTATATACACGCGGTGACTGTGTCCCTATTTATATACGATTGAAAATACGCGAATATTCTCAACATTTATTATATTACAATATTTTCGATTCCAAAAATTTCAATGACTATTATTTATATTCTCATTATCATTCAAAGAAAAATTACATTTTTCATTCATAATTCATTCATAAATACTTACAGATGCTGACAATCAAATTGAAATAGCACGAAAAGTCAATGATATGACAAATAAAACCCAAAATAAGTCAATGAATAATAAATATACTTTATTATTATAATCACAAATAAACTAATTTGATTTCAAAAAATTTCAGATTTAACTATACATAATGGAGTACCACAGCAAAATATACAAAATATACTACCACCAAACATTGAACGATGGACAAATGCCAAAAAAAGTGGTTTTTAACACATAAGCAGCGAAGAGAAGAACAGAACCTGGTATACCAACATATCAACTTCTTAAAAGCTACAAAACAAAATTCATATCGAGGAAAACAACACTAGAAAACCAACAATAGATATAATCCTTATTAGCAAACACAAAATTACACTCCATACACAAACACAAACTATCAAACCAATCAGTTTGCATACAATCCTATTCCCAACAATTCCACAAATCACTTCATAACTCCAATTATTTTTCCAAGTACATTACCAACATTTAATTTTAATTCACCTTATCATCAACTTTTTCAAAATTCCACAACTACTACAAATTTTAATTCTAGCCAATCAACTTTAAACGCACTCTGCGGTAACCCCAATTTAACTATTCCATCTAATTCATTAATCACATCAAATCAACTCTTTCAAAATTCCACAAATACCAGAAATATTCCAGTCAATCAAATTTAAACGCAAACCCTCCAAATCCCAATTCAATCACAGTATCTTCTCCATCAATCACACTGTCATCTCCATTAAGCACAAATGAAACTATATCACACAACTCCACAAACAAACCATTTACATTATTTTCAAATTATTATGAAATGTTGAATAAACCACTAACACCCAAAACAACACTCAAGACTCAAAATCAATTGATTATAGACTCAACAAAAACCAACAATAGCAATTCTAATGAAAATAAAATGGAACAATAAAATGAAATTTCAAAATACTAGATGTAATAAACTATATGTATTAAATTTTAATCAAAACAATAAATATATATATATATATATATATATATATATATATAAACAAGTACTCACGTATTCTAAAAAAAATGTATCAATCTTCATTTCCGTAAATTAACTTCTTGGAACTCATCAACAATTTATTTCATTTAGCATCTTGCATAAAAAGATAACTGCAATCCTAATCAAGACACAAACTCATACCCTACGGTCTTCTAATTGTTGCTCACTTAAAACTTCATCTCCAAATTTTATGGATCACAAATTTTGATGCTATTTATACAAAATTGTCATTATAGTTAAAATAACAAACACTAAACTTCCAATTACTTCTGAAAAAAAGAAAAAAAGAATGTGACTAAATGATACATGTGAAAAACCTATGTAATCATCACTATCTAATTCAAGATTCATATTCTTACCCGAGTACTTCAATAACATCAAGTAAAACCATCCATAACATCTTTTCCTCTTTATTGTGAAACCGAACTCACCTCTTTTCTGCAAGATTACACATGTGGCATCTAGTAACCCAGTAAAGAATGAACCTTCACATACTTGAATAATGTAGAACTTTACTACTACTACAATTAATTCAATAACAATAAGAAGTAATCCAAGGCCAATGCAGAATTCACCAATATTTCAATTTAAACAAGAATCATACGGATACATTATCTAAAATCTATGTCTAACATTACAGCATTAGCATCTTCCACTAAAATATTCTTTCCATCTGTTATGGCAATACAATCAACATACCTTGATTTGCACCTTTGTAAAAAATATTCTGACCTAGATATATAGTGGATATGTTTTTGTGATGATAGCCACGTACAAATAAATCGAGTACTACACTGTTAGAAGATTCACGCATCAAGTCGTCTAAAATTAGCAATTTTTTCTTTTCAGGCAGATTAGCGAGAAACCGTTTTACGAATACGGTTTTTCCACACATCGTTGGGCCTGATATGATGCATGAGAACGGATGCTTCCAACGAATATCCATCTATGTTACTGACAAAAACAAACAACCGTCCACCTGTTTTATTGTCCAAGACGATCCCCGCGGCGGCGGCGGCGCGGTCGAGGCACGTCACAGTCAGCTCATCGCGTGCCTCGTTATCAGCTGTTTTCCCGGGCGGATGGGTGCAAGATAAGCTGAAACGACGCGACCGCTGCTCTCTAGCCTACTACACGCGGTGTGATCGGCTGATGATCGGCCGCCGCGGTAATAAGCTGATTTTTGGAGTGATGGGTAATGGTAAATATATTTATTTTTTTACTTTTACAGTACATATAAGAATACATCAAGGTAAGGTTTATCTTTTATTTTCATTCATATTTATTGAGATGTAGGCATATTTTACAATGGATTTGTTATTTTTTATAACCAAAAGGAAGAGAACAGTTTTTCGACACATATCGTCTTTTTTTAAGAACAACGCTACAAGTTTTGAACTCGTTGCGAGTCACAACCTCGTGATTAAGTGTGCGCCTGATTGTTGAAAAGTGTACCTTAATTGTACGCTTGTCCTTGACGGTGTCGTTGTCGCTTTTGTCGGCATTTTCACCAAATTCATCGTCAATTAGAGATTTTATGCTGTCAAAATTTATCTTTAAAGAATTATTGTAATTTAGACGTATACCTTTGACTTTACAACATTCTATAATGGCACCGGCGCCCGGTGTGATTGCCCGAAAAGCGTAAAATTTCGGCGCTGCAGACATCATGGTTTCTATGTACGTACCCTCGCCATAACTTCTTAACTCATCCGTTATAGCACCTAAGAGATTACCTATTGGCGGCTCATATTCGGTCGGGTCGTTTTCATTTTTCACAAAAATGCACGAGTCTGTATCGCAGTATAGTAGGCGCGATCCGAGTTTTTCTAAGTAACCATACAGTTCGAGGCGTGCCTGCGCCGTTGTGTACGCTGCAATGACGACATTCGTATAGGGTGTCGATGTTACAGCTTCTTCTCTGAATTGCCAATTTACATACAGAATATCATAGTTGATAGGTAAGATGTCGAAAACCTCCTTATCGGTAGTAAATAAAAGCTTCAACAAATTTTCGCGTGATTTGACAACAGTGGTTTGTTTCATATTTGTGCGCTGACCGAATTTACCCCATAAGCTATTTAAACAAAGTTTGGCAACAGCCCGTAATCCAGGATTTTTCTTAATTTTTTCACGATCTAGAACGATACCCTCATCGCGCTCGTACTCGGCTAAATACCGTGCTTTCGCATTTTCGTTGATACACCAGCTGGGCCAGTCGGAGGCTTCTTGTTTTATCTTCAAAAATAGATTTACATACTGCGCAAAAAGCCCACCTTTCGTACCATCGAAGCGCGTCGTGTCGTACTGCCAAATGATGTATATTTCGCTTATGCGATAACCGAGCTCAACGGCTACCACCCAAGTACCGGTAAATTCACGATCCGCTATTTGTTCGTGATGACAATATTCGGTGCGCGCCTCGGCGCAACAAGAGCGACATAGCGCAAAGAGGAGGCGACCGTGCATTTTAACAGGCAGCAGCGGCATATACAAATTTCGCGGCGGTAAACCTCTGCACTTGACCAAGCCCTCAACACCGTCAAGATTGTTGTAATCATCGTGTACGGGTACAGCGAACAAATGTCTGTATATTTGATTAGAGGATGATTTTTCACGTAGGAGGCGATCTCTTGGTTTCTCAATTTCACCTCGTCAAACTCGCATTCCCATATACTACGAACATCGTAGCCGCAATCGCACATTTTTTGCAATTTAGACATTGTGTTTTCGTATGCGGCGTTAAAGGTGCGACCATAAGCCAGCGATTTCTCACGCGCTTTATCAAAACATTTCGGGCAGCCGTGCGTGTAACAACCCTCGTACTGTGCCTTTATGCTCTCTATTTAAAGGTGGTAAAAATCCGTCCACTAGAAAACCCTCGGGTAATCGAAACTCTCGAGCGCGCCCCGCGTGAATGATTTCTCGACCACACTCGCGTTCGCACTGAACCAACCACTCTATAAATTTTTGAGAATTTTTGTCACCTCGGCTATAACAGCTAGCAGGTATAATACCTATAGTCTTATCGCATAAGAAATGTTTTCTGTGCACAAGCGAGCAAGCACTTGCTATACACATTCAGAAATATCTCTCGAAAAGCAACACAGGCGCGTCGCAAAATCTCTACATCCATACGGCAGTATTCTACTATTTCTTTTTGAAAATCGAAAACATAATCACGCCGAGTTTCGTTGTTATACCACGCGTAGAACGCTTGTCGCTCTTTGATAGACATAGAATCTGGCGCGTAAAATCTTTCATCGGGTAGAGGGTCGACGTAATTTTCGTTCTCGGAGATATTAAACAAATGCGGGAAATAGCCCTTTTTCGCGCACGGTGGCAGACCAAAAGTTTCGGGCAATAAACTTAAGCGCATGTGAAAATAATTTAGACTGTCAATAAATTTGGTACGGCCACATTGTAGCAAAACGATATTTTTTCCATTGAGCACGACACGAGGATTGGCATTTTCACACTCTTCGACTAAATACTTCAAAATAAACTGGGCATCGAAACCACTAGCATTGTGCGCGACGCATATAATACGCTCAAATACCGATTTTTCACGTATAATTCCATGAAATGCTTTATGGCGTTTTCTCGAAAGATTTGTTCGCGTATACCGCAGGTGTCGCAGTGTATTTTCATATAATCGGCGCGTGTCAGACAGTCCGTACACAAATGTTGAACAACGCATAGATTTGGAATATGAAAACGCGTATCCGCTCGCATTTATACAGCGTATCTTGTTGCGTTTCAAAATCGTAAAACATGTAAAGGTACTTTTTAGATTCTTTTAGCTGTTTTGGAGCGCGCACAATCTGCATGTAACACGCGGCGTTTGTAGAGTGCCGTGACCGACAAATTTTACAAAATAAAATACCACATTCATGCTTTCCACGATGTATGTGTATGCGTTTCTGACATGTTTGACATATTTTCAACAAATCGCAAATTTTCTTATTTCGCTTTTTATACGACCCCACCGTTTTATGATTCTGAAAACAAGTGTTTCCGAAAAAACTTCTAAAGCAGTCGTTGCACTTAATCAGCTGAATGTCGTCTTTGCTACAAATAGGTGTAACAAAACAACGCGGGCATATGGAGTTACACACGTGTCGATCAACGTACTGATACTTTTTATTACAACAGTCGCAAAAAAATTTACTTTTAGCAGCACGGCTGCATCGTGACAAATATTAACGACTTTCGGCGATAGAAGATTGTATAACATAAGGCGACCGTCGAAAAAAGGAGCCTCCCCAGAACCAAAAGTTTGACTATCGTACACGTGTCACAGACGCACATGTCTGCAATGCGAGCAGCGAAGACGAGTCAGCGATAAGAGTCCGCCGAGCCGTACTACGATGCATAGCGTCCGAATGCATCGTAGACGTTAGCTCAGTGGTTAGAGCACAGGCCTCTGGCTCTCGGGTCCGCGAGTTCGAGTCCCGTCGTCTACTTTTTCGCTTTCGACTCTGTCTCCTCTCTGTTTATAACACACGACTATCGCTATATTCTTTCGCGCATAATAGTATTAACATTTTTGAATTTCGCGAAACCCACACCCAGCCGGCGGTATTGTAACGCCAGCTGCAGCAGTTAACTCTAACGCGCGCTCCTTTAGTAAGGCGCGACGTCTGTCACGTATTACAGTCCATGCTTTTTTCGTCGTTTCAGTCGCGTCTTCTTTTAAGTTAACAAAAGCCTCACCAACAACTAATGCTCGCGGCAAGCACAAATTATCAGAGTTTTTAATGATGGAAATTAAAGACCGTTGACCCAGCATATTTATATCAAAACTTTTCTTTCGTCCAGCCCCAAGTGGCACCTTCACGTACGTAGCTTCAATAGAAAAATTATCGTCTATTTCGAAATGTTCATTGCTCTGCGTTACTCCGCTGTTATTCGACTTCGTTACTTCGACATCTGGAGACGAAAAAAAATCTTCTTCCGAACACGACTCGTCATTCTCGTTATCAGCATGTGGGGTCGAACTCGCCTGCGGAGGTCCTATAGGCGACGACGGCGTGAAATCAGCGTCACCCTCTCCGCTACTTTCAAGCATCGTAAATCTGCTCAAAATTTCGACTTGATGACCGTCGTTTAAACGCTCTGTCGCAAGAACAAAGGTTGCACACGCACTTGTAGCTGTGTCATCGTCGGTATATGGCACAAGCGCTGATGGACCCCATACACGTTGGCGTGATCGCGGTACACTCGTACCAGCACCGTCATCGTCACCGTCATCATCGTCCAAATCGTAAGACTATCTACGTTTTGCGGATCGCAATGATACCCATCGACGTATAGTGTCGCCGTCGCTGTCATCACTCGAGGACAAAACGGTATAAATTTGCCTATCTTCTTCATCGCCATGATCGTTGTCATTGCGCGTTTCCCTTAGAAGATTTTCGCGCGCTGTAAAACATATTTTATAAGAAATGTGTTGATTTAAAAAAATAATATTACAAAGTTGAGTACTTACCAACATATTCGTTGTATTCAGTCATTAAACACTGTAAAGGAACCATCTGATGTAGATCACGTAGTAAAATTAATTCGGCTGCTGTGCTTACAGCCAAATGATTTCCACGGAATATCAAGCGATACAGACGAGAAATTTCACGAATAGTACAGCAGTTAAGAATCCAACGAAATATTCTTTTCAGATGTACGCAACTCATGCGTCTCAAGCGACGACGCCACTCAAAGTCGCACACTCTCCAGATAGCAGTATGATTTGCGTTTAATCGCAACAAATCCACGACACGTAGAATAATACCGCGAAACTTATTTTCAGTAGAGTTTTCCATTATGAACGGTAAATGAAAGAGGTCTTTTCCGTGCACAACACTCATGAAAAGTGACACACACTTCTCGTTGTGCTTTCGCCTTTTATGTCTAATAGGGAAAATGATTAAAATAAAAACGGATTTCTGCAACACCCCCGCCGAAATCGCCACGCGTATACAGAACTCATTCAGCTGCAATGCTAGCGCCATTGCGCCACTACCCCCTTGTATACTCATACAAGACGGACGTCGTTCGCCATCGATATGCGGTTGTAACGTACATATGCCGGTCCCTATAGATAATCATTCGGGCCAATGTACAAAAACATAACTCTTGACGAAAACAGCTGGATTCTTTTAAAAGATCAGTTTGACGCTATATCAGCATATTTGAACAATTCTTATTCGTTTTATCACGAATTTGGACACCCGGTTAAGATCTATTTTACAAATCACGACTTAAACTTTTCAACCGCGTACGGCATCAAGTCAATCACAACCGACGAAAGGCCTAAAAACACACAGCCAAGCGAAGAAGACGAAGAAGGAGAAATCGCTCAGCCGGTTTGTAAAAAAATGAAAACATCCAACCCACCGGGTATAGTAATGCAGCACCCAACATTTGAAGGACTCCGTCTACATAGTTCACTAGTCGATCAACGTTTGGATGCTTTGAAAACTCTAGTCGGTAAGGTAAACCGTACCTACGACTACGTTCTCAAATATTTGAAGACTGCTCTGGAAGCCGAAGAAACAGAAAACATTAAGAACATTTTGACAGATTTCAAGGAATTTAAACAGTTTTATTCGAGACATAACATCGCTATAGAAGGCTTTGTACTGGATAAAATGGTCGATGATAACAACGACAATTATAAAGAGCAATATTTAAGAATTGTATTATCGGAAATCCTCGTGTCCGGTTTACCATTCATCGCAAAAGATGTACTAAATTATGTAAAATTTGCCTAAAAATTTAACCTCTTGCGTACACCATGTATATACTTTCCTAAATAAACTTTTAATACATTAAAAAAAAACTTTTAATAAATTAAAAAAAAAATTTTATTTTTATTCACCATCACAACTTTCCTTATTTATACCGCAACAATTATTAAAGATCCTTATTCGGCAATCAGCCAATGCGCAAAATGGGTGTATGCGCAGGAAAATTAGCGTTAGCGCGCTCGAATGACAGTGTGGTAAAAAAAGACTGTTATAGAGAGTGTTATAAAAAACGACACACTAAACTAGAAACATTTCGTAGAACCAACAGAACAGATAATTTAAACGAGAGAATCGGCTTTGACAATAAATGTTTACCTATCTGGAAATCGTAACGTTTTTCCCTCTCTTTCCTAACTAACTATTATTTTACCGCTATAAATAGTGCCCGATAAGCGTCCGTCTCACTTTGAGACGACTAGGCAACCACGATGGGTCAGGAGCACAGCACAAAAAAGATCGGCTATCAGCCACTCATCGATGATAAGAAAAACCAAAAGAAGGAAGAAAAAAATGCCTTCAAATCAATCAATTACAGAAAAATACTCTACAAATACCGGATCTATACCAGAAAAAAAGGGTTATAAAAAATTATAATTTATATTTCATAGAAACCATCGGCCCTTTTCAGGGCCACAAAAACATCCATACGTATAGAACAAACGCGCACACATTAAAGTGGAGAGCGCAAATATAGCCCTTCTACACCATGTCAGCCTCAAATAAGGACATATCTGTTGCATTATTTAATGTCCACTTAGCAACAGGTACACCTTATCTGCCCCTCGCAAAATGAAAAATGACCTACGCCATAGCAGGCCCCCAGGCCGAGAGAGAGATAACGAGATAGAGGGGGATGTACGCTATACCGGCCTAGGCCCCGAAGCCGAGGGGAGGGGGAAAATCAATAACGCCTGTCTCGCTATATGGCCCTTCTTACTACTCCCGTAGCGTAGTATGCTGTACGTGCTCGTTCTCGAGCACGTGAGCCCGCGGAGGCGTCGTGAGAGTTGATGCTACATAGCTTAATCGCGAATAATATATGTGTACGTGAGAGGCGAGCGCGGGGAAAAGGTAGAGAGTCAGGAGCGAAATAAAAAAGAGCGAGTTGAGATTAGAGTTAGCTTTATATAATGCAAAGCAGTGTACAAATGGCAAGAGAGAGACGAAGCAGAGCCTAATGCAGATAGAGAGAGAGAGAGAGAGAGAGAGAGAGAGAGAGAGAGAGAGAGAGAGAGAGAGAGAGGGAGAGAGAGAGAGAGAATTCGCTCTCGTGCAGGTTCGCAAGGATGTCTCGTGGCTCGACTGGAGTTGCGTAAAGCGGATGACCGTGGCCCACGCTGTGCAGCAAGAAAGATGCCTCGTGGCCTTCAGTGTGTGGCTGGGTGCAGCGGGAAGACGAGCGGCAATCACTGCACAGCTCGTGACCGACACGCGGAGTTATCTCGCACTAGGAGTGGCACTACCCGGCGACACGCCAAGAACAGGCTTCCGTTGCAGTCACAATCTTCTGGTATTCGCGCACGCAAAGGTTTTGCGGTTTTATGATAGCTTGACTATTCAGTTCAACGGTTGGTAACTAAGTTGCGTAGCGCGGAATGTGGCAGCATGGGCAGCGCGGACATTCTCCCACTCTCTCTCATACTCACTCTTAGCGACACACGCGCGCGGCTCTCTCTCTCTCTCTCTCTCTCTCTCTCTCTCTCTGTGTTCGCTAGCTGGGCTTTCTGCTCTCTAAATTACCTTGCAGCTGAAATAATGTATGAAACAATACATGGATATATTTATATATTTATATATTTATAATGTATTGAGGGAGAGAGACATAACGAGTGGTAGTCTACCATGCCACTTATATTTTGTTCATGGTACATACACTTTTACATTTAAAATATTTCATTTTATTGAAATAACCATTTCATAAGTTTATGTACACAAATGAAATATGCGGAAAGTTACGTAGTAAGTATCTTGAGAGTTGTTTGTAATTGATCAATATATTACTTAAGTTTGAAATTATTATGTTACATACTATTATTGACAGGCACTGTAATATAGAATAAATCAAACTAGGCTGACCGTTTAGTTTTGTTGAAAGTTAATATTTTTGAGATATTACATTTCTTTTCAATTAAACTGATTAGAAGTATCTGAAATATGGTCTAGAAATAAAATGTATGTTTTATAAACAGTTTTAATTACAAACAAAACACAGTTAATAGACTCGACATTGACAATTTTTGAATCATAATTGATTTTATGTGATCGAACTATGTAAAAAATGTAGTTCGATTAATGAAAAAAAAAATTACATAAATTGAAGTTTCTCATTAAGTTATTTTTTATATATTGCAACTGCAGAAAATTCTCAAATTTTCAGTTTGCGGGCTCTGCCTCAATCAGTTACGTCAGTGACGTAAGCTCGCGGCGCCTGATTAGATTAATACGCACTATTATATTATTTGCACGAAAAAGATATGAGAGGCTTCACATGTTGCTAATATATATCTAATAAAACTAAACCATACATTGTGAATTACGATTAATAAACGAACGAAATATATATTTCTGATATTCACATATGCAATCTGCGCATTCGTACCAATATGTATAGATAGCCGGGAGATCGTTTTGATTGCTCAGTCTGCTCTAGACTTTGAAATTTAAAGATCTTCAATTTTTATTTTGCTTTGTATTGTCATATTAGCTTTGGTCTTGAATATAGTTTTTCATTTGAACTTTTTGTGCTACAAACTTGTTGTGACTGTCGACTTTATGGGTTTCAGTGGAGAGGCGCTGTTCGCTTCGGCGATCGTTGTGACGGGTCTGAAATTGTTACCGTTAAGTCTATGTTGTTACACAGTTTATTGACTTCAAAAAATTCAAATGAGATAAGAATTATACTAATAGATATAAATATGTCAGTTATTGAGAAAAGATATGAATGACTTCACGGCACACAGGAATATTTAAATAACCCGAAATTATTAAGGCTCAAAAATTCTAAGGTTATAAATTTAAAGATCCAAAACTGTTAAGGCCCAAAATTATATCCTAGATGTTAAGTTATAGGGAATAGATGTGAAAGGCTTCACGGCACACAGGGACATTAAGCACTTTAATATAATAGTAGATAGATGTTCTGGGATATTTACGTACTTTAAAGATTTTGCAAAATCATTAATTTTATTTAATTTAAACCAAGCAGTTAATGGTGTTTGCCAACTATTTATTGCACTTTTAATTTTACTTATTTCAAATATCTTATAATTTTTGTGTTTTTCATGTATAGGCATATTTTCAACTTTATGACTTCTAATACAAATCAGAAATTTTTGAAATCGCCAAACTGCTTTCATTGGACTAAGACATCTATATCAACATAAATGGTAATTTCGTCAAGTTTTTCTTGATTACAATTATTTGTAGAGAGAGAGAGAGAGTAGTAATTCTTCTACGTTGACTCGATCCCTCGGAGGATATTAAATTGCCCAGTTTGTTTGGAAGCAAATAAAGATCAGGATCATGTTTTCTGTGACTGTTTACGATACGAAATGGAACGAGAAGAACTTGTGCGTTACCTTCAGACTAGGATGACTCCTGAGTCAATGATGACAGCTATGCTAGCGTCGAAGGATGGCTGGTGGGCAGTAAACAACTACGTAAGGACCATTCTCAAGAAGGTTAGAAATGACGAAGAGAATAGAAGGGAAGGACAAGGCGAAACAGCTAAGTAAAAGTGTTGCTAGACGAAGGCCACTAGGTAGTAGATACGAAACGCTTCTGGGACTGATGGAGAGGAACGTAGGTCACAGAGTTGAGCTCTCATTCCCCTGTCCGATGCAGAAGAACGTAGGAGCTAGGGTTGAGTACCTCTAAATGCTCCTCAGACCGATGCTGAGGAACGTAGGTAACGGAATTGAGCCCAGACTCCCTCGCCCCATGCAGAGGAATATAGGTGTCGAGGTTGAGCCTGTCCAGAGGATGGCCGGTTGATGCTACTCGAACTAAACGACTGGACGACGCTGCAGGAAGCAGACGGCTGGACGATTCAGAATAAAGAAGACGGCAGGACGTTGCAGAATGGAGAAGACGAGTTTGATCCTGAACCCCTAATCACCTTGGTGGATGCTGGATTTATGGAAATGTCAAACTTCAAAGGAGAAGCCACAAAAGGCTAATTAACGGGTTTCATAAAAGTAATGTTTAACGATAATACCTGTGGGGATCCGGTGTTGGAGAGCCACTAGTGCAGAGCTTGCTCTGCCTACGCCACAAAAAAAAGGAACACACGTAACAATAGGGAGTACACGCACAGATACTCGATCTTGATTCAATTTTTGGTTTTAAACACTCCGGTTGTTGTTCGGTTACATGTAGGATAGATGTCTGATAGGTAATCGTAATTTACATGTTATACAAAAAGATATACCGCATTCGTGTGATTTATTTCCTTTATCTGATCCGATTTTGATATAATTATTCAAACAAATACTGCCAAAAATAATCTTAAACAGTTATTACATTTTATAAGTTTTTCCGCCAGACTACATGGCAGAGATCAATAAAATGTGTAGAGCTTGTTGGAACATCTATGCTAATACCCTTTATTACTTGGTATATAATAGCCGTTACTACCACACCCTCCAACGAGATTCAATATTAATTTATAATGATCCGATCGCTCGTAATACATTATTCATAATGCGTGTGTAACATTATCGTAAACTTTGCTGACAGTTTGTGTCTCGTTATAAATTGGCAGGTTTTCGCGACCAAACATTCGAAAATTATAAACTACGATCGCCGTAGTTCTACTACTGCTAGCCCGTCTTCTGTTTTTGCCACTTCTGTTTATTGGCGATTCTGAAAGTTAAGTATTAGGTTCTTTATTATAGCGTGAAAAAGAATAGATTAATATTATATTAACAGGCTCAGTATTTATGGCTATTTTTGTTTAATGGCTGCTGGTTGTCAGACGTTGATGAAACAGCTTTTAAAAAAACTAGAGTGTCATGTGCCATAATAATTGAATAATTAGGAAAGAAGGAAAAATCATCTTTATCGCATTTACGCCACTGACATTAGATATGTCATCTAGATGATTATGTTGTTCTTGTTGTAGTTGACTCAAATCTGAAACTAAGTTTTGAGACAATCAAAATATACAATTAAACAGAAAAGTTAATTTTTTTAATTAACTCAATACTTACAATTAGAATTGCTTGTTACGGAAATCTACAACTGCTGCTCATTACACGCCATTATGACTACATCACTTCTGATATACCTTATCAACTCGTTAATCACTGAAGCATGAACATTCAAGTAAAGCTCATACTGGTTAGAAAGATCAGTATGATAAAAAAAAAACAATAATATTTTATTGACTTTGTAACACGGCAAAATTTCGCCGTGTAACAACGACGTTCGACGCGGTCAGGGTAGAGCGTCTCAAGGCTACCTGTGTGAATGAAAGAGTGAACGTGTCTAAGTGCGTCGTTTATTTTTCGAATGAACGACGCGAGAGGAGCAGTGACTGCGATGGACGCAAAGGACAACGCGCGTCGCCGACTCGTAAGTAAGAGATGCGAGGAGACGACGAGCAACATTGGCGCAGCAGCAGCGACCTTTCACCTCGACGGGGCGTTCTACCTACATGAGCGTCTGATGCAGCAGGACCAGCGTGATGGCAGCTCGCCTGCACGAGCGCCAGGAACAAAAACTACAGCGTCTCGCGTTCATAGTGACAGATGCCGCCCGAGTCAAGGGCCCTGATGAAGGGGCATTGGGAGTCACTACGGGTTCCGCAGTCAAGAGTTATCTTGGTTGTCTGCGAGTGAAAGGCTGTCTGTGTGCTACGAGAATTCGAATTTCGCGGCTATCTACTTCGACATCGTGTCCGCGTGATTCGGCAACGGCGCGTGAACCGATGGTGTTGCGAGCGGGCGGGCTGTCGGGCCGCGACGCGTTGACCAATCAGCGCACGCGCGACACTCGCCTGCCCCGACTGCTCCCGAACGGACGTGCCTCAACTTCAACCTCACCCGGTGTCCCAGCTAGAAGGATTTAAGGTCAGTGAATTGTTTTCTCCGGTCGTATCCGTCTCGCGGGTGAACGGCAGTTCCACGTTCGGTTTCGCAAACGAAAAGGTTATCTCGCGTACGCCTTCGTTACCTCCGGATCGCTGTCTTTATCTCTTTATGTCTTTTTATTATGTTCCGTCAAATAAAGGGTTATCTCGTCTTTACGGGTTATATTCTCGAGTCATAAGCGAAGTGTACAATTAAGGATTTTTATGATAGAAGTGTAGAGTTATTTTGTGAAAACGTAGGTTAATACTTGGCGCCGACACTTGGACGCACGAGGCGTAAGGTAGTCGGACAACTCTAGGATAAGTCGTTCGGCGTTTGCGGAATTCGCGTGCAACGTAATTCTGTGAGTGAGTGAGAGACGAAAAGTGCGGGCGAGTTTGTCTGGTTGCTTCTTGAGCCTTGAGACGCGCGCGAGTCACGCGGGATATCTTTCGTGTACGGGTATTTGCTTGTCGGAGTTGTCTTTGTTCATGGGTTGTCTTAGTAATGTGTACGAGTCGATTATAAGTTATAAGAATTTATTAAGCATATACAGTTCCGTCTGATAAACCACGTGTCTCTATTATCCCGAACCGCCTTCTCTCCTTACCGTTTTTCGGGGCTGCAGCTAGCCGAGCAATCTACGTGCAAAAAACCCTCGCGCCGGGAAACAAAGAGTCGCGAGACTCTGGCGATCACGAGGAGCACCTGGCGCCACTGGGTCATTTTCCAAGCCCCGGGCAAGGGATTGCACCATAACTGGAGTAGCACGAAAAACCCCAGTTACAACTTACATTGACGACGAAAGATTATATGGGCTAGTGGATATTCATAGTCGTTACGCAGGCGTATACTTTCCGGAGCAATCGACAAAACATCCGTTTTATGAAATAGATCATTTGTAAACATACAATCGATGTGGTTATTCTACAGTGCAGCAGAAGAGAACGAAGCCTAAATTATTATTCTGTGCATATATTATCTATCGATTGCCGCTGATCTAAAGATCTGAAGCCCACACCATACCGCACATAGTAGGCATGTACGGATCTAGAACTTTCGCAATATTCTATGCTTCATGCAAAACTTTTACGAAATGTGTCACACTTGCTCGAATCATTCTATAAAAAGATTTAAAATAAAACCTTTCTTAAAGGTAAAAGGTAGGCAAGTATAAACTGGTTTTTATTTACTATTAATTTTTTATTTGATGATGATACAATTCATTCAAATAATTATTGATATAAGTGACAAACATTAGTAAAAAAATATATGAAAGCAATAGTTAAATGACTATTACGTATTTGGAATACATTTATCAAATTATTCTTTAATACAATTTATAATTTCATTGTTTTCCTAACGTTTTTTCTAATTTACTGGCGGTATTCTACACTACCATGAACATACTTGATAAACCCGTCGCGTAATAATTTTACGGTGATATAAAAAGAATAATTTTTCAATGATAATTTTTCATTTTTCAATATCTGCTTTATTATTAATGATGTGTGTTTCACTAAATTTGAAAGATGTTATAAGTTTATTTGACAATGTTATTAATTTTTATCAAAACAAACAATTCACATTAGGAACTATCAACCGACGGGTTTATCAAGTATGTTCATAGAAGTGTAGAATACCGCCAGTAAATTAACAATGACGTTAGGAAAACAATAAAATTATAAATGGTATTAAAGAATAATTTGATAAATTTATTCCAAATACGTAATTGCCATTTAACTATTGATTTCATATATTTTTGACCATCGTTTGCCACTTATGAAAATAATTATTTGAATTAATTATATCATCAAATAAAAAATTAATAGTAAATAAAAACCAGTTTGTACTTGCCTACCTTTTATCTTTAAGAAAGGTGTTATTTTAAAGATTTCACGAATTTTTAAGGGTAATCAATAATTATAATAAAAACTATCCTCTCGATGGATACATTACATTATACTTCACTAACTTAAAAGAGAATCATCATACTATTGTTAAAATAGTGAGTATTAGTTTTAGTTCAAAAGCATCCGTCAAATAAAATTTGTAAAATAAATAGATGTACACATTAGAATCTATCTTCACAGCAATACCTACAACCAGTATCCATACAAACCTCATAAACAACGGAGTGATAAGTGACCTCCGAAACCCTTGAGTAACGAGTTTCGACTAATTACGCTACAAATTCCCATGAAACTCTTGGAGACGACGTTCATACTGTCCACACTGGGCACCACGTACCTTGGAGGCAGTTGCCGTTGTGATATTCGTGTTCCGCGACCCCCAAAACCCCGAGTAGCAAAACTAGACTCATTTTAATAAATACTATGCACCGAATGCGTCGTTTTATTATACATACATTTTATTTCTAATTCGATTTGATTTTTCGCGCTACAAAAGTTTCGAGGATAAGAACGGAAGTTGGGAGAAGAAAAAATGAAAAGAAAAACACTACACAAAATTTTGGGCAGCTATAGAATGATAAATAAAAGTTCTTTTAATATCTTTGAAAGTAACATTGATTCGCCTGATATAACAACGTATTTGAATAAGATATGAATTTTCGAATTTTTTGTAGAAGTTAGAAAACTCCATTTCAAAGAATATAAGGTTGCGGTGCGCCGGACAGCCCGTATAGTACTCTAGTAGTTGTACTTGCCGTCGGGGGCACTACCGCGCCCCTTGATAGTTTTGACTATCCAAAGGAAAATGCAAAGACCTGCAATGGCGACTCCTTAAATACTGCTACTAGTAAACGATTAATTTTAGACATATACTGGTTATTCAAGCCGAGTGTGCATATGTTTTTCAGAATTAATTTTGCAAAGCTTTCTTAGAACGACACCAACAAGTCCGCATGTGTACAGGGTACATCGTAAACGTCATTTAATAATATCTTAGAAATGAAACACTATCTAACGGCTCCGTGCACTTGTTAAATACGGACAAGAGCGCTAAGAAAGTAACACCAGTAATTTGCCTCGACGGCCAGCGAATAACATAGTAGATACGCTACAACTTACCACCTGCTGTCTTATCAAATATATAATTTAGTAAAATATAAAATAACAAATAATGACAAATAGTTAATCAGGTACCCTAACACAAATAACTGACTCTCACTGCCCTCCAAAAACCCGTGTGCAGAATAGGACGTTTTATTTCTTTAAAATTAATAACTTATTTTTGTCGACTTTTACTGAACAATCGTCATCATCAGGTATTGTATCTTTTGTTATATTTATCAAATTAAATTTTTAATATAAAAAAATTAAAATTTCAATTATATTCAATAGAGTGAAGTTATTAAATACTTCCTTCTAGACAATGTTCAAGTGTTAGATTACCCCCGGATCAACAAGACATTGTCTACGAGGGTAAGCACCAGGTATACCGTAAATATACTAATAAATACAAACATGCTCGCAAGAATAATATTCTTAGACTCCCAAACAAATTTTGTTAAGGTGCGTAAATGATCATAAATAAAAATATAAATCGAAGGCGAAATCTCGTATATTTTAGATTGTATAGTTAAATAAATAAATATTACTTGATTTACTATGTCAGCTTTTTCTTTTACTAGTATTTCTGTATATTGTCTGTAAGAATAATCCATAGGAAGCTTCTGAAGAACGCGAATAATTTTTCCATATAATATCGCCAGCGTTCGCCGAGGATTTTGATGAATGTTGAGTCCGGTCAAACCTGTAGTCTAATAAATAATATAAAATGAATTATTTCGTATAAAATATCTTTTCATATAAACTCGATTTTTCTTGAGTTTCCGGCCGCCATGTTGGAACTGCCATATTGGATTTTGCAAAGGCGCACACGGAATCTGAAAGTAGATGTCCTAAGCTTCAAAATGAGCCCTCGGGCGATTTTTTTGGTCACTCCAAATTTTGGACACAGCACTGATCCGGTTGACATGGATCGTCCC
>QLYP01000582.1:67993-79689 GCA_016647725.1 Nasonia giraulti
ATATATATATATATATATATATATATATATATATATATATATATATATACACACACACACCCACACGCACAATATAAATCAATTACAATCAGTTTATTGCGTGCGGCAAAACTAAAGCCTTCGTGACGACTGATAATGCAAAAAACAGGTCCAGGGTAATCCTTGGACTTACAAGGGCAAAAACAAAACTGCTTGAATAGACTCTTACGGGACATGGCAGCCTGAATGCTCACAGACATGTAATGGGAGTAACAAGGAGGCATTGGGGAGTCCGGGTCTTGGATTATGATGAAACTTGGTGGGATGGCTTATTTTATAGTAAAAATAGGGTTGATAAAGCCCTTTAGGCCAATACGTCTTCTATCAAAAGTTACAGCTATATAAAGTGTTGGAAAGCAACACTTTCGCTCTCTAGTCAGGCACGCAAGCCTTTGCGCATGCGCGCCGCCTGCGCTCGTTTGGAGAGAGACTCTCGACGCTCCGCCGGCTAGAGTAACGTCAGCCCTCATAGAGAGCGTACGTTCGGTCACGTAGAGTTAATATAGATATTATTTAATGAAGTCTTGGTACTTAAAGATTATTCAAGTGTTCAGTGTACTTAATCCGTCCATCTCACTACTTCCTTCCAACAGGTTATGGGCACAGTGAGGTTGGACGCTTCCACTACGCAACGAGCGTTTGGGTTTGCGGCTGAGAGCTGCTCACGTGAGCGCAACGACGCGCGCGCTTTGTGTTTTCGTGCTGAGGTTTTTCATCGCAAGAGATCGCGAGTGTAGTGAATTGACGGGATAGAAAAACTGAAGGGTTGTGAAAATCACGCCCGCGTCCTTTGTCATCCTACACCGGAAAAGTTAGAGGCAAGGAGCTTTGGGCTGAAGGAAGGTTGGCGCTTGAGCGAGAGGACAAAGAGAGCTGTCATGACGCAACAGGTTTCACTGGCCGGCACTTCAATGAGTAAGTAGAGAATTTTTGTATAAAGTGCAGTGAAGATTAAAATTAAATCGAAGTAAAATCACCGTAAAAGAAAATCATTAGAATTTTGTTAGAGTAAAATCATCGCGAAAGAAAATATTAAAAATTAGAAAAGTGGAAAAACACCTGGTTTAACGGAAAATCAGACTAGAAAAAATCGAGAAAAATTAAACATTAAATTAAGTGCTAAAAGCGCGAAAAAGATCGGTAAAGATAAGCCGAATAACCGCCAAAAGAAAAGAAAGTTGTTCAAACGCGTTTTGTCGATTCCGGGAAACGAGAAGTCTCGATCGGCAAAGAAAGGGGAGAGGCAGTACGTCACAAAGATGGCGGACGCCTGTTCCCGCGCGTAGAGTTGGCACTTTCCCCCACCGAGCCGCGAGCGCGCGACGCAGCGAGGAAGACTTTAGCTGAGGCGTTTCGGGCTGAGCTGAAGAGGTGGCGTGTCAGTCGCTCGCACCGAGCGCACAGCGAAGAGTTGGCCGTAGGTGCGGCAAACTGTAGAGGAGGGAGAAGGAAGGTCTTTCTCTATCTCTCTCGCACAAACGGCGAGCAACGAGAGGCGCGGCACATGCTTGCGCGAGCTCACATATATGCACGACTATAGATAAATAGTGTGCGTGAGCATTCAGCCGACGCGCACCGTACTATCGGCACAACGCTGATATATGTAAACTCGTGATTGAATACTGGTATAATAGAACAATAGATTAACAAGATAATTAACAAATTGCATAAATCGGTTAGACACATTGGCTTTAACAACAATATAGTACAATAAATACATAATAAACATATGCACATATTATTTACAAAATTCTTGGAATTAAGAAAGTTAAAGAAATACAAAGTTATAAAAATTAAATTCGCGACTTTTGTGTAATTTAAAATTGAATAAGAAATACTGTTAAGATAAACAATTCTTTTAATATTGAAATCCTGTGTTGCAAAATAAATCTGCAGTTCTAAAATTTAAAATCGTATTCAGTGAGAGCCCCACTCGAATACGTACCAACTTTAGCTCTACATCTGAGCAAAGCTTATGGCTTAGTCAAATTAATTCTTTAGTAGATTAATTTCAGTCGTTTTATTTGATTAAAGTCAACACAGTCGCGTAGAGTGAAGTCAATGACAGACAATATAGAACAAGAGCATTCTTTAGAAGAATGTAAAATAGATAAAGATAATTTAAAAGAAAGAAAGAAAGAAAGAAAAGATTGAAAGAATAGAATTATAAAGAAAATAATAAAAAAAATAGATAATTGATAAAAAGATAAACATTGTATACTAATTATATTGTTGAACCAACAGGTGCAGACAATGAGGAGTTCCGCAACGTCATTCTGAGAGAATGGGAAGCCTCTGAAGAATTGGAGTCTCCAGGCAACCCTTATGTTGGGGATTCCATTACTCTCTTAAGAAAATCTGACGGCTCACTGTATTTCTGGCGAACTGAGCATCAACTCCGAAGGTTTGATAACAGTCTTCGACCAGAGGAAAGGGCTCTCGTAGATAGAGTGTGGCCTCCAAGGGAAAAGTTCTTCTGTTTCAACCTGGTATACATACCAACACCAGAGTTCATAACCAAGAGAGAGGTACTCGGACTCATGGAAGAGCAGAACAGGATGTTCTTGAATGGCGTCGAGTGATAAGGTAAGAAAGAACGTTATAAATAAAGATAGAATGAGATCAAACGATGATAATAGAATAGAAAGTGAAATTAAGACAAAGAGATCTTTCAATGTAAATCTAACTGCTGGTTTGATCAATGAGTTAGTAGAAAGTAAAATCAAATTAATGATGAATGAAAAAGAAAAAGAAATAGAGACAAGCGTCAGAGAAAACAGTCTACTAAATTTATCTGAACAACTAAAAATTGAAATTTCAAATAAAGATAACCAAGCCGTAAGAAATTATAAACTAACCTTGAATATGAAATTTGAAATGTTTGACGATTATTTCAGATCAGAACTAAGAATCAAAAAATTACTTTACATTCTAGACAGCAAGTCTGGTTGCGATTATGATCAACAAAAGCTAACTGACGATAAGTTCAAAGTGCGAGATATAATTATGAATCGAATAGACATTAACTACTATAACAAAATAATGAACTTAACAGAGCCTAAAGAAATCTTGAAAAAGATCAGAGATGTTAAAAGATACGAAGCTAAAATGACTATCATATCGGCTAGAAATGATTTGAATTCAATCAGATATCAACCAGCCAACCAAGAGACTGTTTCTGATTTCTATAATTCATTTCAAAAAAAAGTTAGAGTATTTGAAAATCTACCGGGGTCCGGAAAGCTCTCGGAGAAAGAAAAGAAAGATTATTGGAATACTCACTGTAGACAGTGTCTATTCTGAAACTACGGAAACCGAAATGTCGTGCGATCATCTAATGAATCATTTGTTGAAGGTCGAATCTACAAGGAGTGTCAAAGAGGCAAAGCTTCCAGTCAAGAGCTTCCATACTCAAGTTTGGAACCAAGGACAAGGACGTCGAATATGTCATGGATGTGGCATGGAAGGCCACATACAAGCAGACTGCCCTTACCCAGGTAGAAAGCAATGTTATAACTGGCTGAAGATCGGTTCTCATCTTGCCAGCGAATACAGAAAAACGAAGCCAGATGATAATGGATCAAAGAACCTCGTTTCACAAAGACCAGAGCCCAAGAGAGGCAGGTTGTCTACTCCGAGGAGAGGTGGAGCTGTCAGCCACAGAGGACGAGGCAACCAGTCCTCGAGACAGATCTCCAACCGAGGAGAATCACGAGTGCCTTATTCGAGCAGAGGAACAGTGAGTGGTCGTCCAAACAGGGGCCGAGGTTATGGTGGCCGAGGAGTTTCCAACCGTGGTTCAGGCACTGGGAAACCGAGCACCATTACCTCTCTGCAAGCGATAGCAGATAACTATGAAGGTACGTTCAAGGACATTGTTACAGATAAAGAAAATAATAAATTGGTAGAATTTATAGCGGATTCAGGTGCAACTGAGCACTTGAGTAATTCGAAATTGTATTTCACCGAATTTAGAAATGACATAAAATCGAGAATAGAATGCGCTAACAAAGAAGGCGACTTTGAAGCGGGAGGCTTAGGAAAAACAAATGTAGTTACGAAAGACAATAATATTTTTAATCTGAACAACATTCTATACGCAAAAGAACTGTCTAACAATTTGCTTTCATTGAGACGTTTTGTAGATCGAGGTTTAGAGATATATCTGAATAATAAAATTATTGACATATACGATTCTGAATTGAATAAGAGCATTTTATCCGGGGAATATAAGAAACCCTTCTGGACTTTGAAGTTAGTAATCGACAATACTCTGAGCGATGGAAATGTGTCTACAACTAAAAATAATGTTTTCTATAATACAAGGAGTAAGAAAAATTTGAAAAGCGTGGAAAATCTTGAAAAGACGGTAGCTAACCAAGAACGTAGTATGGTAAGCGAAAAACTCAATAGAAAATCTCGGTAAAGAGTAAGCAGGAAATGAATTTTTAGAGACTACAGATAATAGGAAAACTCATACCGTAAGCAATAAAGGAGAAATAGTAGGTGATAGCGAATTAAAATTACCGGTCGATAAATAAGAAAATTTTACTAAAAGCATGTTATGGCACATGAGACTTGGCCACGTTTCAAAAACTTATTTAATAGCTCTGGCTAAAAGTAGTAATAACTTATTAAAGATAGATGATATTATGAATGACACGTCAATTCAAGAATGCAAAATTTGTTTGCAAGCAAATAGCATTAAACTGCCATCTACCAAAATTCGCATGAGAGCCACAAAACCCTTGCAAATTGTTCATGGAGACACTATGGGACCTATTAGTCCTATATCTCACCCGGGCAAATACAAATTTGTACTCGTTCTAATAGATGATGCTACTAGAGCAGCATTAGCTTTTCCTATGCAATGCAAGTCTGATTTCTCTCAATGTATAGATACGTATAGATACGTATAGAACGTATAGATCTTTGTCAGAAGCATGCGCAACTTGGTAGGTTCAAATGAGAAATTTTGTTATCTTCGTTGTGATCGAGGTACTGAATTTACCGGTCAAGCGACACTTGATGTACTAGATAAATACGGTGCAGAACTACAGTTAGCTTGTCCCGATACGCCACAACATAACGGTGTTGCTGAGCGGTTTAATAGAACACTTGAAGACAAAGTTAGGGTTATGATGTTAGACTCAGGACTGTCACATACGCACTGGGACTTGGCTGTCAAAGCGGCTGTATACATTTATAATAGAACACCTCATAAATCTATAGAGATGAAAACACCTTTGAGTGAAATTCTGCCAACTCAATCAGATTGCCTAGAGCAAATCAAACGGTTCGGTTGCGCAGCATACATTGAGATACCACGTAATACAGAAACTAAGTTTTCACCTCAGGCCATGCTAGGTTTCCTTGTAGGATACGTGAATACAGGTTACACTGTTCTTGTTCCTTCAGAGAATAAACTCTATGACAGCAAACATGTGAGATTCGTTGAAAATTTAACATACAAAGACTTCCCAGTTAAGAATTTGGAAACAGCAGCAAATGACTCGGATCTATCCTTCTCAGATACACAGGAAAAGGTGGATCCAACGAAAAATAGCTTAAGTATATCAGAAGTAGAAACTAGTGTAAATCAAGTTTCCGATGAACTGGTTACAAGGAAAAGAGGTGGTCCAAAGAAGGGAACGATAGTAATGTTTCTGCTATGTGAGACTCCTGAAAAAAAAGAATTGAATTATGACAGAGAGCTTAGTGACCTTAAGTATCATGCGTTACTAGCAAAGATTCAGAGTGACCCCCAAACCTATAGAGAAGCGATCAATTCAAGTGAGAAAGACCAGTGGATAGATGTTATTAGAGCAGAGCTGGATGCGATAAAAGATAAGCAAGTTTATACAGTAGTAGAAAGGGCAAAAATACGTATGGTTAGCAAAAGGGCCAACATTATAGATTCAAGATGGGTATTTAAGAAAAAGATAGATGAGAATGGATCAATCAAGTACAAGGGTAGACTTGTTATTCGAGATTTTAAGGACAGAAACAACTGACTTGAGAGAAACATATGCTCCGGTATCCAGAATATCGTTGATCAGAGCATTCTTTTCTATTGCAAACAAATACAAGTATATCATTAGTAGAAAGAGAGGGAAGAAAACGAGTATGTGGAAGAAAGATTTCCAAATCGACTGTACAGAGAGGCCGTTGGATCTCCTTTGTATCTGGCAGGTACAACGAGACCTGATATATCCTATGCAGTAAATGTACTTAGTAGACATCAAGTCAATCCAACCACGAACGAGTGGAATATGGTAAAAAGAGTTTTTCAATATCTAATTGGAATACGAAATCACGGTTTGATATTTATGAATGCTTCTGAGAAGATGATTGCATATGCGGACGGGAGTCTATCTGACTGCAAGAACTCATTGACCACTAGTGGATACATGATTCAGCTGTTTGGTAATGCTGTGGTATGGAAAACGCACAAGCAACAAAGTGTTGCTCTGTCAACTTGTCAGGCAGAATATGTAGCTATGAGCGAGGCTTGTCAAGAGGCAATGTCCTTACACAATTCTGTATCAATCATGCTGGAAAAGAAATTGCATCCTATCACTTTGCGATGTGATAATACTGCTGCTATATCATGTGCTAAAATTAATGGCGGAAATAGGCTTAGATACATGGTAGAACGACGTGAACATTATATTAAAGAATGTGTAAATAGAGGCTATGTTACAGTAGAATGGGTTAAATCCCGAAAGCAGCTTGCCGATATCTTTACTAAAGCTCTAGCAGAGCCCTTACATAGAAACTTATGTTATAAAATAACTAATATGATTCCTGATAATTAATGATTTATTTCTTTTGTTTAGAGTATTCCGCTGAGGATAAGATCGATGAAGAAAATGAAGAAGAGTCCTGGGACTAACGAGACAAAAGTGAGAGGGAGTGTTGGGATAAAGCAACACTTTCGCTCTCTAGTCAGGCCCGCAAGCCTTTGCGCATGCGCGCCGCCTGCGCTCGCTTGGAGAGAGACTCTCGACGCTCCGCCGGCTAGAGTAACGTCAGCCCTCATAGAGAGCGCACGTACGGTCACGTAGAGTTAATATAGATATTATTTAATAAAGCCTTGGTACTTAAAGATTATTCAAGTGTTCAGTGTACTTAATCCGTCCATCTCACTACTTCCTTCCAACAGGTTATGGGCACAGTGAGGTTGGACACTTCCACTACGCAACGAGCGTTTGGGTTTGGGGCTGAGAGCTTGGTACTTAAAGATTATTCAAGTGTTCAGTGTACTTAATCCATCCACCTCACTACTTCCTTCCAACATTTCAAATTTTGAGTATATTCAACAATAAATCTAATACAATGTCACTTTTTCATTAATACGCTTTGTCACACCCTTGTACCTATCACTACTCAATTTTTTAATAATACATAAACCAAATACATAAAAGTGTACATTATTTCATGAAAGGATCCGTTGTCTACTATATTTTATATTTATAAACTGGAAAGATACACAGAAATCCGATTCAAAATAAAAAAGCTACAATTTCTCATAATTGCTTACCTTCTTTAGATATTTTCTCACAAAATAACAAATACCTTTTTTCTAGGTAATTCCCTTTCTCTGTAGGTTAAGAAATTCGTAAATAATATGCTCTGAAAATTCTACTAATTTGATTGGAATATGGACAACAACCTTTTATGATTAAAAATACGCACATCTAAAGATATTTGTTAAAATCCGGATTTATAAACTTGCCCAGACTTCTTATACTCGAAATAATAGTCATTAATGACTTAACATTTGCTTTACTTGCAATAATTTTTATCATAGGTATTAACTTTTATAATTAAACAATGCTGCAGGGCAACATCAATTCCAACAGGTCCACATTAGAGTACGCAAAAAAATGTAATATATTTAGATCTCGTCACCTTATAGATATATACTCATATAATTATATCTTATTGAATTCTAAACTTACCTTTTTTATCCCTCTAATAATAATTTATATAGTTAGCTGAAAGTAAATAACCATAACATAAATTTGTTCTATGCGTGCTTATCATTTACCAGTTATACCATAATTCATTAACGTTCTGTTATTGTTTATTTGTTAATTTATTTTCTTTTGGAATGGAAAAAACTATATATTTTAAATGCCATTAGCAGTAGAAGTTCGACGTTAATTCAGTACTTTTACTTTTTTTCTTTTGATTTTCTCTATTTCGACAAACATTAAATTCTTGACTTGTTTATTATCTACAAATTTTATATAATACAATAAGATCGTTCTTAACCAACTAGAACGTAATCATCAGATCATGAAGATAACATTTACAAAATAAAAATCACACAGAAACGAAAATGGGGGGTTGGCGAGCGAAGCGAGCAGAAAGGCGAAGCCCCACTAGTATACATATATATGTACCTATTAAAAATTAAAAGTACTCCTACAGTGTGTTTACATTTTTTACTGTTTCAAAATAATTGTCAGTTTGTGGATTTTGTTTAATTCAACAATGTCCACATAAGAATATGTGATTAGAATTAACAATTCTGCTTTCTTCTTGAAAAGGTCTCGTACCCCCATTAATATAGGATATTAATTCAAAAATGTATACTATTGAAACCATGTTACGCTACATAATATTTCAGTTCTTAACTTCTATTTCTTTAAACTAGTAAAATTATGTTCAAACTCGCCTCATAAGGTCACATGATATGGTATAACTTTCAGAGCCGATGACAGCACCCTCTTGCGGCGCCTTAATTTGCGAATTTTAGAAAACCGAATTATGACGTCATCTATCTGTTTTATAATTCTAACACTCAATCAAAGTAGTTTAATTAACATGACGCCTACATCTATATTATATCGCGTTTTTTCTAAATTAATTCGTTTCATTATCAGATCTCGATGTACGGAACATTTGAAAAATTATGACCGTTACCATGACGGACATTTCGCAATATCTCATTTATCGTTTATAGTGATGTAATAGTCTTGACGTCAAATTTAGTTCTTTTTTCTGATGTTTAGTCCATTTCCTGGCGAAAAGAATCACATAATTTTTACGTGACTATTTAGCGCGATTTCTCACGTAAAAAATCACATTAAAAATTACGTCAGAAATCACTCATAAAATTGAAATATTTGTTCTAATTAAAATAAATTATTTTGTTGTTACTAAATAATTACGAAAAGTATATTTGTTGATGCTAATCCAAATTAATTGACTGCAAAAAAAAAAAATAAAAAAAAATCTTTACCTTAATCGAGGATTGAACCCTAATCCCAAACTTTACAATCTTACTTACTCTTTATTTACTTACTCATTATCTTACTCTTACTAATAACTAGTGTGATTCACCTCACTCCTAACGTCGTTTGGTTAAAATATATATTGCAATAGTAATCTAATTAAAGTTTTGTTAAGATCTTTTTTCCTAATGTCAATTCCTAATAGGGGTGAAATTAAAAATTTTAAATAATAAAGATTTGAAGCATGAAAATTACGCATTAATTTATAATAGAAGGTAAAATTTTGAAACTGAAAATATTAAACGACTATGACAGTCAAAAAAATTAATTTTTAATTCTATATTTAAAACAAAAAGACTAAACTTTTCTTATTTTATATTTCCTAATATTTCAATTCAACATTTTCGTTTTAGAAATTGTTTAATTTCATAATTTCAGTTTTTTAATTTTTGCTATTCATGCTTTAATTATTTCGAATTTTAATTTTTCTAAATTTCTGCCGGCAATTTAAATTGATTATTCAATCACTGGTTATCATAAAAATGAAGACGATGAAATTTTAATAAACCAATAGAAAAATATGATGTCTCATTATTATCTAGTAAGCAATATAAAATTTTTATATTATCAAAAAAGTTATCTATGCATATAGTTATTTATCACTGGCAAGAACATTGACGTGATTTTGTTATGTACTAAAATTTTATACTTTTCTACGTCAATTCGTCACAGTCGATGTGATATTTGTTTAAAAAAGAGGTGAACAAATTCATGCTGCAAATCACTTAAACTAATTAATTAGTGTAGGAATACCTGATGAAAATGAAAAATAGATTATTTGCTGTTGTACGACAATTTATGATACATTTATGATACTATGGATGTACTTATTTTAAATGAAATTGGAAATTATTCTAATTCTAAAAGTCAATTAAATGATAACCATATACTTGAATTCAACACCGTTTTGAAATTTTACTTGATTTTTGATATGCAATCTACAGTTAATTTACAATTGTCTAATATTCAACCTATTGATAGACCTAAAGAATATATTCAAATACTTTTTTCTGGTTCAAGTACAAACAGATACTGGATTTGTTTATGGTACAAAGACAATGTAATACGAATTTTTAATAGCATTTTCAATTAATGTTTAGATGATGATAATAAAATTTGTATTAATAGGCTGTTTTCAAATAAAGATAATTTACGCATATCTTTTGAACATGTACAGTATCAGACTAATTATTATGATTGAGGTGTTTTTGCTATATAGCATTTGCAGTCGCTATTGTATTTTATATTTGCCCATGCAATGTTCAATTAAATATTATTAAAATGCGAGAGCATTTGATTAGAATGTATGATACATTAAATTAATCATTTTTTCAAATATCAAAAGATTATAAAAAGAATATTTGTCTTGAAACAATTGCTCAAATTTCAATTATAAGAAACGTTACTCACGCAATAAAATTTGCTGAATTTAAATTATATTTTGATATAATTAATATTATATTATTAATTAGGAACAACAATCATTAACTTTTTAGAAGCCAACACAAAGAACAAGTAAATGCTAAAAATTAATCAAAAAATAATATAGAAATAAAACAATAAGTTTAGCTGATAAAACAACTAATAATTGTAATTATTATTTTAAAAATATCATACTAATGGATGTGGATAACAATGACATTGGATATTTATCAAATCAGAATAGCAAAAAAACTTTATTAAAACGAAAATTTGGTTAAAACAGTATAATATTTTATAATACCTTATTGATAATAGATCAATAGATGGGATATTATATGTATAATATAAAGATAATAGATCAATAAATAATTAATTTGTTTTTTCATATAGCTCATACTTATTATTCAAATTCAACTGTCACATTAACATTGAAGTGTATTCAACGGTAACTGTGTTATATATTTATTTAAATGTACATTTTTTTAAATTAATTATATTAATGTAATTTTTAGTATTAGATACATTTAGAATTGTGCATAATTTTAAATATTTTGATATTTCAACACTAAAATATGTATATGTGTGTGTGTGTGCGTCTGCGTGTCGTGAGCATGGGGGCGGGTGGGTGGGTGTGTATGAGTGTATGTGTGTGCGTGGGTGTATAGATATCTATTTTATTATTTATTTTTATGAAAGGCTTCAAAATTATTTACAGTTTATGAATAATACTTTTCAAACTAAGTAAGATTTGTATTAACTATTTGTTGATTTATTTACAATTCACCCCTTAAGAGTACTTCAGCAAATATGCATCATTTTCCCTGGTAAATCCAAATATTTTTAATGGCCAAAAAACTAGGAACTAGCTATGAAAAATAGATATGACTGTGTACATTTTTCATATCCAGGAAATGTCGTGTATTTATCTAT
>QLYP01000583.1:0-54921 GCA_016647725.1 Nasonia giraulti
GATGACCTTCAGTGCCGCAACCGAACATACCATTCTGAACGTAAAATTTACCGCTCTTTCCATTCCCGCAATAAAAGAATGGGGTTCCTATTTAAAAATCCAAAGTTGACCTTCAAATGACCTTGAAAAACGCGTTCAAGGTCAAATCCAAGGTCACCATCGGGTTGCCCCTTCGATATCCTACAACTTTGGTCTCTACCATTTTTTCGATTGTGGCTGTCCCTGACGAGTTATGAGCGGTGCCCGTTTAAATTGGGTCACCCTATATATATATATATATATATATATATCTATTTCTACTATTGTATTAAAGTATACTTAATGTACCTGTGTGCCGTGAAGCCATTCACAACTTTTCTAAATAACTGACATAATTTATTTCTTTATTATCATTTATAATTCATAGCGCATTGTAATGTCCCACGTTCATATATTCTTGGTATGTAAGTGTGTGTGTGTGTAACGCCTGTATGACTGCATTCGTGTACTCATGCAGACAACGTATACTAGACCGATTGCGACCGTATGAGACCGATCGCCGAACATCTTAGCGAGTGCTTTGACCTGCGAGTCAGCACTTCTCACGCGAGTATCACTGACTTACTTTTGTACATCATCCTTGCACGTCAGATGTTGATTGGTCGATCGTTGCCGCGTTTCAATTAATTTCACAACTTCTTCAATCGTCACCGAGGCTTTAAAAGTCCAGGAAATGATCCACAATAACAATTAATTATCAGTGTATAATTATTATTAACAATCTATAAAACCCGTAAAACAACCTAAAACCATCGAGACGAGAACAGAAGGAGTAAACACGCTTGCTGACAAGACCATAAGCCACACCAGGTAAAGGCAAGCGACATAATCGTGCCCAGATCCTAGTCCGCGATTCTACAGCGTGACTATACCGCTGGGGCACTAACAACGTCCGCTTAAAACGGAGCTGACCGCTTAGCAGGCACCGGGACAGAATATCATCCGTACATAAAGACGCGTCCGCGTAGACGAGAAGACGCAGGACATACTTAGATCTTTGTGTCCGCATGTGACTTTAGTAACATAAGGCTCTCGAGCCGAAGACTAGTTCCTTTTAATTTAAATAATTATGTCCTGATATCAAGTACGGTCTTTACAGCATTATTTGCATGTAACCCATACATATCTAAAATAGAAGATATTTTATTTCTTTATTATTAATTAATATATATCTACTTCTACTATTATATTGAAGTATACTTAAGGTATCTGTGTGCCGTGAATCCCTTTACATCTTTTCTCAATAACTGACATATTTTATTGGTTTATTATTATTTTAATATTTCATGATGTATCATATTTTTTGTATATATCTTATTTAAACCATCATTATTTTTACTTTTGTACTTAAAACTTGAATTTTTTGAAAGTAAAAGTGTTATTTTTTTTTAACGTTACCCTGGATAATGCTACATACAATTGACCATGACTGGAAACAAAATAATTACAGCACCTACTTTTAAACGTAACTTATGAAGCGGTAGTAAATTTAGCGTAAGCGAATTTAAAAATTCTATTGGTAATATCTCATTATTATCATCTTCGCATGAATCTACACTTAAATACTATCCTCCATGGCCTTGCATCTTATTTAAAATGTTATTATTAATTTTTAGTGCATCATCGTTTTTTAGCGCTAAAATTACTCTTTCGCAAACGTTATTAGCATTATTATTATTATTAAAGCAATCTTTATAAATTTTCATAATTATATCATTGGTTGATAATAATTCTATTGGAAGTAAATTTATATCATTGTCCATTTCAAATTTATTGGTATATTTCCATCTCCAATTTTTACTAGCGATTGTTCAAACTCTTTGTCACAATTACTATCTCTCATATTATCTTTTAAAGTCATTATTTGTAGTTTACTCCATAAATGACTATTTTTCACACAATTTTCAATAATTTTTGTTCGATTCTCGTGTTTGACAACAGGTAGTGTTTGTCAGAAGTCACCTAATACAATCATAACATTGCCACTAAATTCAATGTCATTATTACATAAGTCTTTAAATAATATATCCACTGCCTGAAAAGCATGTTTTGATGTCATTATTATTTCATCTCAAATTATGACTTTTATTATGACTACATTTTTCAGATTTTTTCTATGTATTGAAATAGGAGTAATATTGCACGTTAAACTTCATTTATATTTAATGGTAAATTAAAAAAACTGCTGCCAATTTTTTGGCACGTAGCTTTCTCCAACGAAATTTATAGTTCAAATAAATAAAATATTGTTCAAATATATAGTATATTAACGACTTTTAAAATACTTTCAGTATTAATTATTTTATATAAGGAGCGCCCATCACAATATCAAATCATATAACTTTCATGAAATAATCTAAACCTCAATATTTTAAATACCATACGGTCTTCATAACCTCATAATATCATTAATTGTCTTGAAACATTCTGAACTTTAGTTAGCGAGTCATAAGGTTTAACAGAAATAGTAATTTTCAGTTATATAGGGTATACAGGGTGAGAGACAACAAATTTGAATCCTGATATCTTTTAAATTCAATGGTTTTATAAGCTGCAAAAAGAACTTTGCCAAGATAATTAAAAGATCGATATTTTCACAAAATTTCAACTTAATTAAAGCGTTTTTACTCCCGTAATCGTACGACATAAAACCCCCATTTTTTAGTTTTAGATTTGTAGCTTAAAAACTAGTCATCAAAATGGTTTCAAATTTTCACATAAAATAGATATTATCGTTTTTTATTGTCAGAAATTGTTTTAAAACGTTTGACAATTTAGTTTTAGAGATATTACATTTTTTTTTTAAATTACCTTTTTTATCATCAAAATTAAACGGAACAGTCAATCTGGAAAATCTTGCGGGAAAAAGTAGGCAATTTCATGCTCTTCTAGATACACTATTGTTAAATATATTGTATAAATCATATTATCAAAAAAAGCAAAAATATTTTTTCAAAAATCAAAAAGTGGCTACAATATGGCCATAAAATGGTCAGAATCATTAACAAAAATTTTCCTGAATTCAGAATCAGAAAACATTTTGACGCTCCTAACGAAGACTCGCACGCGTTTCGGGACAACCGCGAACGCCAGCACCGAAAGTTATTTTGTAACGAAAACAAGAAATGAGGGCTTGTAACGAAGGATCGCACGAAAACCGAGATTGCCGCGATGACTTGCTCGCTAAGAAACCTTTGCATCGAATAGTAGTACGTGTCGCGAGCTCGCAACGAAAACGAAAACTCTCTAGTAGATAAACTGTGTCAGTTCAGGCCCACTTGGGGAGGGGGATGGGGTATAATGGTTTATAGCATGTTAGTTCTGGCCCACCTGGGGGCGAAATAGTACATGGCGTGTGAGTTCTGGCGCAAGCGGTAAGAGAGCGGTGAGAGAGTGGTCGATAACGTCATCAACGCTGGCGTTGTCTATCGCGAAATCCCCGATCGATGCAGCGTCTCGGTGCTGACGGTGACGTCAACGGCCCGATGTTACCTTCTGCTGTTGATACCGACGGCTTGCTGCCCTACCGATATGTCTCCATAGCAGCGAGAGTCAATTTTAAACGTATGGCTTTACCGCGCAACTTATCTTTTCCGCTGACGAATGTTTTGAAAATCTTTTATCTAACTTATAAACAAAATTCGTATGGTGACTATAGAACGATGATCATCGGGACACATTCCGGGCTGTTCTCTCGTACAGCAAAGGTCACATGCATTCAAGAGTTGTATCGTTTTATAATAAAAAGGTTGAAAATATCTAAGTAAAATAATAATTATTATTTTTATACTTTATTAATATTTTAGTTGCTTTTAAAAACCTTTTAAATAAAAAAACTGAACATTTTTTTGAGTAAATATAAAACTTTATATATATATACTTTCAATTAAAATTTTTTATTTGTAAAATCTAAAGCGAAAATTTAGTGCTAAATCTTAAGAGTATTTGATAAGGACCAATTTTTTGTTTTTGAAATCTAAAAAATTCATATTTTTTAGCCAAATAGTATTACCACCAGCTCCTTTGTTTGCCAAGAAGAGATTTTTTCTTTCTTTGGCAGAAGATTATTATGAGGGAAACGACACGTTTTATGCAGCAATGCTAGACGACCACTTCAAGACTACATCTTTTATGCAAAAAGGGATTGAATTGTTCGGCGATGTAGCGAGTTTTTTGAGGGAGATTGATGTCTCACTCCTTTTTAAAATATTATTGCTCTTGGAAATTGGTTCTGAGGTATGTACTTTTTACTCTTTACCTTAATATTTATCTCGTTGAAAATATCTTTTAAGATTTCATCCCAACTAATATTTGTTATTTTTATATCTTTCGATATACTAAATATTACATAATTCTTTTGCAAACATATAGTCCTTAATAATTTAAATAAATTAATTAGATTTGTTTTAACCGTAATAGCTGATTCCGCTGTATTTAAACATAATACAAAATTTTTGTTATTTCCCTTGCCTATTATATCAATTTCATTACTATCTAGACTTTTGTCCCAATGAATATTTTTATTTTCTAATAGATTCGCTGTATTTTCATCCAGTGATTCGCCATTATTATTAATTAAATGTATTAAATTATCTTTTCGAAATTGAATTGAGTTTTTAGAATATACTACATTTTTCTGTATGCTCTTTTGCTTCTCGACGTCACACGCAATTCTATTCTTTGGGCCTTTAATTTTTCTGCGTTTACGATTTTTTATCTTGAACTTTTTCTTACTGATTTTTGTCTTTTGTTCATTTACGATTTTAATTTTATCTTCGTTAGTCAATTGTTGGCGAATTTTATTCTCTTCTCGCTTTTTCTGCGCTCTAGTTATAACACATATTCCAGCTTCTGCCATTGGATTTCACGATAAGGCATCTGCATTCGTATTTTGCTTTCCCGCCTTATATATGATTTCATATTCATAGTCTAGTAATTTCAACCTCCATCTTTGTACTCTTTCATTATTATCTGCTGATTTTAACCATACCAATGGCTTGTGGTCCGTTAAAATCACAAATTTATTACCATAGATATAACTTTAAAAATTTTTATGACATACATAATCGCCAAAGCCTCTTTCTCATACGTCGCATACTTCAATTCAGCTGGTTGCAATACTCTAGATGCATAAGCTATAGGTCTGTCTTTGCCTATTTCACCTTGAGAAATGACACACCCTAGAGCATATTGACTTGCATCGCTTGTTATTATAAATGGTTTGTCAAATTGCGGGTATTGTAAGACTGGTGCAGAACATAACATCTTTACCAGTTTATCAAAAGCTTTTTGTTGTTCTTCTTTCCAAACGAATGGTCTATCTTTTTTTAATAATACTGTTAATGGTTTTGTAATATCAGCAAGATTTTGTATGAATCTTCTATAATAATTAGCAAATCCTAAAAATTGTCTCACTCCTTTTACATTTTTGGGTATAGGAAAATTTTTGATGGCCTCTATTTTCTTCTCATCCGGCCTTATCCTAGCTTTACTAATTATATGCCCTAAAAAATAAACTTCTGTTTTACCAAATTTACATTTTTCTGGTTCTAATTTTAATCCTGCCGCTATTAATGCTTCTGCTATTAAATTAAATCTTTCATCCAATTCTTCCGTCGAATCTCCAAAAATAATTATGTCGTCAATATAATTGTAGCATATTTTATTAATGTATTCGGCTAGGACTGTATATATCACTCGCTGCAATAGTCGAGCAGAGTTCTTGAGACCGAACGGTAAAACAAGAAATTCAAATCTTCCCAACGGCTGTACACTTAACGCAGTTTTTTCTATGTCAGAAGGTCTCATTTTGACTTGATGAAACCCTGATTTTAAATCTAAAACATCGAAATATTTTTTGTTTCCAATGAAATCTAAAATTTCGTTAATATTTGGAAGTAAATAAGGGTCCGCTACAGTGACCTCATTTAGTACCCTGTAGTCAATCACTAACCTGTATCTATTTTCTCCTGTTACAAGTTCCTTCTTTGGCACGACTAATGCTGGTGCATTAAATGGGCTTTTTGTATTTCGAATAGCTTTATTGATGATTAATTTCTGTGTTTCACTGATAGCAATCCCTTTCTTCTTGTGTTCAAATGGAAACTGCTTTAAATAAATAGGTTTGTTTGTCGTTAAATTTATTTCGTGTTGCTCCACGTTACACGTTCCTAATTCATCTCCTTCGATCCAGAAAACCTCTGGATATTTAGTTGCGATCCTTTCGATTCTTTCTTGATTCTTTTTACCTCCATTTTTCATCTGTAATTTCTTTCGTAATATTTCCTGCCTGCTAGGTTTCTTGGGTTCACTTTGGTTAGTTTTCTTAAATGCATCGATTGCTTCTATATTTAAAATTAAACTCTCATCTATACCTAGTTCGTTCTCTAGCTGAGCTCCTTCAGGAATATAGTCAATATCGAATGATATATATTGATATTCTTTTCCATCAAACATCAATTTTTCTTCAGCTTTCGACAATTTTTCTCCTGTTTCCTTCATTATTGTTAATATGTCCTTGAAATCACAATTTTTTTCTTCCGCATTGATTTCTCGCAAGTTTTGCTTTTCTTGCAATTCTCCATTAATGTTGTATATAAAATTTTCTATATTCTTATTATCGGTTTCCAAAAATTCTCTAAAATTTGCTGTCTTGTTTTCATCTTTATTGTATTCATTTATTATTTGCGCCTGAGTATTATTACTCACTTCATATCGTTCAGTTATTGTATTTAAGACTGTTTTCACATCCTCGTAAAAAGTATTTTCTAACAACATTTCATTTTTGTTCAAATCCTTTTTCTCGTCGAACTCTCCTGCCTTTTGCTCCATGCTCTCATTTATTTTGCTTTGATTATTACGTTGATAGATTTCTTCTTTACATTCACTTTCAGCTTTACTCTGGCTGCCCTTATTTTCATGTAAACCTTCATATATATCATTTTCATCAATGATTTCTTTTAAAATTTTACTGAGAAATTTCTTTTGATCGTTATTTACTCCCACTCTATCACTCTAACCTTTGTTTTGTATTTGCTCCATATAGGTGTATATCTTCTTGACTGGTCCATTTTGTAGTTTTAATTTTATGTCATTTATCTCCAAATATTCTTCATCTAAACGTAATTTACTTTCTCTGAGTAATTTAATTCCTAAAATGCCATCGTACGGAATATCGAATTCCTCTGGTGCGACGTGAAAATCAAAATATTTATTATTTATTGGTAGTTTAACTCCTAGAGTTTTCATCTGTTTGCTTGTTATGCCTGTCAACAATATTATTTTATCTTGTAATTGCGCCTCCGGAGAAATTTGATCTAATTTAATTATATTTATTTGTGTGCTACTATCAACGAGTTGGCTACATGATTTGATTGTGTATGGATTTGCGATCTCAATATGTTCTAATCGATCGCCTAACTTTATGTGGTATACTTCTAATTTCTCGATATTCGTCATATTTACTTCGTTCTCGCATTTCTCTGCCGTCTCTGTTTTTAGGACATTTTTCCATATGTATCTCTTGTTTTTATTAAATTTGCTGTGTCAGTATTTGTTTCGAGTGCATTGGCCCTATTCTTCCTCGTCCACTCGCCCCGAGAAGGCTTTAGTCGTTTCCCGCATGATTCGTTTGCAGATTTTGCAATCTAAAACATTACTCTGTCATATGGTTCGTATTTTTGCAATAGCTACAGAATTTATTTGCCCTTGATTCCAATGCCTTGATTTCCTGACAATTTTCTACTGTGTGTCCATCTTCTTTACAATAACTGCAATTTTTCCGCTCTTGAGCCATATTCTCTAAATTCTTTAATTTTCTGCACTCTTGTATTGGATGTCCTCTCATTTTGCAATACTCGCAACTTATTTGTTTCCAATTAGGATTACTTGTATTTTTGTTCTGATTATTAAAATTGTTGCTTTTTCTATAGTTATTATTATAGTTGTTATAATTTTGATTTTTATACGAGGCGTCGGCATTATTTGTAGCTTGTTGCTGAGCCATGAATTTGGGGCAGTATTTTCCCGAATGACCTTTTTCGTTGTAAATCTGGCATTGGATATCTTGTTGACATGTTTTCGCTCTATTCTGTGCTACTAATATTTTAGCTTCTTTACACTGTTCAGCTTCATGATCATTTTTATTGCAAATTGCACACATTAGAAATTTCCTATCCATTAATATTGGACAGTATTTCAATACATGTCCCAGTTGATTACATCTTTTGCACGTTACATCTGGGCAATCTTTTATTGTATGAGTTGTACCATTGCAAAATTCACACATTTCGCTTTGTTTTCCTTGATTTTTACAATTATTAGGATCATTCCGCTTTCATTGCATTTCCAACACAGCTCGTACTATTATAAATGGGCATTGAGTTACGTTATGACCCATTACTTGGCAATATTGAAAATGATTGCCTTTAATTCTATTCATTTTGCAGGCATCAATTGAATGCCCGTGATTATTGCAGAATTTGCAAATTAATTGAATCTACTTTTTTACTATTCTGCAGCTATCTGACAAATGATCTTTATTTTTGCAGTAAACACACGCTACTTTATGGCAAAACAATGCCTCATGTCCATAGTCTTGGCAAATTTGACAAGAGTATATGGCAACGCTTGTATCTCCTGATATGGCCGCTTGATTGCTTAAACTGCAAAATACTTTGTTTGCTTTGCTAAATATCAAATCTCTTTTGTTTAATCTCGTCTCTACTTCTATTGCTTTTTATATAGCATCACCTAAATCCCTCGTCGCTCCTAATTCTAAACGTATCTCCTGCCGTAATCCTTCTATAAAGGTTAACAGAGTTTCTGCATCTATTTCAGTTTCGAATCTTTGTTTTTCTTCTGCTGTATATGCTTAGACTTCCTTACTGTCCTTTACTTGTAATACTAATTCTTGCAATCTGTTAGCAAAACTGAGTACCGTCTCGTCTGGATTTTGTAAACTTTCTGCTATTTTTCCATAAAGAGTTGCCATTTTATCGGTTGACGGATAAATTTGTCGCACAGTTTTGATAAAATCTTGAATATTATTAATTTGTACATTTAACATAGCCGTATATACATCGCCTTTCAGTTTCATTTTTAGTATCGGAATTAAATTTGCTTGGTATTAAATTCGCTACATATTTTAGCGATAACCGCAACTGCTGTGGCGCTTGTTGTTGTTGTTGTTGCGACGTGGTGCGTCGCAGCCGCATCGAATATCTCTTTTCGGCACGGCAGATTCCCTGCAGGAAAAATGGCACGCGAACGGACGACAACGAGCCATGCGGCTTTGTTGTCAGAGCCGTCGCGCGTCCCCAGAATTCCCGGGCCTGGTGAGCCGCGGCACCGAGACGAACGACGTCGCGAGAGCGAGGCTCAGCCAATCGGGAGAGATAGTACGATCCGGACCGCCAATCAGAGCGCGGCTTCGCTGCGGCCTAAGGAGTAGGGGAGGTAGCGAGCGCGACTGGTGCGCGCCGGGCCGGCAGTATCTCGTGAGCCCTCGTTGAGCATAGAGCAGCGGAGAGGTTATCGAGTGCATGGAGAGTGTTAGAGAGTTTCTGTGCGAGTGCGTTAGAGAGTGGATTTGCGGAGTGTGACGGCTTCCCCGGGGCGAGAATTCGACCAGGGTGACGCGGCAACAGAGTTGGCGGGAGGACCGCCACAACCCAAGTCCGGCAGCTGAGAGGAGAGAGACGGCAAGAGGACGACAAAGGAGGAAGGACGTGGACGAGTCTCAGAGGCCAACCTTCCACGGGAGAACAGGAGAGAGGACACCGGTCGCGGGGAGCCAGCTTGCCTGGGAGGCCAGCGAGGTTCTCGGCGTCGTGGAGGAGCCATCCACGAGCGGCGACGATGCGGTAAGTGAGAGTTGACAGAGTGAGAGACGCGAGCGGAAAGAGAGATAGAACGCGGCTTCGTGAGTGCTTGTATGATAGAGAGAGAGAGAGAGAGAGAGAGAGAGAGAGAGAGAGAGAGAGAAAGAGTCGTGTATGTGCGAGTGCAGTGCGGGTGCACGAGAGTAGACGTACGCAGTGCAGAGCGTACGAACCTAGCGACCCTGGCGCCGAGACCCAGGGCCTGACGGTTCAGAGGAATTGGCTCGCGCCCCGTGCGAGCGAAAGTGCGAAGGAGAAAATAGAGAGAGAGAGAGAGAGACAAAGAAGGGCGAGAGAGAGAGAGATTATCAGCAGGACGGCCAGCACGTGGTGCGAGGACGCCGCCAACAAAGAAAAAACGCGGCGCAACGAGAATCGAGCGGGAGAAGCGGCACGCGCGCTTTTGCTCGCTAACAAAGAAGAGAGAGAAGTGGGGGGGGGGGGAGAGCAGGTCTCCGCCGGTGCGGTCCGACTAGGCAGAGCACTGGGTCGTCCGCCCGCGGGACGCGAGTAGTGAGACGAGGCCGACGCGCAGTTTAGGTGCGAGAGCACCGGGACGGCGCAGAGGGGAGAGAATTGCTTCCGCCCTGCGTGGCTAGATGGTGCGGGAGGCAGAAGCCACCGCGTTGTAGGGAAGGGTTGGGGCGAAATACAGTGGATTAACAACGAGAACAGCGTGTATTGTTTTTTCTTTTCTTCTCCCCACGTGCTCCCAACGTACGGCGACTGCGGCGAATCCGCCGCATAAATAGAATAAATTCGGGCGCAGTGAAGCGCCAGGAGTTGCGCACCTGTGCTGGGAGGCACAGCGTCGTATTGTTGTTGATTGGTTGGCCCGCCACCCACCATGGTGTCATCTAATATGCTCTCCAAATTGAAATTGAAGTCGAATTTGCTCTGTGAATTATTTAAATTGCCGATTAGGCTTGGTTGCTCATTAAAACCTTCGATGTCTATCAACGATATGTCCTGCTTCAAACTATTATCAAATCTCCAATCTCCTACTTTTCTAATCGCTGTCAGCGGTGTTCCTAGTGTTACTGGCGCTACTCTTTCTTCTTCTTTAGATATTTCACTTGATTCTTGTTTATTAGGCGGAGTTGGTATATTAATAGTTAAATGGGTTTTGTTTAGTCTTGAAATCGTCCTTTTTATTGCCCCTGTTGAATTTTCTTTATCTGTCTGTTCTAAATTTGTTTCTTGCTCTATTTTTTCTATATTTTCAACTATTGTTTTATTATTTGCTTTAGTATTGGGTACTGATTCTTCGTCCCTTCTTTGTGCAGCTATATTGTTTCCTGGCGGTGCTCGATCACTATGTTACTTCTCGCAAATGGTGTTTGGTCGTTAGGGCTTATTATCTGATTCTGTAATGTCGGATTATTCCGAACTACGCTCCTTGTTAATTTTTGCTCTGGTAGATTTTTCTGACTGGATTTTGGGTTTTAAATCACGTCTAAATAACTCGAATGTACTTTTGCTCTTCTAATTCTGCTACAATATACGACCTACTTTTCGCATTATTTTTGCAAACTCCACAAGTTTTGGTCAGTTCATTCGCCGCGGCTTTACACGTGATACAGCAATTTGGCTCGCCTCTGCTATACTAATGTTAATTGTACGGTTTTTAGGCTTTCAACTGATTTTTCGTAATTCTACAATCCAAAATCTATTTATTTTTTTTTTATTCAATTCAGTCATAGCAAAATTAAATTACTCGTCAAATTTGTTGCCGATTTCTATTTGAAACTCCGATCGTTCTACCTGGTTGCTTATTACTTTAGGCTGTTTAACTTCTTGCGATCGGAAAAATGAATCTATTTTCTTGTTTAGTTGTCTTAATTCCTCAATTAATTTAGCTTTTTCGCTTAATAATTTCCGTAAAAATATTTTCCTACCGCCTCTTTTGTGATTATTCTTTTTTACTGTATTTATTACACTAGTGTTATCCTTCATTGAATGAAATACGTGCTTTTATAACGATAAATAAATTACTATTTACACGGAAGGTTAGAAAATGCACGATATTAATTGCTATACGTTTCGAATATTTTGAATTGACCTGGTTTTTAAGCTGACCTAAACGCAGCAGATTTGAAACGCTGCTTTCAATCATCTTGCTGACGCTGCAACGTAAGGCGCTCGCGTTCGCCGATGAGCGCAAGCAGTAGGTCACTCGGCCCGATTTTCTTTTTGTGGACTCCCGATTTTATTTTCTGTTATGCTGATTGCTTTTGCACTTTTTATATTTAATTCATCTACGTTCATTTATATATAATCTCGTAAATCATCAAACGTATTTTTAAGGCTACAAGTTTTTCGTGCTTTTACGTGCTTTTTTGGAAAAGAGTAATCGCTCTTTAAGCAGATCAAAGGATAAGTCGCTTTTCAGCGAGCTTTAGGATTGATAAGATTGACCGCTATTTAGCAGAACTAGGGAAAAGTTGCTACTGAGCAAACTTGAGGAAAGGGTTACACACGCACAACACAAAGACTTGATTTATATGGCTTTAAACACTATCGCTTTTGTTTTTACTTATTTTTCGAGTGCTTTCTTAATTGCTTTCATTGCATTTATATATGTTTTATGTTCTTATTAGAACCACTGTTATTATCACTTTTTTTTATTTGTATAATACCCTGATATTTTTTATCTGCTTACAAACGTCTAGCGTTCGATTCGTACCGGAACCAATGTTAAGTCTTAGCTAGGCCCTTTAATTATCAGAATATATTGTACTTACTTTGTGGTTGTTCACGGTATGACTTCTGCTCCACTCCAGCTACTGTGGTTGCTCAGGACAGTCCGCCAGTCGTGTGCGAAGGGAATCAGGTGCAGGTCTGAATTCTCACTGACAAAAGTGGATTCAACGTATGCTCGTTGAATCCCCTGCTCTACTTAATATTCGGACGCAGCAATATTTGGCAATACATTTTTGTTCAACCGCAGTCATGCTTTTATTCGGTCGCAGCATTACGTCACAAGACGTAAGCAGCAGCTTTTATTTATTATCTATATTTATTCATTATGTGTTAATAGACTAAGTACTTTAGTACGGATTATTATTATAAACATATAGTATACAGTAAATTAATACATACATATAAAGTTAAATATGAATTTTTATTCAATGTTTATTACATAAAAAAGCTGTACAAAAAAGTTTTGGACTTATATATTTAATAGATGCAAAATGTCATGGCTTATTTCCTTCTTTTTAGTTTAATTTTTTTATTTTTTGAGATAAGAGGAAGCGGGGTCTCGTTGGCTTTCGACATGTGGAGATAGCGTTCAAAGGCTCTACTGGTATTCTGATGCTGTTAGCCCGTCTCCTCCTTTCTGTCTGCAGCTTCTCCCGGGTCTGTTGATATTTCTGCAACCGTTTTTCCGTGATGATTGCTCTGCTAGTCGGTTCCGGGATGAGCTTCGTCATTTGTCTCCTGGGATGTTGATGAGGATTCCCAAGGGGAACACTTCCCGAATATCTGCAGTTAGTCGTTGCTTTACAGGTTGAAGCTGTTTGCGCAAATCCTACTCGAGTGTCAACTATTGGTAGATTATAATGGATGCAATCATGTATGGTTTTAAACACAAATATATGCTGCTCTCGTATCACTTGCTTCTGCACTTCATATAAAAAAGTATCCTTGTGCATGTGCAGGCTGAAGCCTTCCAGCATATATATTGAAGGTTCAGCATCACTTTCTAAACACAGTTGTGTATAGAAATCGCGAATGCTTCCAAATTTCTATAAAAAAATAACTTTTTTTAATGTTGTATAATAATAATAATAATCTGTACATTTATTTAAAAAGTACATACCTCAGAGCCAATTTCCAAGAGCAATAATTTTTTAAAAAGGAGTGAGATATCAATCTCCCTCAAAAAACTCGCTACATCGCCGAACAATTCAATCCCTTTTTGCATAAAAGATGTAGTCTTGAAGTGGTCGTCTAGCATTGCTGCATAAAACGTGTCGTTTCCCTCATAATAATCTTCTGCCAAAGAAAGAAAAAATCTCTTCTTGGCAAACAAAGGAGCTGGTGGTAATACTATTTGGCTAAAAAATATGAATTTTTTAGATTTCAAAAACAAAAAATTGGTCCTTATCAAATACTCTTAAGATTTAGCACTAAATTTTCGCTTTAGATTTTACAAATAAAAAATTTTAATTGAAAGTATATATATATATTTTTATATATTATAAGTTTTATATTTACTCAAAAAAAATGTTCAGTTTTTTATTAATAGGTTTTTAAAAGCGACTAAAATATTAATAAATTATAAAAATAATAATTATTATTTTACTTACATATTTTCAACCTTTTTATTATAAAACGATACAACTCTTGAATGCATGTAACCTTTGCTGTACGAGAGAACAGCCCGGAATGTGTCCCGATGATCATCGTTCTATAGTCACCATACGAATTTTGTTTATAAGTTAGATAAAAGATTTTCAAAACATTCGTCAGCGGAAACGTGAAGTTGCGCGGTAAAGCCATACGTTTAAAATTGACTCTCGCTGCTATGGAGACATATCGGTAGGGCTGCAAGCCGTCGGTATCAACAGCAGAAGGTAACATCGGGCCGTTGACGTCACCGCCAGCACCGAGACGCTGCATCGATCGGGGATCTCGCGATCGACAACGCCAGCGTTGATAACGTTATCGACCGCTCTCTCACCGCTCTCTTACCGCTTGCGCCAGAACTCACACGCCATGTACCATTTCGCCCCCAGGTGGGCCAGAACTAACATGCTATAAACCATTATACCCCATCCCCCTCCCCAGGTGGGCCTGAACTGACATAGTTTATCTACTGATGTTAAAATGACTCTATCGGTCCATACGAGCACAATTAGTTTTGAAATAATAGGCTATGACACTGTTTATTCTAAGAATTTGAGATCTTTGAATAGGCATGCCTTTCAAAAATAAAATAAAAAATCTCGGCGTTCCGTCCCACCGTCAGATTGGGTCATTCCTCAGTAAGGATCTGACGGCTACCTTAGACGCCTGCCGCTTTGTCGAGTTGCAGCCTTTAAGTAGCCCGAGTCTCCGTTTTTCCTTTCGAGAGAGAGAGAAAAAGAGGACTTAGCCATCTAGTGGACACAATTTTCAAAATACAGAATATAATATATATCTATATATATATATATATATATATATATGTATATATCAGAAGACCAGTAGAACCTTTGAACGCTAGCTCCACATGTCGAAAGCCAACGAGACCCCTGCTTCCTCTTATCTCAAAAAATAAAAAAATTAAACTAAAAAGAAGGAAATAAGCCATGACATTATATATAGAAATATATATGGCTTAGCAATGGCTTATTTAACCAATAACGCAAATGAACCGTTCAGAAAACCGCTAAATAACCGCTGTAATAGAAGCTTATACACAGCTCCTTAAGGTTAATTTGATTAAATTCAGTTTACTCATTATGCGTATACGATTGTGAGTGAAAACTTTTATTAATAAATACAAATTTACCTATATAATTGATTATAATTGAAAAAAGGTTAGGAAATGCAAAGGACATGTAACAATTTGTAGAAAATATATTTAAGTTGTATCTATATAGGTTGAGAGGTTAGGATAATCACTAGCTAAATGAATCAGTTTAATTTTATTAATATTTTAAGTTTTTACATTTAATACAGTCCTACTCCACTATCTGAACAAGGTTTGTATTATACGCATGCACTCTACTTTATTTCACTTGACCGTACCAAGTCAACTATTATTTCATAATGTGATGCTGTCTGATTAAATAAAATAAATAAAAATTGTTTGTATTAGCATGATAATAATGCAAAATGCCTTGTTCAACAAGACTAAACTAAAAAAGAAACCATTTGAACACTCATTGTGGCTTCGAGTACATTAGATAAGAATTTTACATTTTTCTTGCCATCGGTGATTTTGGTCCAAAATATCAAATCAGTCAATTAAAGTAATAACACAATAAGGATTATTTAAACTTATTAATTAGCTCTTGGCATTTCCAAAGAGAGTACATATCAATAGCTTTTAATTTGCAGTTCAAAAGTTCTTCAAAAGAAGATTCAAAAGTATTTTAAGTTTGGGATCGTGGTTTTCTATTTTGGAAGATAAGAATATTCCAATAACTTTTGAACAGCAAATTGAAAGCTATTGATATGTACTCTCTCTGAAAATGCCAAGAGCTAATTAATAAGTTTAAATAATGTTACGTCCGAACGTCGGCGCACAATGTAATATTCTCCGTTTTGAGTCAGCTTCCACTGAACGGATGGAGTCGCTCCCTTATTTATTTTAATATTCCGCGTAAATTTATTTAAAACCCTTCCCAAACTAATGACCAGGTCTCGTTGAACTGTAGGTCAAAATGCCTTCGACAAGCAAAATCCAGTCAACCCTCCAGACAACTCGATAAGTTCTCCCAAAATATATTTGTAAAATAAGTGGCAGCGTTCGAAGCCTGCTCACTTTACAAATTCTCAAATCTTTAGATATTTAATAATTAACTTATATAATTTTTACCTACTTTTCTTTTTGAAGATTGCAGCAAACTCAGAATTTACTAAATTGTAAACTCCTTCCTTCTTTTTGGATTAGAAATTCTGTTTATTTTTAAAAAGAAAAACTTGGACAAATTCTTATTCTGAACACAGCCACCACGGCTTTGAAATATAAAAGTTTAAAACTTATATGTTGCTTGGGAGCAGCCACCTCGGCTAAAACCTTCGACGAGACTCAACTTTTATCCGGACGCTATTCCTACCTTCACCCTCGCGTCGTATATTTTCCCTTTTCAACCCAATTTGTCCCACAGGCCCATCCCTTTGAGTCTGCATTAGCGCCCTCTTTATTGGTCATAGACCTATTGCGTCGCTCCTTTCCGCTTGGCTACCGCCTCTTCCGATCTTCTTCCGCTCCACCTTCGATCCCACCCACGCTATTTTCCTAGCCTTGCCGATTTACCGTCAGATAGCCGTCCCTGTACCATTTTCAACTTTTCTATTTGTTATTTTATAATAATTTGTAGATTTTACATTTTTTGCTTGTATAATATAATAATTATCAACTATGATTTTATTATACTATTGCAATCAATTATTTTAAATCTCCATTACATTATTTTATTATTATTTAAACTTAATATTATTACTATTATAACCTATCTGCTATTTCTAACTAGTTTTTTACTATTTATTTAACTGAAAAGATCGTAAAACCTGTGCGAGTATAAATTTATTTCTACGCCACAAATACGAATTCTACTTTATCTTAGAAATAAATAAAGTATGCACAGTTGCATACTTTATTTATTTCTAAGATAAAGTAGTATTTATTAATACTTCTCAACTGTCCATACTTTATATGAATCTAATTTTCTATTTAATTTAGTAAAAATATTCTACTTTTAAAATTTGCTTTGCGTGGTTTCGTATTCTGTGACGCGAAGACTCTAAAACATGCGGCGCTAGATTGTCACTCGCAATTTTCCCAGATACTTTGGTTTTTCCCGGTTGCGCACAAATTCTACGATAGGGCCGCTACCCGCCGTATACCGATCCCGATCGCTGTACCTGCGCGCGCTATTAATGGCGATTTCTTCGGACTGCCTAATTGCACTATCCGGACGCCCGCCTATTCTTAAGATCTACGGAAAATATAATTTTTTTGTCACGCAGCTGCGTCGATATTTCATTAAAATTTTTATTATTTTCTTATTTAACCTATGACGTAACAATAATCTTTATTGTGTTATCACTCAATTGACTGATTTGAGATTCTGGTCCAAAATCACCGATGACAAGAAAAATGTGAAATTCTTATCTAATGTTCAAGTTTAATAAATGGTTTCTTTTTTAGTTGAGTAGGACATCATGACATTATGATATAACAGTTGACTTGGTACGGTCAAGTGAAATAAAGTAGAGTGCATGCATATCATACAAACCTTGTTTAGATAGTGGAGTAGGACTGTATTAAATTAAAAAAATTGGAATATTAATAAAATTAAACTGATTCATTTAACTGGTGATTATCCTAATCTCGTAACCTCAAATTAGCCTCCAGCAGACATCTTGGAAACTTAGCGGTTCCTAAGCCACTTTTTTGTTAAATTTTAACTTGGCAACCGTTAAAATAGTTATCCAAGTCTAAAGGTCTTAGCAAATTTGAATCGTTAATTTTCTACCAGGGTAGAGATACATTACCGGGATATCATTTCAATCCAATAGACGGGAAGGAAGGATGAACCTTGCCTGTATGCTGATCATTGCAGCCACCTTAAGGTAAGTCAAGTAAATTTTAATAAAAAACTAACAATTATACCCTGGGATTAACAACAGTGAGAACTTCTCGGTTCGGATAACTAACAACTAACTTAAACCGCTCCAAAATATCAAATTCTGTAGTCTTAGATACCGTGATAAAATACGAAATATGGCATAATCGAATCCATCTGATTATAAAATGTCGAACTTTAACGAACATAATGGTCTCGAAACACAGAACATATTCACATGCAAGGTTAAAGATCCCGACACTTTTCAAAGACGTTTACAAAAATTCGAGATGTCAGCGGAACTGGCGCTACTTCTGCACACTTGATTAACGATTGCATTGCAACTCGCGGACTTGGCCATGGCATATCCATCAAGGGGAATGTCACATACAGGAAATAGTACAGCAAGAAAGGTTGATCCCAACCGATAAAATACAATTGTTAAAGGTTGCGAAAGAACACCTACTGCAAGTTCGAGACAAAATAGAACTTTCGAACATAAATGACAAAACGTCGCTACAATATAACCTCCATGTTACACATAATAACGGAACGATCCCCAAGTGTAAAATATTTAACGAAAACGACCCCTTTGCGCTCGATATCAAAGAAGAAAAATTAGACAACTATGTTACAGAACGAAAGCCAACTATTCGCGAAAAAATGTGTATCGGGCGAAACTCCGGTGCTCTACACAGAGTGAATGACATCTATGACAAAAAATTAATCTTCGCCTTAGCTCGAAACGATAGAGTTAGCTTAATCTACACGAGACACGACTCTAACAACGCACCTTATACCGAACACCGGGGATAAACCTTTACCTAACAGCTACCCTCACCTTATACCGAACACCGGGGATAAACCTTTACCAAACAGCTACCAGCTAGACGTCCTAACCGATCACTGTTAGGCGAATTACCCGATCCTAGGAACCATGGGCTACCCTCTATAGGTAATTTTTTTGATAAATTTGACGCAGAGCAACAACCTGAACTACAACCGGGAGACTCGAATTTTATAGAGCAATACGAACAGTTAAAAAAACGCATGCAGGATAAAGCACACAAGGATTTACAACAACATAGAGACCGCTCTCGAGACGGAGGCTAGATGTTCTCGTTACACCAAGCATTGAACACAATCCATCATTACGACGGAAATCCAGACATGCTTGAACTATTTTGTCGCGCAGTTTGCGACGTGATTGATGAATTCGGTTGAATTCGGTCCTGAATCCGAACGCTGGGTACTCAACTCGTTGGCATCGAAGTTTTGGGTACGTGCTGCTGACGCCTACACTTCGTGCCTGACGCAATACGACACCATAGAGCGGTTGCTAGCTGATTTAACTACGCAGTACAGCGGTGTTGGCGAAGCCGATAAAGTTTTAGCTGATCTTAAAGTAATTCGCCAGTATGCGGGAGAAAGTGTCGGAGACTACGGACTACACGTTCAAACATTGCAAAACCGATTGTTAAACATCTATGACGCGAGCTGCAACATACGCAGCTGGGAGAGAGCTAGCTATTAAAATAACGCCGATAAGGAGGCTCTCGAACAATTTCCATTCGGTCTAAATGGAGAATTACAACACCCAGTTCGTTCTAAAAACCCACTATGTCTCAGAGAAGCTATTACGGAGGCCGTAGCATTTGAACACCGTACTAGTGCGCGCCGTGCATACAGTCAGCAACTGGATCTGATTCGCGAAGACAGCACTAAAATTCCGTCATGGGCAGCCGAGCTTATGAGTATCGCAGAGGCAGCATATGAACCAAAAGCCACGCCAGTAGCCAGCGAAGCTGTCAGATACACTACGGGTATGAGCGTATGCAACTAATGTCGGCAACAGAGAAAGATTGCAAGGAAAAGATATGCCGGGCGAATGTTTAAGTTTAGATAGGACAAATATAAGTTTAAAGGGATTAGAGTGCAACGTGCATGTAGTTCCTGATGAATTTCCCATTAATACAGATGGAATCTTAGAATGGAATGTGCTTTCAAAATACGGTGGAAAGGTTAGCGCTGCAAACAGATGTATAAAATTTGGACAGACTATTATACCATTTATTCAAGGAGACAGATTTATTATACCTGCTAGTATGAGCCAAGTGATTTACGCAAGAGCGAGCGATTGATCAGAGCAAGTAAGATTTGCCCCTTTACAAAATTAAGGAGAAGGGTTATACTTTGGAAATTTTATTGGTATTAACCAAGAAGGCAAAATACACGCCTTATGCGTTAATACTACAAAACATGAGGTAGAGTTAAATCCACCAGAGGTAACACTGGAAGCCTGCGAAGCCATAAAAAAGGGAGGAGCAGAACCTAGACCTCGTCATCGGCCACCTTGTACACCTAGACACCGCCCTCGAATTATTTCTACACCTAGACACTAAAAACTACATGTGAACGAGCATACAGAAAACCGATAAGTAAGCAATATCCATCTGTATATATCTGTGCGGAAAACTTCACGGTCCTGACACTTGTTGCGGCTAACTAACGGTCGTAACATTTTTTTATTTGATTTCAGTATTTTGTGAATGACACACTCGTTTATTATATCAAAGGTAGGTGTTTTTATCAATATTTTTGTTAAAATTTATAGTTTAGCATAATAAAACATGATATAAGTCAAAATATATTAGAGACAACAGAAAAACTCATTTATTTCTTTGTAATAAAAAATGCGAACCTTAACATGGAAGTAATAGGCCGTAGAGCATTTCTACATGACATAATTTATTGCAGCAAACCGATTGTGCGATCAGGTGAAGGATTATAAGCAGATAAAAAGGTATATGTTTTTCACTCGAATTTCCGTTCCTTATTGTTAGTTATTAACAATTTATTGCAAAAAAAAAACGCAATTTGGGTATTTTTTTACTTATAACTTTAAAACTAACGGCGCTATCAGAATGACATAAAAAATGATTTGTAGAAAAGAGAAATATCTACAAACTAAACGCTTTAATCGGATAATTAGGTCCTGAGATAATTAGGAAAAACCAAAAAATTAGGCGTTTTTCGAAAATTCATAGCTCCGTGATTTTTCAAGCTGAAACGCTAAATTTTTAGGAAAAAGTAGGGATCATAATGTTCTTTCTATGTGCAAAAGTTGGGTGCTGTCAGATTATTAGTTTTCTCAAAATTGCGATTCAAAGTTTGCGGTGCATTTTTTTCCCGGCAGGTCTGTATGCTGTACCATAAGTCCGATTAAAATTACAAAAAGGGTCGAAAAGTTGACATCGTGCACTACAAAACGTAGATTTCAGTTTTTCGATCAAGTGCCTGGAAGCATGCAAAAAACCGTCGTAGAGTTCACGAAAATCGGCCGAGTGCGCGCTCGCAGTCGAGTGGTGGGGGGGCAGCGCCGGTGAAGAGGCGTATATATAGTAATAGTCGCGCATGGTGTGCACGTTACTTATCTTTGCATTAACATTTATTATAGTCTAAGAGCTGGCTACACAAAAATGCAAGGTATAAGGTACATGCAAATTGAATAGCTAGAAAGATTCCATTTTAGCTATCGAGTATCGAGCGACAAGTCTGCCTGCGCGCTAAGGAAGATTAAGATGGGGGCGGGCGATAGAAAATGATACATTTCAGAAGAAAAAATATGATAAACCTCAAAGATAAAAATTGTTTGAATATTGAGTATTTATTAGTAGAAAAGCTATAATTTATTAGCAGACGATTTCGTGGAAGAGAAGTGGCCGGCAGATTGCAACAAAGTGGCGTTTTTTTTCGTAAAAAAGAATGATCAATCTCACGAATAAAAATTTTTGCAATTAATTATTAACTACTAAAGGAAGCTATATGTAAAATGGCAGACAAATAAATGGAAGACAACATCGAGGCAGACTGTGACGAAGTGCGCGGTATCAATCGCGCTTGTATAATAAGTTTACTCTGTTCGATATAATAATATAATTTATTGTTGTTTTATTTATATAGTTATATAACGTATTTATGTTTTTTTATTAATGTATTCAGTTTTAACAACATATATAATAAATTGTTAAAAATAAATTAATGAATTATTACATTGAATTTTTATTCATTAATTTCATAATATTTTTCATATGTGATTAAAAATTGTAGATAAATAATTTTGTACGTTTTATAATGATATATCAGGGTTTCAATAGATTGAGAGATTCGAATATTATATCCGAAAATTCAATGCAGGTATAGAAATCGTTTAAGCTGTAAGGGGACCGAGCCCCCGAGTAACAGCTGTATAGTAGAGGCCTTTTGAAGGTTACTTTGGAGAAGACAGCTCAGACAGCAAAGCTAAAATCATACTTTTTAACGATACAATTTTGGAGAAATGCAAGATTTTAAAAATTTGCGTGACTTATAAACTTAAGTACAAAGATCTGATTCTACCAACAACTCCAGACCAAACCAATGGGTATCACGCTAATTGCTACAGTAATTTTACGACTATCAAGAAAAAGTACTTTGAGATGTTTAGTGAATTAGTGAAATCACAGCAATCTGAAAATGCAGTACCAGAATCCGACCGCAGTAAGTACATAAATTGTTATATATCTATTTGAATACGAAATTCTCAATTTTGTCAATTCAACTGCAAAGAAAAAGTTACAAATTAATAACAAAGTGCAAGAGGTGAGGTTGCAGCGGGATTTATTTGGTCGAATGTTAGCCATTTCCATGAATGAAAATACAAACATTGAAAAGATTCTTACTTTTCCATTGACACCTGTTCCAATGTCTTTGTGCCATTTAGACGGATCGATATTTAAGACTGATAAGTAAGTTTTACTTAAGCTTTTAGAAAAAGATATTAAAAGTGTAGCTCCGACGCACACGGATGTTTGTTTGATAGACGGTTTTTATGTAGTACATTGTATGAAAGATATACCAAAAACGTTTGGAAAAATATCTACAAAAATTTTGCAAATGGTAAAGAATAATAGCAAAGCTCGAGAAATACACATAGTTTTCGATAGATATTTCACACCCTCAATTAAAGACTACGAAAGATCTCTTCGAGGCGCGGATAACTCTGATGAGCGTATGTATGTAATTTCTGGACCTGATCAAACAAGACCCGCAGATTTTGCGAAAGAATTGCGGAATAGTAATTTCAAAGAAGCTCTTGTGCGTTTTTTAATTTTACATTGGCAAAGTACAGAAATGATACAATTTCTTGGAAATAAAACAGTTTTACTGAATTTTGATCAGTGTTACGAATATAAAGTTAGTAACGAGACTGTTTTATTTTCAATAAATGACATGTACACGCTAGAAAATCACGAAGAAGCCGATACGAAAATAGTTTTTCACGCGTGTATTGTTCCGGAAGAATATAACATTATAATTAAATGTACAGACACAGATATACTTATTATAATGTTAGCCAATATGAATAAATTAAAAAATAAGTGTAAAGTTTGGATTCAAGCGGGCATTTTAAACAGGCAACGTATAATTGACGTATCAGCTTTGTACAATAGGCACGGGGAATTATTTTGTAAGTCATTAGCAGGGTTTCGCGCATTTACTGGCTGTGATTTCAATCCAGCTTTTTTTAGAAAAGGCAAAGCGCGACCTTTAAAACAATTAATATTAAACGAAAAATTTCAAAGTGCATTTACCGAATTAGGCAGTGAAGATTGCGATAGATCAAATGCCTTGCGAGGTATTGAAAAATTTGTTTGTTCGATGTACGCGATGAAATCTTGTAACTCTGTAGATAATGCTAGATTTGCACTTTTTTTAACAAAATTATAAAGTCAACGATGTCAACGAACCGTTTCAAAAAAAAAAAAAAAAATTACAAAATTTCGTCGTTTCCTCCATTCCCCCTTGTGCAGCAGAACTAAGACCGCAATTTTTACGATCGATTTATATCGCCCGATTATTGAGTAACGCTCACAAAAAAATTCCGACATCGTTACTACCGGAAGACTTCGGATGGGTGATAATTAACGCTCAATACCAATTTCAATGGTTCGATGGACCTCAAGTACCATCTACTGTTATATATGTCGTTATTGATCAAGAAGAAAGTGAAGGTACACATTCTTTCGTGCACTTTTTATTTAATTCATTATTTATTAATAATCATTTTTCATTTTTAATATTGCTTTTCAGCCAACACTAACGAAATTGAATCTGACAGCGATATTGATTGCGAAAGCGAACAAGATATAGAGTACGATGAGTCGGACGCAAGCAGCGAAATAGAATAAATTACAACTTTTTAAAAATGTTTATATATAAATAAAAACAATATTTTTATGTTAAAATTGTCTTTAAGTTCTTTTTATGACAAGTATAATATAGATCGTAACTTTATTGTTCAGAGAATATTAATAATAAGATACATGGGAGTTCGTTCGAGATCGGACACTTCGTCACAGTCTGCCTCGATGTTGTCTTCCATTTATTCGTCTGCTATTTTACATATAGCTTACTTTAGTAGTTAATAATTAATTGCAAAAATTTTTATTTGTGAGATTGATCTTTTTTTTTTAAAAAAAAAACGCCACTTTGTTGCAGTCTGCCGGCCACTTCTCTTCCATGAAATCGTCTGCCAACAAATTATAGCTTTTCTACTAATAAATACTCAATATTCTGACAATTTTTATGTTTGAGGTTTATCATATTTTGTATTCTGAAATTTATCATTTTCTATCGCCCGCCCCCGCCTTAATATTCCTAAGCGCGCAGGCAGACTTGCCGCTCGATACTCGATAGCTGAAATGGAACCTTTCTAGTTATTCAATTTGCATGTACCTTATACCTTGCATTTTTATGTAGCCAGCTCTCCGTCTATTAGCGTCTACTGTAGCGTTTTAAATGATTTTTTATTTGATTTTGGGGTAATGAAACCAGAGGAATTACATACCGATGAGTAGAGCATCGGTTTTAAATAGGGACAGAGAGAATATTTTGTTACATTTTCGAAGTTAGTAAACTGACCTTGTCGATCGTCGTTCTCGATACCAGTTAAAGTTATTCGCGACATATACGTTAGTTGCAATCGAGCGTTCATTCAAATCTTGTGGCAATTGAATAAACCTTATTAAAAATTCAATCGCGAGTGCACATTTAACTCGAAAGCTTCTGATCCCTGACGTTTGTATTCGCAATCAAAATCTATTCACTTTGGAAGCTGAATCAAAGCCGCTGAGAGGACGTGCTGGTAGCAGATCAAATCTGTTGCAGAAATAAAAAAAAATGTAAGTGATTTTCATTTAAATAGGCTGCATGCCTCCATCGCACACTTCTCTCTTTCTCTCTCATAATTAGATACTTAAGTAGCCTCATTCTCGCGATAACGATATCACGATTAGAGTAACGTCAATTCTAATAACTACCCGAATTTAACGAAATCAACATTAAAGAGTTTAAATTAAATTAGTGCGTGTAACGAAAACTAGTGTGGTTTCAAAAGACTTTCCATCATTAGTGCGAGTCGAACACGCAACAGCACAAGAAGTAACGCGTACACTTACGGAAAAAAAAACTAATTTGCTATTTCGGCTCACCTGTAACTCTCATCTCCGATCAGGGAGCACACTTCATGGACTGAGTTATAGAAGAATTCGCACGTATATTCAGAGTGAATAAGTATTCAACGACCGCGTACTATCCCCAGTCGAACGGTGAAATAGAACGAATGCATCATACGCTCAAAGAATATATTAAGATGTATATCAGAAACAACAATAATTGGAATGAAGTAGTGCCATTAGCACAGTACCCGTATAATTCTACGGAATGCGACGGACTAGATTACTCACCACAAGAATTAGTCTTTGGCCGACATGCACGCACATCGTCAAGCTTTCCACCACGAGAGCACTTACAAACGTACGACAACTATCTTGCTGACAAGATGGAAGCCTACGCTCAACTTAGAACGATGGCAGCGATGAATCTAGTACAATGAAGACACCGCTCGAAATACTATTACGACAGAAACTAAATGTACAACATTTGGAAGAAGGAGAAGTGGTCTATGTTCTTAAAGAACCCAAAGTCAGCCAGTTTGAACCCGAATATAAGGGCCCATGCGAAATTATTGTATAGAGGTAGTAGGATAAGGGAATACAATACTAATATGGCGAAAAATATATTAGCCATGGTACTAGGATAAGGGTATATGCATACGTAATTTAAAATTACAAAAGTTTCAGAGTAAACAGTAACTCAAAGTTATAAACGTTAAAATTAAACAATATTGACATTTAGCACCAATTAAGAAAATAATTATATTTAATTGATAAATAATAAACAAATAAGAAAAGCTCAAAGATCTAGCGGCCCCAAGACGCCGCATAAAATGAAGGGAACATTATAATAATCACTGGAATTCCCAGTAAATAAGCACGTTACTACGGAAGAATCGGGTAACGGTCATCAGAATCCTCGGAGGCGCGCTAGTCAATAGATCGACGGGTCCCAGGCGACAGAGGCCGCAGACGATAAGCACAAGAGTCACTATGCCTAGACCAGGAATCGACCGCTGGCACCTCAGAGCAACCTAAGTGATGAGGACGGCAAGAAAAGCGCATTCTTGATCCGATTCCTTGAAGAAGACGGTTCCTCTAGACCGGAGTAGACCCCCGACATACAGAGCAAATCCTACAGCGGGACAGGCAGCTCTCACACACGGCGTGACTATTATCACACTGCCAAAATCCTGGATAGATAAAATCATCACAGATAGGACAGGTGAATAAATCACGAAGCAGCGCCTCTGCTTTGTCAGGGTGTTCTGTCGGAAGAGCCGTGAAAGTTGGCTAAGCTGTAGCAAGCTCGCCCGACTCAGCAACTGCTCCAGGAACATCGTCAAAAACACCATCCTCATCCGAAACCAGGAACAGATTTGCCAATAGATCGTCCGGCATAGAAGAAATCGGGCTAGACGGCACCTAACGGCACACGAAGGCTTTTACCACTTTAACACCGAAACCATTTTAACATTGATAAATAGGCGTAAACATGTAATCGCAACAAATCGGGCAGTGTACTAATACGGGCCCAGAATTATTCGAAATCGATAACCGGGAAGACGGACGCGCGACTAACTCGGCACTATGCGATGAGCTGAACGAATTATTTAATAGCATAGAAAAAGAAGGATTTGACGAATCACTAGAGAGATCAACCATGGATCGCTCAGGAGGCGCGCCAAGCGCCGGCATTGATTAATGAGGTAAAGCGTCCTGAGATAAAGATTCGCATGGAGGCACTTCGCGGGAGACCTCAAATGACGGCACGGATCCAAAAGGCGGGAGCAAACCTCCGGCAGACGGAAACACAGACTCGTAATTTTCTAAATTCGTACGCGTTACGTCAAAGGAACCGTCGTGAATTACGGGATGAGAGCCAGATAGATTAGCGAAAAAATATTCGGTATAAGCAAGAGCACCATCATGAAAATCTCTCCTAACAGTCGACGCGGGAATTGCCTCGGGAGCAGAAACCGTAGCACTATTGTACCAGTAACCGTCCCACCCTGATATGTTCTCTTGCGTTAAATCTGACTCACCATTGCAAAGAGACGTAGCGGCCGAATCGCGAGTAGTAGCGCGCGGATACACGGTGGGTGTATGAGACACCTCGGAACCGGAGCGCTCCTCGCTAATCCCAGCCAGAAAGGAAAGCGGATAGGCACTCGTTATTGGGGGCAATGGTGCAGGAAGATTGAATACGCAGTGCACGACCCGACCTGACAGACTCGAGCTCGGCAACGTTGTCTTGCACAACTGCGGCTAGGCGTCTGACTACGCCCAGGATATCTCGCACGTGTCACGTGGAGAAATGACTACAAACATATTAAAAAAAAAAAAAAAGAAAACAACACACAGGCAAATAACGGAATGAAGGGTTGACTAACGAATTATCAAGTTAAAATAAAATTGCTACTTACTTGTGCACTAGGCGAAACCACAGAAATGGGCCCAGACAGAGATCGATTACGTCGGAGGACACGAAAACCAGATGAAGAAGCAAATTCCGAGGACCAACTGGAACCGCGGTCAGCCGCTCGAGTTAAACCAGAAGAGGAGTCACGAGCAGCAGGTGCCCCTCCAATGACACCTTGACCACGACCAGATTGAAGGCCTGATAAATGCCGTCCTCTGAGAGACTTAACGCCACCAAAGCTTGGTGGATCCACGGTAGAATTAAAATCCCTCATAAGGTTTGTCAATGCCGAAGACCTGACATAGTCCCGAAAGGACCAAAGAAACAGCATGTCCTCAATCACCTGATCAAGGGAGATGGCCGGAGCCTCAACTCAAGCCAAAATGCGGTCCACAGCGGCCATCATGCAAGTCGGAGGACGAGGCGTAGGCACGACGGGACCCTGTATCTTACTAGCCGGGGAAGGCCGCCTAGGGTAAGGGCGCCTAAAACGAGTTCCAGGTCCAGATCCACACGAACCAGAAGAAGCCATCTTTCTTTCTCTTCTCTAAAAATGCCAGAGAAATCAGTAAGGGAAGAACGCAGCCTTCACAGAAAATAAGCCGACGAAGCGCAATTAATAAACAAACACTTACCAACAAATTCACAAGAAGATGAACCAACAGCACGAGGCACAAAAAAGCACTCGAAGGCAAATACATAACAGTCAACAAAACAGACGGACAGCAATTCTGCTAGCAGTGAGGTAGAGAGGAGCAATTGCGATCAATTTACACACACAAGCAGAGATTCCCCTGATTTCAAATTCGCACAAACTCTGTCAGTGGGGATAGACGAAAAAGTGTCGAGTCCGCAATAAGTAATATCGGGAACGAGAAACACAAATGTATACAAAATCTCTTTCAAAAAAAAACTTTTTTCAAAGGTGAAAATCTTGGCAAGAAAAAGGCTAATAAACGTAGTGAAATCTCTAAATATAAAAATGTCAAGTAAATGTTTTTTTGATATAAAACTAAAGTTAAAATTATGTTTTCCCAAAAAATGATATTTTAATGCGTATAGCAAAAACATTTACTTGACATTTTTATATTTAGAGATTTTACTACGTTTATTAGCCTTTTTCTTGCCAAGATTTTCACTTTTGAAAAAAGTTTTTTTTTTGAGAGAGATTTTACATCTTTTACAAAGCATATGCTTCTTGCTATTGCACTTCATTAAATCTTGATCTATTCGATAGACAACAAGCTACTATTGGTTCAGACATTGATCGCATCGCGCATATAATCGTATAGCAATATATGAATATTATAATCGCGTGTCGCCGAGTAGCAGACGAATGTCGGTAAAGTAGATTAACTACTGTAACCACTGGTGTATAATACCAAATATACGCACCGGAAGTCACGTGATCGGAGGAGACGAAAAATATCGGGAGATGATGGAAACTCTGAACGAAATGAAATATACCGAGCTAATTTTCAACTTGCAATATTAAGTTAATAACTTAATATTCTTGAATGAACCTTTTATACATGAAAAATTAGGATAATATATTTAAATAGATACCAACAGATAGCGCATACGCGCAATAATAATGATTTAAATGCAATCGAGATTTTTTTTAAGGTTAGGAACACCTAATTTCAAAGTATATAGGGACAAATCGTACTTCGTACTTTTTCTTGCCAAAGCGGCGCTATCGCGCCCCTTGATATTACGAGCGATATTACGATACAATTATTTAACCGCGAGACAATTACGATTTTTTTAACTATGTAACGCCTAACTGTTATAATCGCGAAGACGGAGATATGAAATGATTACGGCACCGGCAATAATAACAATTAGTTATAGGTCATTCGCTATGTAAAACACGAATAGTATTACGAGGTATAATCAAAGTACCTAAGAAAATAATACTAATTTAAACAATGTATAAATCAGAAGCGCGGTAGATGCGAAAGTAAGTACGAAAGAAAAGAAAAAAACAATTTAAAAACAAGCAGCAGGTGCAACTAAACAAAAACTCGCAGCAAGGCGAACGGAGAGATGTAAGAGAAACCCTATCGCCCCACCGCGACTACGGCAACTGAACTTAGATGCATCAGTAGAATCAGCAAACGCTTACTGACTGGGGAAACCGCAACTGTAACCATTTAATACGCAACCGCTGTAATCTCCAGAGGAGAACCAAGCAAATATAAAATAAAATGGTCAACAGCCAGACTATCGAAAGATTGCAGGAAATGATTGAGAAAAAAGGAAACGATGCTTTATGCTAGTTATGAAGGATTGCGTCTAGCCCTGAAGCAAATTATGAAAACCAGAGATGAAACGAAAGATCTAGAGGGAAGAATAAAGAAGCTACTGAACCCCTTGCCTAAGGGTAGACAATTAGAAATATACGAAAATGCAACAATTATATCCAAACGGAAAGAAACGCAAGGGTAACATTGATTAAAAAGAAAGAAATCCATAACAACAATACATACCATGAAAGAGGAATAGAAGAAACCATCCCAGTAGAATATATGTTTTGCTTATAAATATGTATTTACTAATAAAGGAAAATAAAAAACCACTAAAAACGATCAAAAGCAATTGGAAAATATTGAAAAAAATTAAAACCGATTGAGACCAATTAGGAACTATTAAAAAAAAAACTATTGAAAAGGATCATAGGCAATTGAAAACAATTGAGAACAATTAAAACCGATGAACTCCTCAAGTGAAGATAGTTCATTTTTTTTACATTTGTTACTTAAGGTTATTAGTATATACTAAAATAAACCATATTTAAATAATAAGATAATAGTATTTACAATAGTAGGTGTAAACAAGGAGCGCGGTAGCGCCCCCGATGGCAAGTATAAGTACTAGAGTACTATACGCGCTGTCGGGCACACCGCAACCTTATATTCTTTGAAATGGAGCTTTCTAACCTCTACAAAATATTAACATTTATATCTTATTGAAAGACGTTGTTTTATCAGGTAAATCAATGTTACTTTAAGAGATATTAAAAGAACTTTTATTTAAAAAAACAGGGTGAAATATATTAATTAAATTTATCAGCTACGTATACAACGTATGGATAATAATATTCAATTATTATTTTTTAAAAATATCTTTTATTAGGTCTAAGAGAGCATGTTTAAGGTACATTTTAAGCCTGAGTAGAGTAAAGAAGACGGTCCGAATCTTTCACAAAGCCGTGGCAAGTGACTAAAAACACTTAGTAAAAGTGTCATGTCATGAATTTTGGTCAATGATTTTGTATGGTATATATATCATATTACTCGGTAGAAATAGTGTATAGTGTAAATATTTATAGTAAATATTTTTTGTTTTTTAATTTACATAAAAAGAAAATTTTTTTTATTGGACGAATATTTTGTAGGTTGTTATTTTGTAGGATTTAACCCAGGCTGGACCCCTTAAAATAATCACCATTCAGTGTTCTGTATAAGCACTACTTTTTCCGTAATATTACTCTTTTTCTTGCTTATCAAATTACCATCTGACGAGTTTGGTACAAGAACACCAGTTGTGAACAGAAGCGATTCATAGTACGGCCACTTCGATACGTATACGTCTTCGAGACCATCACCTGAGTGATGTAACGTAACCAGATTATGTTCTACTTTAAACTTTCTCAGCAAGGCTTGACATTTAGCTTGTGCAACGGATTCTGAAATAGAAGCAAAAACGTCTACTTATAACGGCGCTCGGTGGAGCGGTGTAAAAACGCGTTTTTACGTCTTCATCTCATGACGAAGCTACCGCGAAATGTCAAAGGACAACAAAACGCAAATATCACAAGTGTAGTTCCACTCGAAGAACGATAACTAATACAAAGAAACATACTACAATTTAAGGGATTGTACGAGGGCGCTTTCCTCCCTTTCTAGAGCGATTGGGTACTTAACAGAGAAATTAAAGAATTTCTCTGGGGTAGAGTTGACTCCGAGGCGTTTAAAGATAGTTTCAAATGTTGAATTTGTTGTTTTTTGTAACTATGACAATAAAGAATAACAAAAACAAAAAAGAAATGAAACGAGCGATCGTTCCTCAACGCGCATTCTGTTAAGCAATTGATCTGTCAACAGCTGTATAATAAAATAACCTCCTTACATACGTATAGTTTGATTTATCTTTTCAATATTGTAAAATACATTCTCTGTATTAAATAAAATCAAAAACATTTGGTGCCGAAACCCGGGAAAGTTAATTTAAGAGAAAATGCCAAAAAGGAAAGGCGAATCTTCATCGGTAAAAAATCCCAAACGACGTCGAAATATCGGCGTTGGCCGGAAAACTCTTTGAGCCCAATCTTAGGGGGCAATAAGAGAACTTCAAGAACTGGAGTATGGTCTGGTGCACTTGTGACAACGGCATCATTCCGCGCAACCCCGACGACGATGACTGTTGTACCAGCAGACATTTCTCTACCGCCACCACCAGCGAGGACGACTACGCGATCACGCGCCCCTGCAGCTGCGGCATCGGTGTCCTCTGACGTACCACCACCAGCGAGGACGACTGCGCGATTACGCGCCCCTGCAGCTGCGGCATCGGTGTCCTCTGGCGTACCACCACCAGCGAGGACGACTGCGCGATTACGCGCCCCTGCAGCTGCGGTATCGGTGTCCTCTGACGTACCACCACCAGCGAGGACGACTGCGCGATTACGCGCCCCTGCAGCTGCGGCATCGGTGTCCTCTGGCGTACCACCACCCCGCATCAGACTGCGTCTGAGTGGGAGCAGGGAGCCAAGACTACTTGCACAACTCATTCAAGACGCGATAAATCTGATTTTAAGAAAATACTTCGTGTAATTTCTTTACCCCTTCCCCAATCAGCACTTCTTAGCGCTCAGACGGATCTGCCGCTGCTCGCCGCTCCAGCGCCTCAGCTGAGGCCAAACACACCGGAATCGTCGTCCGACGTGCTGAACGCCGAGTGGCCCGAACATCTGCAGCTGGTGGATGTGCCAGCGCAGCCCTCTAGCACATCCGAGCGGCCACGACCCCAGCAGCCGCGACTACGCCAACGAAGCTGCAAATAATCAGCCACAAAATAGCGGCAAAGCGGGTTGCGCATTAGGGTCACGCAAGACCGCCTACGTCTCTTCGCAGAAGAGAAAGCAGCCAGCAGAGAAGTCGTCTCCAACGAAGCGGAGGCCAACCACTCCCAGACCTCCAGGACAGCGATGGAAGCCGAGGGTCATCTCTAACGAGATCCTCAAGACCCCACTGCCACTAGCGAAGGCGCCTTTAATCGAGATGAAGACTCCTCCGGAGCCTATGGCTACGGTGGCAGTCAATCTTACGACCTCCGACTAAAGCGCTTCGCGCCTCTTAGTCATTTTTGAGTGGACCGATCCCTTATTGGTATTGGCCCCGTAATAAACTCAAGCATAAAGACTCCTCGGAGTTTTCCCCTCTTCCCCCTTCTTACAAACTGGGTAGTGTAGCCTTCATTGGATTAAGCGGTCCTCCCTCGTCCAGACACGATCCAAGAATCAACCTAGATAGGTCCGAGCAGTATCTGCTCTCTAGGCAACGAAGAAGCCAAGGATAAGGGGCCTCAGCAGGCCTCCCTGGATCGGGCCCTTCTTCACTACGCTCTCCAAAGGGCAAACTCTGCAGACTCCAGCCGCTGCGTGGCGCAACGAACCAGCGCTCCTTCTGCTCAAATCTGAAAAAAAGAAATATATTTGATGTATTTTTCCAATGACTTGGAGGGCTCAAACTGGGTTAATATGTGTAAAAAACAATCAAATAAATGTTTTAAATGTGGTCATCTTGCCTAAAAAAGAGTAATATAGTCACATTCACATATTGCATGGAGTTCTTACATAAATAATTGAGAAACATGATTTATAAACTACATCGATCAAATGTTGCACTTGCAATAATCGAAGTACACTTGTATGTACGATATGATCACTGCTGCATGAATTTTTTTAAATGACGGTGCATGTATCAAAACAAAACAATCACTACAATAGAAAATCCGAAAAAAAATTTGATGTATTTTCCCAGTGATCCAAAGGGCTCGAACTGGGTTAATGTTTGTAAAAGAGTCAAATAATTATAGCAAAAAAACTGATTGAAATGATGATGTTATTCTTACCAATGAAAATGAAATATGTCAAATACCATTTTGCCATATAAGTATAACTACTATCACCTCGTTTTACTGCACATATTGAAGGGATCTGCAACATAATTTTTTCTTAACGATCTTAATGTTATGTATTTCAACAAACTTGGGTAACCGAACTTCTGAAAACGTTAATCATTTGTTAAATATATAAACTATATGACAATATTAGCAGTAATGGTAATATAGATATAATGTAGAAAGACGGTTAGTATTGGCATAGGGGTCCCGCTTTGAAATACAAGTAAAGCCTATACTACACTATAGATGTTACCTAGGTGTACAGGAGAAACCTATAACGAACTATACCTGTTATCCAAGACTTCGTCTCTCCAATTTAACCCGTTAAATCAACATATATCTTTAACAAAAATAAGTATTTTGACTTTTTTCAAAAATTTAAAGCCGTTTATCCATTAGGGTGTTGAAAAGTGTATACAATGTTTACAAAAACAGTAATAAACGAGAGTAAAGAAACAGTTAATATACTGAATACAGTAATTTCTTCTTCACTTGTAAATTATTTCACTATATGATTTACTATATGATTATTATATCTATATTTTAGATTTAAGAAAATGGAAACCTTTCGCAAGAAAATTATTTTTTGCTAAAGGGTATTAGGAGCATATTATATTATGATCATATCCTAATAAAATTCAAAACCTGTAGTTTTATGTAGCCCATTCAGATCTCTATACACTAATTCTAGAATATCGGTAGCTCTAGTTTTTTTGTTTTCAAAAGGTAGATTATGCATTTTTTTTTGTATACACATACCGCATTTCAAAATTACTAACTCAAAATTTTCCGGCATACCTTCAACTAACTTATTTTTGCACATATTTTCTAAATATTTAGAGTTGAGATGACTTAACATTCTATGATATCTTTCTTTCTGTGTTTCATTTATTTTATTTTCTTCTGAAATGTAGCATTATATTCTATAAATAAAACCACCTATTTTATATCTAAAAAAAATTTACTTTTAAAAAAGTAAAACGTTGGGCGAGTTTTGTAATTTCCGCAACAAAATTACAGATAAAAAAGAACTGAGATCAATCAAACGAAGTCAAGTTTATCATATTTAATCATTGTTCCGGACGTAACCGAGGGTTACTAGGGATAATAGCAAGTGCGGCGTATTTATTATTTATTAATAATATATACTACCTATTACTAGTTTTAGCGAACGTTTCTCCGTCATTTGGCTCTTATATGCGCGAATCGACAAGGCGATTCGTGGCTTCAGGTCAATACGGTGAGATTTAGCGCCACAAAGGCGAGTTTGAGAAGCAGACGAAGCCGCGGCACCCGTGACACTATTTAATTCTATATTGGTGTTAGGATTTTTCATTATAAAAAAAAAAAATACTTATCATTACTGTTGGTAAGGTTTTTTGGCTCATTAGAATGTTTTCTGAGCTAAACTATGATTTCCAACAAAAATATTAGTGAAAAGGCTGCTTATTTTTATAATATGTGAGTGTATAATCCAAAAATGCTAAAATCACGTTTTTCTTCTTCAGCCCGAAATGTGAAAGGACCGTTAAGTTAGCCGCAAGAAGTGTTAGGACCGTAAAGTTGGCCGCAAAGCTATATACACATGGGGATTGCTTTCTCATATAAAATATTATATTACGATATTTAGAATTAAGAGGTTGCCGGTGCATGCTCTGCGTTCCGGATCAGTAACAGTAACTAGCTTGCCAGGGTAGTCGATGACAAGGTTTGGTTGTTTTCGGTGTCTTGGTGTAAAAATCATTCAAGAGCGGTGTCTAGGTGTACAGGGTGGCCGATGACGAGGTCTAGGTGGTGCGCTCCGTCGTTTTTGGTGTCTAGGTGTAAAAATCATACGAGGACGGCGTCTAGGTTTACAGGGTGGCCGATGACAAGGTCTGGGTAGTTCGCACCGTGGTTTTTAGTGTCTAGGTGTAGAAATAATTCGAGGGTGGTATATATCAGAACAATCAGTGATTTCATGTTAGTGATAAAAATGTTACCAAAAAGCTGTGGTCGAAAGGTGCTAAAAATGCTTATACTTTATTTTTACTACGTTGAATATGAAATACTCCAAAAATTTACTAAAAAGGATGAGATCTGATTTGGCGGTTGGTTGGATCAGAAGCGTTTGAGTGAGGTGCGTTAGTAGTGTACAGTTTTAGAAAGTAGTAAGCGGAGAAGAGGGAGAAGGAGGGATTCGGGAGAGAAAGGGAAAGGTAAAGAAAAAACAAGTCAAAAAATCTGAACTGGAGCGTCGAGGAGGGATAAAACAGAAGGAGAGAAAGGTGAGAGCGGCAAAGAGAGGTTAGGATAGAGTAGAGAAGGACGGAGATAGAGAAGGCATGAACTATAGCTACGAGCAGATAAACGAAGTGGTAATAGGGAAACAGAGGAACGACGGAAGCGGAGAGGAACAGGAATACGGAACCCCGCGGGGATTTGAATTTACACAGGAAAGAGGAGAGACAGGGAATAGACTGAAGGACACGCCGACGGGTAGAGGATCAAGAAGAGAAGGAAGAGGAAGGGGAAGGGGACTGAAACAACGAAGTTTATCGGAGAGCTTTGCAAAAGACATAAAAGAAGGAGGAAAGAGAAAGGAGAGGAGCCCAGCGGAGGACGAGGCAAAGAAGAGAGAAAAGGTCGAGGAAGGAGAAGAGAGAAGCCCGTTTGAGAAGAGTAACCTGACGCTGAGGACACCACCGAAGAAAGGAAACGAGAAAGAGATAGAAGACCGGGAAATGGAGAAATTGCAGGAAACCCTGAACAACATATGTGAAGGGATGAAAGAAGAGAGGAACGAGAGAAAAAGAATGATGGAGAAGTGGGAGGAAAAATGGAAAGAAAAGAGGAAAGGATAAAGGAAGCCCTGGAAGAATTCAAGAAGAAGATGGAAGAGGAGAGAGAGGAAAGAATAGAGATGGGAAAGAGAGCAGAGAAGGCGGCAGAGGAGGAAGGTAAAAGAAGGGAACAACTAAAGGAAGAAATGCTAGAGAAAATAAAAAACCTAGAGGAGAGATTTGAGGAGAGAATGCCGGAAAGAAGCAGAGAAGGACCAGAGCAAGATCGAAGGGAAAAGAGTGCAGAAGAGGAAGAAAGAGAAAAAAGGCAGATGGAAGAACTGGAGTGGAGAATAGAAGAGGGAGAGAGAGAGAGAGGAAGAGAAACAACGTGGTGATATCAGGAATCAGAGGAGAAGGATGGGACAAGGATAAGCTGAAGAGCTGGGTAAGAGACAAACTGAGAATAGAGATAGAATTCAAGAGAGTATGGACAATAAGAGGAAGAGCCAACAGTAAAATAGGAGCTCAGTGCAAAGACGGAGAAGAGAAAGAAAAACTGATGGGGATGAAGAGCGCGCTGAAAGGGACGGACGTGTTCATCGACCACGACACGACCTGGAGGGAGAGAAGGACGAGGGAGAAACTGAACGAGTTAGCAAAACAGTGGAAGAGAGAGGGTCACACAGTAAAAATAAGGAGAAACGGGCTCACAGTAGGAAATACTGAATATGTTTGGGCAGAGAGGAAGGGACAGCTTTTTCGAAGAGAGACAGGAAAAAGGGCAGAGGACAGAAGAGCAGAAGGACAACACAAGGGAGGAGACCAATGAGAGCATAAAGGTAGTAAGCTGGAACGTGGCAGGGATAAAAGGACTAGGAGAGGAGGGCTGGAGATACCTAAAAGTGTTCGATGTGATCTGCCTGCAGGAAACATGGATGGAAGATGGAGAAGGAGACAAGATAAAAAAGAGGCTAAAAGGATACGAAATCGAGGTAAGAGAAGCAAAGAAGGGGGGTAGCAGAGGTAGGCTTAAAGGGGGTTTGCTAATGGCAGTAAGGACAGGGGGGAGCGGGGATAAGATAGAATGGATGAGAGGCAGGTCAGGAGAATGTATAGGGGCGAAGGTGAGGATAAAGGGGGAGGAATGGTGGATATGCACGACATACATGAGAGAAGAGAGGAAAAACAACTATGAAGAGATGGAGGAATTAGTAGAGAGGGCAGGGGGGGGACAAAATTTTGTGGTGTGGTGATCTAAACGCTAGAACAGGAATAGAAGGGGGCGGTTTCGATGAGGAGGGCAACGAGGAAAAAAGAGAGTCGAAAGATAAGATAAAAAATAGAGAGGGCGAAGAACTGTTAAATAGGATCAAAGAGATGGGGCTCAGCATACTAAATGGCAACATAGAAGGGGACGAAGAAGGGGAAATCACATACGTGGGAGGGATGGGGTGCTCGGTGATTGACTATGGAATAACGAATGAGGAAGGGAGGAATAGGGTGAAGCAAATGAGGGTAGTAGACAGAATGGAGTCGGACCACGAGGCGCTAGAGGTCGACCTCGAATCGGGAAGGAGAAAGGAAAGGCAACGGAGGGAGGAAACAGTGAAGGTCTCATGGTCAGAGAGGGCAATCGAAGAATATAGAAGATGGATAGTTAGAGGGGGGGCCGCGAGGACGTGGGGGGAGATCAAAGTGAAGGTAGGGAACGCGCTACAATTCAAGAAAGGGAAACCAGGAAGAAGAGAGGAGGGAAAGTGGTGGGATGAGGAGTGCAGGAGAAAGAAAGCAGAAATGAGAAAGGCAAAAAAAGAGGTAGGAAAAGGGAGGAACAGCATGGAGAAATATAGACAGGTCAAAAGAGAGCTAAGAAACCTATGCAGGAGAAAAAAAGAGGAGAGCCTAAAGTCAGAGATAAAAGAGGCAAAGGAAGATAGAACGGGCAAGAAATTCTGGGACATGGTCAAAAAGAGAAGGAAGAGAAGAAGGGAGGAAATAGACAAGAGCATAAGAGATGAAAAATGGTTAGAGCACTTTAAAGGGCAACTGGGGGAGAAAGTAGGACGGCAGGACGAAGAAAGGGGAGCGATACTAGAAATGGGCAGTGAGAACGAGGGTGGAGAGGGAGAGATAGAAGTGGACGAGGTGAGAAAGATCATAAGAAAAATGAAGGAGAGAAAGGCACCTGGAGACGACGGAATTCAAAACGAGGCATGGAAACACGGAGAAGATCTAATGCTGGAAGAGTTAACGGAGATTATGGGGAAGATATGGGACGAAGAAGGCTTTCCAGAGGAATGGAAGAAAGGGACAGTGAAACCGATATACAAAAAAGGAGAGAAAGGAGACTGCGGGAACTATAGAGGAATCACACTAATGGACACAGGATATAAAATCTATGCGGAGCTTTTAAGAGGGAGAATGGAAGCAAAACTAGAAAAAGAGGGAAGACTAAGCGACACACAGATGGGATTTAGGAGAGGGAGAGGCACGACGGACGCGATATACGTGGTGAGCATGGCGGTGGAGCAGGAGCTGAAGAAAAAAGGAGGAAAAGTGTACGCATGCCTCGCAGATATGAAAGCGGCATTCGACAAGATAGAAAGGGGAGAGATCTGGAGAATGATGAGGAAGCTGGGAGTGAACGAAAAAACCAGAGAAAGGGTAATGGAGATTTATGATAGGACAGAATGTGAGGTGAAGGTAGGAGAAAGGAAGATAGGAAGCTTTGAGACACAGAAAGGAGTGAGACAAGGATGCCCACTAAGTCCACTACTCTTCAATGTAGCAATGGCAGACGTGGAAGAGGAACTGAGTAAAGTACAGGAGGGAGGAGTGATACTAGGAAGAAAGAAGATATGGTCGATTTCGTACGCAGATGACGTGGTGCTACTAGCAACAAACGCGACAGGGCTAAGACAGATGATGAGAAGATTCCAGAAAATTATAGAGAAGAAAGGGCTGGAGCTGAATGCGGAAAAAACGAAGGTGATGATATTCAGAAACGGAGGGAGAAGGGGGAGAGAGGAGAGATTTGAGTGGAAAGAAAAAGAAATAGAAGTGGTGAAGAAATTCGAGTACCTGGGATACACAATGAAAGAAAACGGAAAAGAGGATGAACAGATAAAGAAAATGAAAGAAAAGGCAACAGCTTTACTAGGCACAGTATGGGGGATAGGAGAACAGATATGTAAGGAGAACTGGAAAATCAGGATGAAGCTATTCGAGGCACTAGTGCAAAGTGTGATGGAGTACGGAGCAGAGATTTGGGGTTGGAAAGGCCAGGAGGAGTTGGAAAAGGTGCAGAGGAGATACATGAAGTGGATAATGAAGCTAGAGAGGACAACTCCAGCGCATATACTACACTGGGAAACGAAGAGATTCAAGCTGGAAACGAGAGCAAGGAAAAGGGCCATAAGATATGAGAGGAAACTGAGCAAAGCGAGCGAAGGCACGCTACTAGGAGAGTGCTGGAGAATACTAAGAAGAGAGGGGGAGAGAAAAGAGAGGAGCGGAAGAGAGAAGGAGCAGCGGAAGAAAGAGATGGAGAAATGCGGGTTATCCCTGACAGAATATATCAGAAGAGTGGAAGCAGGAGAGGAAGTAGAAGAGAAGATTGAGAGGATAAACAAGGACACACAATGGCAAAGGTGGAGAGAGGAGATAAGGGACTCAAAATTCGCGGGGGAGACCAAAGAACTGCTAAAAGAAATAGGAGATACCCCACAACATATGACGGACACAGGAGAACACAAAAGGGGATCGTTAGGAATAATAGCAAGATTTAGACTGGGGAGTGAAACGAGGAGCAACAAATACTGGAGAAGCGAAGAAGACAGGAGGTGCAGAATGTGCGGAAAAGAAGAGGAGACACTAAAACATGTAATAGAGAGGTGCGAGGACACAAAGATACCAGAAGCGGATTGGAAAAAAGTTTGCGGAGGAGAGAAAACACAGATAGGGTATCTAAACGGAATAATATGGAAAAGGAAAAATAGAGAGGAAAGAGCTGAAATATAGGGAAGAAAGGAGTCACAGAAGAAGAAGGAGGATTGAGTGAAGAAAAAATAGAGAGAAGAGGAGAAAATAATAAAGAAAAAACAAAAAAAAGTGATTTAAATATATATTACTAAGCTGTACACTACGACGCAATAGTTTATAGTTTTTCATTGTAAAATATTGTAAATACTAATGTATAAACAATAAACGATTCTATTCTACTAAAAAGGATTGAAATCTCTAAAAAAATTAACTTTTAAAAAAGCAAAAGGTTAGGCGAGTTTGATATATTCCGCAACAAAATTACAGATAGAAAATAACTGAGATCAATCAAACAAAGTCAAGTTTATTATATTTAATCGTAATGATGCAAAGAACAACTCTCAAGATAATTACTACGTAACTTGCCATGCCCGTTTCATTTTGTTTATTGGTGGACAACTAAAGTTTTCTTTTTACATATTAGAACGTCATACAAACACCATAAGTATAATGAAACGGGCAAGGCATGTTACGTAGTAATTATCTTGAGAGTTGTTCTTTGCTTCATTACGATTAAATATAATAAACTTGACTTTGTTCGCCTAACCTCTTACTTTTTTAAAAGTTAATTTTTTTTATAGACAAAATCAGTTTAATAATACAATAATATACTTTTAATTTAATACGACACCGCAGTAATATTCTTTTGTATGTAACACCGCCATGATATAAAAAAATGTGAGGATATGTAAGAAAAGCGGAGAAGCAATTCCCTATCATTTTTTATGCGCAGCTAACTCCACCGTCCTTTCACACTGGAGGCGGCTAACTACACCGCCCTTTAACACTGGACAAAAAAATTAAGATTTGAGCAAATCATATACAAGATTGTTTATATTATATAAATGACAGCGTTTTTTGACAGCTTCTATTAAAAATTACTGATTAGTACACGAATGTGATAATAGATAAAAATCACTTAGAAACAATTATGGAAAGTATCGTTTTTCTTAAAAGTAAAATCTCGGATACCAATATAGAAGTAAATAGTATCTCGTGCTCCAAAGCTTCGTCTGCTTCTCAATTCGCCTTTGTGGCGCTACCGCGCCACTTGATAATCTATGCTCCTTGTAAGCTACTGTAATTAAATTGTTTTGACTATTATATATTTTTGATGTATTTTCAATAGAAATAATTTTGTTTTCATTAGTAATTTTTGCAAAACTGGACAGTTTTTTATCCATTTCTTTGACGTAAAATACATTAGATATTTTTATTTTATTTGGCATTCCATTTACGTAGAAATAAGTTAAAATGTTTCCGACCTTTGTACCTTTCGAAATTCAACCGTTACGAACTTTTACATTAATTGGTTTCTCTAAAATTATAGATTCGCAAAAATATAATTCATCATTTATTATGTGGTCTGAGCAGCCACTGTCTAATATCCAATATATTTTATTCGCATCGCAAGCATACATTTTTGTATCGCTTTAATCGTCACGCTTTACCTTTGTTAAAAATGAATATGTTGTAACTTGATCGCTAACGTTTTTGCTATACCTAACGTCGTGTTTTCTTGCTGCGTTGCTGTATAGTTGACCTCCTTGGCCTCTGACATAGTAACCTCGCATCCACCTCTGCCTACGCGGCTTCGGAACTGCTGTGTCTGCTGTTGATACTGTGGATAGCGTGCACCTCTTTGCCAATGCGCTCCACCTCTTCTGCCTCTTCCTCGGGTCCAGGAGTTTTCGCATTCCTGCGTATGGTGTCCAAATTGACCACATCTATAGCAATCTTTATCTTTATTGTGTTCAGCTTGAAAACGCTAGTTTCTTTCTTTCCGCTGTCATTACTTGTATTTCGGCTTTCCCACATGCTTATTTTATTCTTTAAAAATTCACAATTTCTGTCACTCTCTTGTAGTACATATACCAGATCCCCAATATAATTTGGTGAGTCTGGTGAAGTTGTTGAGCTTATGAATGAAGGTTAGTGCCCATTGATGAATTAAGAAAAATGTGTAAAAGTACTGCAGAAAAAGATAAAGCAAAGTCAGCACCAAAAGAAGAATTAATTAAAATTTTAACGGGTTATAATATGTTTTAGAGGCAACCAAGGTTATAATAGAAAGCGCACTAGAAAACCAATGCCAAGATAAAGGAGCAGAAGCCGATTTAGGAGACGCGAAGAAAAAAAGTTTTTAAATTAACGAAAGTACAAAGAAACAAATAGAAGAAAGAAGTTCAGAAAATCAAGAAACAAGCTCAGAAATATACACAATGACGAGTAACGAAAATGTAAAAATTCAGGTATTTAATGGAAAAAATTATATCACTTGGAAGCAGAGAATACTATTATTTTTAAAGTGAAAAAAATGCGACGAGCCTGCAATAAGAGAAAAGAATGGTGACGAACAACAAAAAGAGTGGAATGAGAAAAATCTGAAAGCAAAGAATTATATTTATTGCAGTATTTCAAATGATCAATTAGTAGTCCAAGAGCCAGCCAGTTAAAATCGTCGTCATAAGGTACAAGGTTGTTCTCCACCGAGATCAGTACCTTACATAGTATAGGAGACATAGCCGCATAGGCAGAAGTGTACATGGGGGACGTATGCGTGGGTGTATTTTCGAACATGCCAATCCAAAGATTCAACTTACGTCATAAGGTACAAGCTTGAACATTTTTAGGAATGTAGGTAATGACGTTCTTAATAAATAAAAAAATTGGCAGAAGCGGATGTTGGGGACAAGATGGCGGCAGAAGTAACGGAAGTGGCAAACAATATATTTCTACTTACGTCACAAAGTAAACTTCTGCCTTTTTGCATACGGCTTCTTCAAGTCGCCAATGTGCTAGAAAAAAATTGGCAGAAGTGTAGGTGGGAGATAAGTGTTAAAAAAATGAACAATAAATGCGCAGAACTGGAAAAATTCGATTTTGCACTGGGTATTTGATATAAAATAGTAAATACAGGAATAGCAGCAGAAAAATCTCTAGACGTTCACGATATCCTTATAACGGCGTATTTTAACCCAAAGATTGCCTTTATGGCTCATCATATGAAAATGCAATTCTCAAATATGTACAATGACATGCTCTTAAATCGATGTAGGCTGCAAAGACAGGTTATACAAAATTCGTTAATGCATATGTATACGTTAATGCATATGCATATGTATATAATGCATATGCATAGTTGAGGAATGTTTTCAAGAAATACCAGTGACTTGCCGAAATGAAGCATATTTTTTAAAACCATTTTCTAGAATAATGACGAAAACAGGAACAACTAGAACCTGCAATAATATTCTTCCTGCTTTGTAATTAATCGAAGAAACATAGCTGAAATTTTCTCCAGGACCTTAATGAAGGAAGAATACCTCAAATTTCAGAGCCACAAACAACACCAACTTGGCATTATCAAGACATAAAAGGTCTGATTGATGGAGGAATTTATTAAACACTCAACTTTTCCAGCTGAAAGATATGCTTATATTGAAGAAGTCGCAAGAAGATTATCGGATAAAAGCGCATATTCACCTTCTATAGATTTTGGAAACTTAGTTGATCAAAAAAGTTTGAAAAAAATGGTTCAAAACGCATTTAAGAATGTCTGGAATGGATTTACAGAGTTCGGCATCGTCAGTGCAGGAATAATGGGCATTATTACAATATTTAGCATTCTAAAATTAGTTTTCAACACATTCATTCATGGTTATACGCTTCACTCTATTTATGGATAGAGTGTACATTTATTGGAAGCACTATTTAGATCAGTTACTCATCTTTTAGTAACTTTGTCTAACAAAAGTAACGAAAACGAAAAGAAGAAAACAGAATATGACGAAGGATCACTAGAGAATTCATTATCTGAAGATATCAAAGAAGAAACAGAAAATGTAGAACAAGTTAATCAAGCAACGAGAGCACCACTAGCTTTGGAATCGCCAACACAAAAAGGAAATATTTCAAATAATTTTTTAAGAAATTCACCTAGATCTGATGAACTGGAAAGAAGATTATTGCAATATTTGAATAAAACACAAAATTAGCTTGATAATTTCTACCACTGAATGTAACTATTTGATTTAGTTCTAAGATTTTATTTACATTCAATTTATTCACTGTTACAATGCAACGATGTATATTTGAAAAAAAAGAAACAATTAGATACTTATTATAATTATAATACAACATATTGTATATAGATTTTTAGCCCAATTATAAAAAAACATTTTTTTTTTGTTAAGTCATACTAGTTAGAAGTGACTCTACCGTGCTGTTTCTATCTATATATTACGTTTATCATTTTTATGTTGTTAGGTGTAGAATTGTTTAATCATAAGGTTTAAATTGAAAGAAAATGTTAATATAACGTTAGAATTCAACGATTCTCCAGCTAAATTCATACAAATCTTATGTAATATGTATGTAGGTAGAGCACCGCCATTTATTTTAAAATCCCAATACAGAATATCAAATACCCAGTGCAAAATCGAATTTTTCCAGTTCTGCGCATTTATTGTTCATTTTTTTAACACTTATCCCCCACCTACACTTCTGCCAATTTTTTTCTAGCATATTGGCGGTTTGAAGAAGCCGTATGCAAAAAGGCAGAAGTTTACCTTGTGACGTAAGTACAAATATATTTTTTGCCACTTCAACTAACCTCTTGATTTTTAATTACTTTGTCTCTGATGCCCAACAGCTAGTGCTCCTGTCAGGGCCTCTTTTGACTTTTTTACCCTGCTTTGCATTTGGCTTTTACGTGCCCGTAGCCAAGGCAACGGTAGCATCGCGTGACGCTCGCTTGCACCCGCACTTGGCAGTTTACCCAACCGATGCGGATGTGTTTTTTTTTTTAGCAGGGCGGCGGCCTTAGTCTAGTCCAATTCAACTACTGCTATTCTCTGCTTTCTCGTGTTTGGCTCGAACAAATGGATTTTAAGATCCTCTTCGCCACAGTCCGTCACGGCCGCGATAGCACTGTTGACCTCTTCCTTTGCCGTAAGTCCATCGATGTCCCTGATTTCTAGTGTTATCTTGGAGATCTTGTTATTAATCGTGCCTACTTGTCCAATTGCGTCTTGGATAGCTTTTTGCAATGACTTCATTTTGTCGTTGCTCTTACCTACCCCCACTAGAACGCCTCCTTGTCTTGTTTTACGGACGAACTTGACCTCTGTGTTTAGTTCTTCCGGCTTTACATGTGCCTTTATCTGACCCAAAATGTCAGCATAGGTTTCGCCACTCTTCGGCTTTATCAGAATGGCGTCCGTCCTCTGACGTGGAACCTTATCTTCTCTCTTCTTTGGTTGGGTCTGCTTCGGTTTGTCCTTCTGTTTCTTTTTTACCTTCCTGCCAGCAGCTACTTCCCATTGTGTCTGTCCATGAGAATCTGTCCGTTCCCCTCGCTGACCCTACTTGTCGAGAGAGTATTTACATCCTTCTTGTCTTTTTTGGCGGGGGTACCAAAGCCTCCGTCTTATCATGTTCGTACCCTCTTCTTCGACTTTGTAGTTTTTTGGGACTTTGCATTGTCCGCTCTAGGTTGTTGAAGGGGCTGCCTCTTCATAACATCCTGTCATGTTGTTAAGAAGCGTGACAGCTTCGATCAACATTGATCCTAGTAAGGGTAATCCATCTTTAATCTTGATGTTCACGCCCTTCTGCTTATCCAGGGTTTTGATAATTTTTCTGGTCATATCTCTCACCTCCCTTATCTTGTCACGCAAGCTGGCATGGGCTTGTAGCCATTCCCTTGTGGTCTGGCTCTCTTCACCCACCGTTCCACTCTCGTATCGGTATCCTGCAGCACTCATGGCTACCTATACTGGTACTGCTGCTTGATTTGTGGATTGGATATCCACCGTCTTGCATTATTGGCAACCTTAAGGTTTTAACTTTCAGGTTCTCCTGTAAGTTTTCTCCGAGTTCGTTTTTGGTTCCCATATTATAAGCATTTTTCTTCATCATGTGTCTGGATCCCCCCGTATTTGGGGACAGCTGACATGGCCCCAACACATGACTGTAAGCGGTGCCAGCCTGGGCACACCATGTGAGTCCCATTCCAAACAAAGGTGCTCGGCTCTCTGGAGAGTTTCTGGCGAATGTCCCACAATATCACGCACTCACTTGAGCCGGTTGAACGATACTAGCTAGGTAAACGGTCTCCCGTCTTGCTGTCAGCGGGAGCCAAAGATGGTTCAGGTCACTTCGGCACACAACCGCGGGTCTTACAAGATTCTTTTGTTAGAGAGACCGTTAGATCACCTCTCCATCTAGAATCTCCTGGTGGTGGCCTGATTTGGTCTACGGAGCATATTTTATTTCTGCTCTACCCTCTGAGGTGTGTGCCTCGGCGAGCACTTCCCCATCCGCCACCCGGGGGACGGGCCACATAAAGGGTGTCAGGCTTCCCCGCGTAGTTTCATCTATGGTAAGTAACCAATTTTTAAATTTATTATCTGGATTTTGTAATCGTAGATTCTCACTTAATGATAGTCTTGAAAATTTTGACCATAAAAAACTCCTTTTTACACATGTTTCAAGGATTTTTGTTCTGTTTCTATGCCGTACTATAGGCATAGTTTGTTTAAAGTCATCGGATGTTACAATAACTTTTCCTGCAAAAGGAAGGTCATTTTTACATATATCACGAAAACATTTATCAATTGCTTCAAAAGCATGTTTTGAAACCATTGATATTTCATCCCAAATTATAATTTTTACATTTTTTACACATAAAATTTTTAATATATTTAATTTTTACATATTTAATGGCACTTTTAAAATACTATAGACAGTTTTTCTATTCATTAATAAACTAGCAGCAATACCAGTCCAGGCCATTGTAATGAACGGAACATTCATTGAAATTATATATTTAAGAATTACGTTATGTAAATAACTTTTACCACTACCCCCGAGACCATCGATAAAATAATATTTATTTCCTATACTGTTAATTGTAGCATTAATGATCAGATCATACTTTTTTTTGATCGGTAGACAAAGAATTAATTAATGTTTCTAAATGTTCACCATCTTCACATACTTGTAATTCGTTATTATATTCTCCATCTTCGTAATTACCTGGTAGTGTACAGTTGATAACTCGGTTGATGAGATCAGTGATCAGATTTATGGATCCTTTAATGTTTTGCTCATCACCAGTGAGGTGCCTTCTGGTAATGATCATGCAGTCTGATGAGGAAGTGTCTCAAGGATGTTTCTAACTTGGACCTGGGCAAGATACGAGTCAGAAGATTTGCTAAACTTACTGCTAGTAGCTCCATTCCACCTGTCATTGTGCGTTTTAGCACCAGTGCAGAGGTCATCAAGGTTGTTACCTACAGAAGTCGACTGCCACAAGGGATATCCGCTGCTGCGGATCTTACTCCTTTTCAGAGGGATCGTCGAAAACAGTTGTTAGTGGCTGCCAGTGAGCACAATACAGCCCATCCGGATAAAGGCTGTGAAATTTGTTAGAGGTCGTTTTACACTTATTGAAGCAAAGAAGCGTCAGAAGTTTTTTCCTGAAGAACAGCATAACCAGTGATGATGTCAAGCTCTCACTTAACTACTAGAACGCACATTCGATGGTAAATATGCGCTTGCTCTTCTTCGCTTGATCTGGTTAAGCATATACCACCTCACCCGGCGAAAGAATATTTATTGAATCTGATGTTTACTCTTGCTGGCTTGGTAACATCCTTGGATCTTCAGGAGCAGCTTCTGCCCACCAACTTTCATCATGTGCTTGCGTTTTTCGAAATTAAATTGTCTCATGTGCGTAACTTTGTGCCTGTAGCGAGGCGTAATTTTTATTCTGCGAACTACTGTGATATTGTAAATCACCTTATGGATATTAACTAGAATTCTGTACTGTCTGATGACTGCATTGACGTGAATCTGCAGGAATTTTATAGTGTTCTTAATAATTGTATTGATAACTATGTTCCACTATCTAAGTCCAATTCCATTTCTTACCCTAAATGGTATGATCATGAACTGATAGCGGCGATTATTGATAAGAAGTGCTCCCATGCTTCCTGGAATTCCGCGGGTGATTTGCGTAATGAGATCGAGTTCAAGAGGTTGAAAGCCAAGTGTATACGCTTATCGCGTCAAAAATATCGTACTTATATTTCTTTTATAGAGTCCGGACTAAAGCGTAATATTGGTTCTTTTTGGTCGTATGTCAAGAGTTGTAACAAGGAGACCGGAATCCCTACGTCAACCTTTCTAGGTGACTCAAAAGCTATGGATAAATATGAAACTTCTAACCTGTTCTCAACATACTTTGGCTCTGTCTACTCGGATCAGGCTGTTGATCCGTTATCTCGGCTCTCGGACTCGCCTAGCTTGATCTCTGAAATAAACGTTACCGCGGGCGACTTATGTCACATTGTTAGTTAGTAATCTAAAGAACTCTGGAAACCCTGGACCGGACGGTAACCCTTATCTTTTTGTAAAAAGTTGTTGGGCTGCCCTGGAAGGGCCTATACTCATCATTTTTAACAAAGTGTTAAGTTCTGGGTATTTTCTCAGGGCGTAGAAATGCTCTTTCATTTACCCTATCTTTAAGCAAGGGAAAAAACGTGAAAAGAGCAATTACCGTCCTTTTTCTCTGATAAGCTGTATCCCTAAACTCTTAGATGCGCTTATGACTACAACATTGCCCAATAAACTACTATGTACTATCACTGATAGGCAGCAAGGATTTAGGCCTGATCACTTTACTTTTATTAATTTATTGATTTTCAATGATTTTATCTCCGAATCTCTCGAGTCCTCTTATTAGGTCGACAGGTGTCTCATTTAAAGTTTTGCGATGTTCTCCTGTACGCTAAAAATGTTAAATTGTATGCTAGAGTAAGCTCAGATCAGGATTCAGTTAGGCTTAACGCGGACGTTGCTGCACTGAGCAATTGAGCATGTGAGAACGGCTTAAGCGTTATTTCTGGGAAATCTCATGTTGTCACCTTTTTAAGGGTAGATCTTGCTTGCTGTTCAACTACAAATGTACTCAAATGTATAGACAGATAATCTGACACTGTTAAAATATTGTAAAATTATTTTTTGAAACTTATTAAGGGGACAAATAAATATTCTAATAATTCTCAAAAATGTTTTGTTTTGCATTATTTTAATATAGATGTTCGCTTGAAATTTTATACCATCAGAGCCGACTAATATATAGTATATTATTATTTTTGTACAATTGAAAGAGAGTTAAGATCCGGGCTTGTACCTGTGATTTTTTAGTTTATAGATTAAAGATTAAATGACTTAGTTCTTTTGTGAGTTGAAGTATTTGAGTATAAATCATTCTATATTATAAAATTTAGATTTTTTAAGTTTGGAATTAAGAGAAAATTTAATTTATTTAAGGATATTTTGAGTTTTTTTAAACGTATCCATTTTTGATAATACTTTTAGGAAAAAAACATATATTAAACATGTTTCAATATACATTTGATTTATTTTAATTTAGAACACTAAATAGTAATTTATCATTTATTTTTTAATATTTTATATGAACATTTCATGTATATGTTTGAACTTAACAATATGTATATATATATATATAAAATTCTCAATGATTGTACGATTACTTTTTTCAATTTTCTTTTTGCTCTCAATTAAATCTATCTTATTTAAGGGTCTGCAAACTTCTAGATAACGAACCATCCAAAACTTATATATTAAATTATGTATCAAAAACCGTCTCATACATTAGCAGGCAGATATACTGTATATTAAAACAATATTTTATTTATTGGACCTATAAATTTAGTTGCAGGAAGCTACGTGCCAATGAATTGGCAGCGGATTTTTTAATTGATCTCAGTTGTTTTTTAAACCGTAATTTTACAGTAAAAATAATTATTGACATTCATGATGATACGCAAAGCATCAAACGCGCCTAACTTTTTTACTTTGGTTAATTTTTTTTTTAGAGATTTCATGTCTTTTTGAAAGAACTTATTGAAGTATTTATGTACCTTAAATTTCTTTTAAAAATAAAATACATGATGATGGGATTTGGGCAGTGCACATTGTAATTTTTATTATCGATATCTTTCGTGTATGGGATCCAGGTGCATAAGGTCACCGATGACAGGGTCTTGTTGATGCGCTCCGTAGCTTTTGATATCTGAAATCAGTTTTCACACTTAGTCAATGAAAACTATGGAACGCACTACCTCGATCGCGTCATTGTCGACCGTATGTATCTTGACAGTAAACATAAGTGATTTGAATATTTTTGAGCCAAGAATTATAGTGCGTACTGACTCCGTTATCGGACACCCTAGACATTCATGGCATTTATGGCCGATATTAACACGTGGATACAAAAATTTACAGCTTGCAATATATATCGACAGCCCTTGGCACCTAGACATCAAGTTTATCTCAGAAAATATACTGATAAGACAAAAAAACTCACGAACACTAACCATAAGCATTTTTTTCTGTATCATGAAAAATCGAAACACCAATATAGAAGTAAATAGTTTCACGGGCGCCGCGGCTTCGTTTGCTTCTCAAACTCGCCTTCGTGGCGATACCGTGCCACTCGAAACCATTTTTATGTGTTGCTTGGACGGATATTGCAGCGAACTTACTTAGTAATGGAAAAATAGAACATACAACATTTAAATTACCACTGAATATGGATGACTGTACAACATGTAATGTAAAACCTAATTCTGTAAATGGTAGAAACCTTAAAGATATACAAATTATAATATAGGTTGAAATATTAATTTTAACCCAAAATTTTGAAGGCTTTAAATTCTTAAGGCTTAACATTATTTTAAGGCCCAAACTTTTTATGGTCCATAATTTTTATATAAAAAGATTTTACCTCATACCGAGAGATGGGTGAAAATTAGAGAAAAAACTACGTGACAATCGGGAGGGTGAGTCAATATAAAAAACCATCGTAGTCTATATGGGGGTATGGGGGGGGGGGGGTCGAATTTTAGAAAAATAAGGTCTACGTTGTTGATGGACGCTTTCTCACAGAGGCATGCCAGCAGTCAGTGGATTTTTGGGTAATACGCGGTCACGCGTTTTTTTTTTGGACCGAGTACTTATTTTCGGGGTGAAGAGACAGCGCGACGTGACGTGGCACTCATCACAAAAATAAAGACAAAAGGTTGGTTAATAGAGGTTTCTAAAGAAAATGTTGGCTGAAACTTGTTGACTTTTATGTTAAATTATCCGTATATCACGAATTTTACCATGATAAAGCTGTAAATATTATGATAACGTCCAGCTCACGGAATTCTCAAAAATGTTGTATAGGTGTTTACTATATCAAAAATTTGTGTCAAGTCGTGCGTTACGTATTTTACAGTAAGTAGGTGCAAGTTCTACATTTGGTCACTACATTTGGTGAAGCGCTAGTTTTAAGGACATTGAGTTTAAGGTGATTTTGTGTAGCACAGCCTATAATCCTTTTGGCGTTATCACTTAACTAACAGAACAAGAATCGAGCTCCTCGAGGTGGCATTGGCTGTATATTTGCAAGTTATTTGTGTAAATTAGATGGGACACATCAGAATCCAGGCAAAAAGTAATTGTATGGGTTAAGAGCTCTTGCCTAGGATTACGTTAAATTTACTGGTATGAAGCTTGCGCTTCTTGGCGTTGGCCACGATCATGGCGTGAGCTAGCGCTCTAGAGGATAGGGTGACAGCTAATGGTGGTAGTTTGCTGTCACCTTAATGAGAATCGTGGGATCCAGCGAACGATGTTGAGACGAGTCTTGAGCGCAGGCAGGTCGTTAAGAGCTTTAAGGCGCTTTTGCAGCGTTCTAGTCTTTGCTCAATTCTTAAGACATTTTCAGACACGATGTTCTGTGCCTGAAGGGCCTCATCCTGCTTATTACCATCAAGTGCTTCTTGGATTTTAAGAGGGGTGCTGTGTCTTTGCACTGTACAGAAATGGCGATCCTGAGGTGCCCGAACTCGCCGCGCGACTCTGCTATGCTGGTCCCAAGCCTGGGGCTCCACTGCGCAAGAAGCGGGGAAGGAAGAAGGGGTAGTATTAATCTTATTAAAACAACCAAGGGTCATTTGCCCTGAACAATAGCATCTTGTTATAGGGTTCTTGACAAGGGCACAGGTAAACCAACCAAGACGAATAGTTAGGGTAAAATGTTACCTTAAGCAAACCTGGTTCCAAAGCCTAATACAGACACTGCTTTTGATCAAGTTAAAGGTGGAGGTGGACACAGACAGCGTCAAAAAAGTACATTAGCGCACAGAAGTGTGTACCTAAACCATTTTGGCAGCAAAATCGACGAATTGATCAACTACGTCAAGAACAGGTATAATGTATACAAACAAATTAAGGACATTGCTTGAAGCATGAAGGCTAGTTTTAGGAACCTCTGCTCTGCAGATAATAACCTGCAACAATGCCAGGATCCGGAAAGTAGTGGGAAGAAAACTCAGACAACAGAGAGTCTTCAAAAGACACAAATAAGCAGTCCACGGCAAAGAAGGCCGCTTTAACAGATTACCTTTAACCAGCCACGAACAAAAAGCCTTTATATTTTCCGGCAAAGACGTCCAAAAAGGCTAGACCAGATAGCATCTAGGTCAAAGCAAACAAAGGAGCCTCCTACCCTCACAACTTTAGCCAAACTAAGGGTAACCCTCACTAAAGGGAGCTTAGAGACCGTAAACAAGTAGTCACGAAAATCCGCAGAAGTGCAGGCGGTGCACTCACTCGCCGCTACCAGATGCTATTGCCGTAGCCGTAGGTGGCGTATGGGTTTAGCTTTGGCGTTGGCTTGCGTAGCAGAGCTTCCAGGACCTCGCTCTTTCCGCTCACCAAGGTTGTTTTTTCGGTGTTAGAGGTAGCGAGTGCTGGAGTGCCGAACAAAACACCGTTGCCGTGCGGTGCGACGCGTAAGCTGCCAAAAGGAGATCCTGGGTGAAGAGGCAATCTGAGGTTGTGAGCCATAGTGACCTGAACCACCTTTGGCTCCTGCTGACGGCAAGACGAGAGGCCGGTCACATAGCCAGTACCGGTCAATCGGCTAAGGTGAGTGCGTGATGCGGCTTGATGTCTGCCAGAAACCCTCCAGAGAGCCAAGCACTTTGTTCGGGGTGGGAGGTTCGAGAGAGCAGAGGTGGGCTAGGGCAGTATCGCGTGCTATACCCTGGTATGATGCTCCCAGTCTGGCACCGCTTACAGTCATGTGTTGAGGCCATATCAGCTGCCTCCATAGACGGGGGGATCGAGGGTGGTCGGACACATACCAGGATGAAGACTATTATCGAGGATGGATAATTTAACCGAGCAAGGAGAGAAAGCAGGAGAAGGAGCTCTTGAGATCTGGAACAAAATCCGGGATGCTGAGCGAGAACGAGGAAGCATATGGGAGAAGATCCGAGACAGGCTGGACTCTGTGGATAATGTTGTGTCAAACGCATCCAACATTCATAAGTCTGTTAAAAGCGATCTATCGACGATTATATCACAGGTTTAGCAGCTTGAAAGAGGACAAGTGGTGCTGGAACAGAGCAAGAAGAGCTTTGGATTGATGCTAAGTAAAGCGGAAATGTTACCGAACCAGCAGCATATCCAGAAGGAGGACAAAGCATCACAGACGATAGATGCATCGAACGCGGTGACGACAAGAACGCTAAATAAGCGTAAGGCAATGTCACCAAGCCAGGTAGAATAGCGACAAGAAAACTACGCTAAAAAAACGAAGAAAGATAAGGAGGTAGCCACTGTGGTAGTCACATCAGAAAGCCATTCACAGGTGTCTTCGGGAGAAAATGCAGACCCACCCTGGCAGGAGGTTATCACCAGAAAGAAGAAAAA
>QLYP01000584.1:0-39278 GCA_016647725.1 Nasonia giraulti
AGCATTAGTCTTAAATCTAGGATAGTAATCTATACTATCCGAAACTAGAGCAAAGTACTCACTATTTTCCGGGATGGCTGGTTCGGGAGCTCCTGGAAGGTCTGCAGTTGTTGGCGCGGAAACCCCCGCTGCTGCGGCCTCTTGAAGCTCTGCTGCTACCTCTTGAACCTCAGCTGCTGCGACTTCATTAGATTCCGCTGCTGCGGCCTCCTGGAACTCCGCTGAGGCCACCTCAGGGTGATCTGATGCGGTTCTTCCAGTTAGTGAAAAGTTTTCCTCAGCTGCTATGGCTGCTTCTTCCAATAGCGCATCTGGAATCTCCATAGACTCTTCATCCAGATTCTCCACTGTGCGTATTTTTTCGTACTCATTGAAGCAGCCACTCAAATCACTGGTCCAGCCACTGCCTAGAATTGAGCCGCCCTCACTAGAGTCACTATAATCACCTATGCTATTCACACATTCTTCTTGATTTTGACGATGATGATTAGAACTTGCGTCGTCAAACTCTTCCAAAACCATCAATTCAGCGTCCCGATGGTCCTCGTCATTTAAACCGAATGACACGTCTCCAGGTAGCTCTACATTCAGAGCGTCGAGAGCATCATTCTCGCATTGTAGAACTAAAATAAGTAATAATATTAAAGTCACAGTTTTAACTAATACATTACGAATTTTAATAATAAATATTTACCCTCTCTCAGTCGAAGTAAATGACCCATCAAGGCTCTTACTTCAGGTACGTTTTCGGTTCCTCGTGCTCTAAGCACTATAGACACGGTTTCTAAAGAGTCTAAATCCTCTTTAAACACCCTGTGTCTATGTAAGACACCGCTACTCACCGTGCTTTGCGCCTGGATAAATTCCCGGAACAACCTTCTCACATCCCTGACAGCATCCCTCAGCGCCGTGGTCAGGGTGCGGTTGGTCCGTTCTCCGCCACGAGATTGATAGGCTCTCATATAGAGTTTCACTTCGTGAAGTTCATACCGAAACCTACGTATTTCTTGAATACATCCACTGTCACCTCTAGCGTGGAGGAATGCCACGTCCAGGGCATACTTGAAGATTTTGAACAAAGACTCCGTCTTGAAATCCATTTTTTACACTGAAGAAGTTCTCTGTGACTCAGATAGCTGCACAACACACTAGACACTGTGCACAATCCGCACTTGTAGACAGTAAGTTTAGAATACTAAACTAAACTACTCCTTAGGACCTTATATACCGATAGTTTTCCCACTCTGAACCTACTGACGATACCGTTCTTTAATAACAGCGGACCATCCTTAGCCATACGTATATCCATGAAAATTATTTTATTATATGTAGGCACTTTAATGTACCTGTAATAAAATAATTTTGAAGGATACTTTTTGGGCTACAAAGTGAATCTTTGGAAATTCAGACGTACGTTTGGTGGGGGCTGGAGAGCGCTGAACCGACCCAAGACCCTTAATGACCTATCGAAGTGACCGTTTAGGGAATTTAATGGTCTACAACGTCGCGCTGTGTATGAGTCGTTAATGACGTGCTTAGGATGGACACAGACTACCCATGCATGGTATTGCGACTGATGATCTAATAATAATAAAGTCATTTAGACAACCGATTCCTAACTAAAAGAACGATAACGATGCATCGTCATTACTGAGTCTGCGTTTGAACGACTGAGTTTATGAGACATTTTAAATGCATCAGTGAAGCGTCACTGTCCGATACTATCAGCCGTAGTGGGGCGACGGCATACCGTACTATCTAGGTAATTATATTTAAACACAAACTTCACCATACTCTAGTCATTAGAGTTATTATTCATACACGCTCTTTTCTCTTTCCCTCTCTTGTATAAACACGTATACTACCCTTTAACGCAAACGTATTTAAAGGATGGCTGTGACAGTCTTTGAGTATTCAAGTTGCTACGGCATTAAGTAACAGACGTACGTTTTCACATCAGTTTTCACAGTAGTATTATAAGTTTTGTTTAAAACATGAACAACACTCGTTTGTCAAGAGATACAAAGCGCATCGCCATGGCATCTTATAATTCACGAGAAGATGCGCTGCAATATTTACTATATTCAAGAGTTTATCCATTAAACACATCGTGTACTAAAACAATTATCGTTGGTCTTAAGCCCCAAAGCAATAACGATTTTACTTGTATTGTAAAAATAATTAATCAAACATTTTTTGGTATAAATTTCACAACCGACACATGGACTACGTTCAAACTACATTTTGCTAAAATTAATAGTTATTTTAGTGACGAAGTACAGAATAATCCAGCAGCTTTTGACAAGATTTCGTTCAACGGAATTACACTGAGCTTTACAACTTCATATGGGACCAAAGCTATATTACTGGATAAAATCGAGGAGAAGACCACCACTAGCTACACATCAATAATCACTAACGAACGTGTAGAATATGAAGTGAGCAATAAGAAAAAAACGTACTCTCCTTCAATTGTTCTACAGAAGACGACTTTTGAGGGCATTGTTAATATGTTTAAGTGTATCGTCTATACGATTGAGGCCGGTGTCAAAATAGCCTATGCAGTGTCACAGTGCAGTAACGATATTATTAATAATGTTTACAAAAAATTTATTGAAAATATTGTACTCCTTCAAACTAAATCCTATGTCAAACAGTATTTACGCTCGAAAAATACTGAAATTAAAAATACAATATCAACTAACTTTGACGAGAATTTTAATAAAAATTATTTTGACGTAATTTTTAGTGAACTGCTAACACTGCATTGTAATATAATATCAGAAACTGTAATTGAAAAAATTACAACACCTAAGTGAATATTATTATTGTGAATTATTATTCCATAAATATTGAAAATACAGCACATGATTTAAATATATATATACATAAAATACAAACCTGTTTTTCCTTATTTACCGAAACTGAACATATATCCTGCACCTATTATTTATTTAGTTTTACGTAATTATTATTGATATTTATTATTATTATTATAATAATTATTATTATTATATTAATATGAGCGTGTATAGACGCTCTCGAGCAGGCGCTCGCGTGCACACACACATATGCCTGAATGTGGAGATGTGTGTACACATATGCATACATACGAACGTGTACACATATGTATGCATACGTGTTAGAAGGTGCAGAAATCTACCTCACCAACACATAGTTAAAAGGACGCCACATGTACACGATGCATTGACAGCTGCTGAAGGGAGGGGGTAACTCCCACAGACGCTACAGCCACGCTATATCGCTGGCTAGAGGGGAGAGGTACACAAACCAACCACTCTGTCCACCATCTTGGACCTAACCTTGTACGAGCATCAGCTGTTCCCTACAACGGCGGCCATCTTTGTCCCTATCCTTGTACGCCGACTGAGGCTGTCACCTCCCCTCTTTGGCCGCCATCTTGTCCCTATCCTTGCACATATACTACTGACGCATAGACTGATACCGGAGGTCGGACCCTGGAAAGACAGAAAACACGGTGAGGTTGACTTCTACCTCACCCAATTTCTGTCGGGACATGGGCACTTCCGAAGGTATCTATACAGAATCAATAGAGTGGCCACACCGGAATGGACGTACTGCGGACAGGCTTGGGACGACGCGGAGCACACATTTTTCAGGTGCAACCGATGGACCGAGCAGCGACAGAGGCTTGAGACATTACTAGGCACGGCGATCACGCCAGACAACGTAACGAAACTGATGATAACCAGCGAAGACGCGTGGGAGGTAAGAAAGAGTATGGATGTTTGGATAATTGAGCGAGAGTGAGAGTGGAAGAATATAAGCGTAGCTATGAATGACTGGAAGTAAGGAATGGATGCGCAAAGTAAGCGCAAAGGACAGCGGCCCAGTTCGAAGTAATGTGATAAACCGTACCGGGCTGGTGTCGGGCGTACATGGATATATGTGTTTAGTAGGTAGGAGTAGCCGCCGCCGAGTCCCACACTTGGAGTTCCCGCAAGGGAACACCAGTCAGTCCGTTACAAGGATTCACAGGCTCCTACAAAAAAAAAAATAATAATAATAATAATAATAATCCACGCGGGGAAGCCTGACACCCCGTATGTGGCGCGTCCCCCAAATGGCGAATGAGGGAGTGCTAGCTAAGGCACACACCTCGGAGCGTAGATCAGAAATAAAATATGCTCTGTGGACCAAATCAGACCACCGTGTTTGCCGTGTAATGCGACCCGTAAGCTGCCAAAAGGAAATCCTGGACGGAGAAGCGATCTAGCGGTCTTTCTAAGACCTATGGTTGCGTGCTGAAGTGACCCGAACCATCTTTGGCTCCCGCTGAGAGCAAGACGGGAAGCCGATTACCTACCTAGTATCGGTCAACCGGCTCGAGCGAGTGCGTGATATTTTGTGACATCCGCCGGAAACTCTCCAGAGAGCCAAGCATCTTTGTTCGAAGTGGGAGGCTCAAGGGAGTGAAGGTGGGCTAGTGCAATAGCGCATGCTATACCCTGACATGATGTACTCAGTCTGGAACCGCCTACAGTCATGTGTTGGGGCCATGTCAGCTGCCCCCATAGACGAGGGGATCCAAGGGGTTGGATACTTGCCGGGATGAAGAAAAATGCTTATAATATGGGAACTACGAACGAACTCGGGGAAAACTCACAGGAGAACATGGAAGTGGAAATCTTAGGATGCCAACAACACAAGACGGTGGATATTCAATCCACAAATCAAGCACAGTACCAGTATAGGTAGCGCCATGAGTACTGCAGGATACCAATACGAGAGTGGAACAGTAGGCGAAAAGAGCCAGACCACAAGGGAATGGCTACAAACCCACGCCAGCTTACGTGACAAGATAAGGAAGGTAAGAGATATGGCCAGGGAAATCACCAAAACCCTGAATAAGCAGAAGGGCGTAAACTACAAGATTAAAGATGTATTACCTTTAATACGCTTCTTGGCAAGATTGAGGATGCTGTGAAGAGGCAGCCTCTCCAACAACCTAGAGTGGACAATACAAAGTCCCAAAAAATGGCAAAGTCGAAGAAAAGGTCATGAGCACTATCTGACGGAGGCGGCGGTACCCCTGCAAAAAAGACAAGAAGTAAACAGCGCACTCTCGACAAGTAGGGACAGCGAGGAGGATGCACAGACTTCTCATGGTCAGACACAATGAAAAGTAGCTGCCTGCATGAAGGCAAAAAAGAAACAGCAGAACAAAATAGGGCATACCCAACCAAAAAAGAAAAAAGAAAAGGTTTCACGTCAGAGGATGGATGCTATTCTTATAAAACTAGAGAACAGCGTGACCTACGTTGAGATTCTGGGACAGATGAAGGCGCAGGTAAAGCCGGAAGAACTGAGTACGGAGGTCAAGTTCGCCCGTAAAATAAGACAAAGTGGCGTTCTAGTGGGGGTATGTAAGAGCAACAACAAAATGAAGTCATTGCAAAAAGCTATCCAAGACGCAATCATACAAGTAGGCACGATTGAGAACAAGATCTCCAAGACAACACTAGAGATCAGGGACGTCGATGGACTTACGACAAAGGAAGAAGTCAACAGTGCTATAGCGGACGTGACGGACTGTGGCAAAAAGGATATCAAAACTCATCTGTTCGAGCCAAACACGAAAGAGCAGAGAATGACAGTAGTTGAATTGGACCAGACCAAGGCCGCCACCCTGCTTAATAAAGAAAAGATACGCATCGGCTGGGTAAACTGCCGAGTGCGGGTTCGAGCGAGCGTCACGCGATGCTACCGCTGCCTCGGCGACGGGTACGTAAAAGCTAAATGTAAAGGTCCTCACAGAAGCACCAACTGCTGGAAGTGTGGGGGTTAGCAAATGCAGATACGGGAGAAGATTACGTACGGGAAAGGATGGGTCGCATAACATACTTTATCTCCTTATCGTAATCCATCGTTTTCCAACTAACTCTATTGGACGTTGTACTCGCGCTGGGTCCGTGTTTTGATATTCCTACCACCATTATTATGGCCTGGTGATCACTATGTGTTCAATGCTTACTTACTGTCCATGAATCAACTGAGCCGAAAGGATGTTGCTAACAAACGTCAGGTCGACAATAGACCCTGCGTCTTCTCTTCTTAAGGTGTGGGTGCATCCTTGGTTAACTAGGACCAAATCCAGGAGAGCAAATGCTTCCGGGAGTACTCGACCTCTGTGGTAAGTCCTTATGCTGCCCTACTCCACAGCCCAAGCATTAAAGATACCTGCAAACAGTACTGGTTTCCTCTCTACTGCGTCTTGTATGAGCCGATCTCGCAGTTGCTCAAACTGCCTGATTGTAGCGTTAGGTGGGTTTGGGTCTTTATTTTTTTACAGAAAGCAACGTCTTGACATGCCTAGATCGCTGCTTTACCCGTAATGTCCATTTTCCACGATGGTTTATCTAGATCCTTATATTATTCGCATACAATGGCTACATCTACCTTTTCCTCGCGGACATACTGGTTGAGTAGGACCTGTGCTGTTTCCCAGTGGTTTAGATTTAATTGCACTATCTTCCTTTTCGTTAGTTCTTTAAATCTTATAATGCGGCTCAGTAGACTAAGTATGTATAGCTACTAGCTGCATGGTCACTCTTTAATTCTACATCCTTTCTCTGGCAGAAAATGCAACTCATCTCGTTCATGCAACTTTTCGCTGCATGTCCTTTCGTTCCGCACTTAAAACAGCATTTACTTCTGTCGACCAAAATAAGATCTTATGTCACCGTTTTGCGTATATTATTTACGCTCAGCGTAAACTTCCTTATCTCTTCTTATTCTCTTAGAGTAGTTTTTTTGTTACTATACTACCTGGCTTGGTAACATTGCCTTACGTTTATTTAGAGTTCTTGTCGTCACTGCGTTTGATGCTTCTATCGTTTGTGATGCCTAGTCCTCCTTTTGGGTATGCTGCTGTTTCCGTAACATTCCCGCTTTACTTAGCATCAATTTAAGGCTCTTCTTACTTTTTTCCAGCGCCTTTAGTCCTATTTCAAGCTGCTTAACCTAATTCATGATCGCCAATAGAGCGCTAATAACAGACTTATGAATCCCGTATTGTATTCCACATCTTAAAAGCTCATTTACCTGCTTTCTCTTCTTGTTCGGTTAAATTATCCATGCTCGATAATAGTCTTTATCCCGGTATGTGTCCAACTATCCGCGATCTTACTGTCTATGGAAGCAGCTTACATGGCATCAACACATGAATGTAATCGGTACCAGACTGAAAACATCATACTAGAGTATAACACGCTATACTGCTATAGCCTACCTCCACTATCTCGAACCTCCCACCCTGAATAAAGTGCCTTGCTCTCTAGAGAGTTTCTGGTGGTACAGGTCACTTTAGCTGGCAACTTTAGATTGCCTCCCCACCCAGGATCATCTTCAACAGCTTACGGCTCGCACTGCACGGAAAATGCGGAAGCCTAATTTGGTCCACAGAGCAGATTTTATTTCTGCTATTCCCTCCGAGGTATATATCTCAGCGAGCTCTTCCGCATCCGCAACTTGGGGCACATGCCACATACGGGTGTCAGGCTTTCCTGCGTGGTGTGTGTGTAAATTCGACACTTGCGAGAGGGAGAGAGAGAGAGAGAGAGAGAGATTAGATTAGAGTAGATTTAGATTTATTTTACGTACAATGTGTTGTACGATGTTACGTATACAGAGTTACAGATAAGTAAAGAGTAAACAAAATAGTTGATAGCAAAATGAGGAATTGTAAAATATGTGTAGTGAGAGAGTGAGGCGATGATGAAAATGGAAAATTAGCAAATAAGTGGTGTGTGTGTGCGTGTGCGTGGACTGTGTACATTTTATGTGTTTTCTAGGTGAAAGAAGTGGTCGTTAACGAGTTTCTTGAAAGCGGCAGTGAATGAGGTGTTTCTGATGTGTGATGGCAGGTTTCTTCATAGGTATGAGGCGCTGATATGGAATGAGTTCCTCAGCGTCTCTGTCGAACAGGAATTTCCAGAGGTGTCACCTCGCCCCTCACAGGCCGGAGTGTGACGCGGAAGTCAAAATAGGCCAGTACGTATGATGGTACGACCGAGTTAAACATTTTACGTAGGAAACAAGCTGTGAAGTACTTCCTGCGTCCGGCAGTTATTTAGCCACTGCAGCTCCCGCCTGTACGGGGAGATGTGCTCATCTCTCCTTACACCATAGATGTACTGAATTGCTATATTCACGAGTCTCTGTAGTTTTAAGTCCAGTTCCTGCGTCAGGTCACAGTATACAAGAGAACAGTAGTCGATGATTGGAAATAGGAGTGCTTGCACAAGATGTTTGCGCAACCTGAGATTGGTACTCTTTCTGAAAAAGTAGAGCCTGTACATTAGGGAGTGAGCACGCTTACACATTTGTGTAACGTGCTCTTTCCATGTGAGTTTAGAGTCAAGCACCAATCCCAGATTACGCACAGAGGATTCAAAGCTGACCTGGACACACCCGATATCAATGAAAGTGTTAGCTTTTAGGGGAAGTAAATTTATGTAGTAGGGGGAGCCCAGGACAATTGCTTTGGTTTTACTAACATTAAGTTCAAGCCTATTTTGCGCAGCCCAGCCCATTATCCTCTCAGTATTAGCACTCATCTTGTTTGATAAAGAGTCGAGCTCTTCGAGGTGGCATTTGCTGTAAATTTGCAAATCATCCGCATAAAATGGGAAACATCGGAGTCAAGGCAGAAACCGATGTCGTTGATGTACAATGCGAACATCAAGGGACCTAAAACGGAGCCCTGCGGAACGCCGATGTTAAGACGCTGCGAAGAGGAGCGCTCGTTATTGGCACCAACGACGGCCTGCTCTCTCCTAGCGAGATAGGAGGCAAACCAGCGGATGACATGCTTAGAGAAGCCGAAGGTGGATAGCTTTCTCAAGAGCCGGACGTGACACACAGTGTCAAACGCCTTGCTGAAGTCAAAGAGGAGGAGAAGTGTCACTTTCTTTTTGTTTATCCCGACCCTGACATCATCAGTTTGCTTAATTAGGCCAGACTGAGTGCTGTGGCCAGTGCGGAAGCCTGTTTGGAAGTTGTCTAGTAAGAGTCTGGATTCAAGGTATTGTGAGACTTGCCTATGCACCAGCCACTCCAGAGCCTTGGAGAGAAAGCAGAGAAGTGAAATCGGACGGTAGTCAGTCAGGGCTTTGGTGAACTGACTTTATTGAGTGCACGCACAAGCGACAATTTCCAGGCGGATGGGAAGCAGGATTCCATCAAAGACAGGTTGAAAATGTAACTTAGTAGAGGAGCGAGAACTGGCAATGCCTTTGAAATTACAGCCTGAGGGATTCCGTCGCTTCCCTTGGCCTGAGTGTCGAAGTGCGATACTGCAGTCAACACATCCGATTCCGTTATGGTGCTGAATTCGAAATGCTCCGGGAGGTCAAGACTTTCCAGGGTGTGAAGATAATCCTCAACAGCAGGAGCTGTTGAGGAACGGATCATTGGAGATCGAGTTGAAATGCTTGTTGAGTTTATCTGTGCTATAGCGAGATGGTAGAGGGGCCTTGGTGGCAGAAATTCCAAGTTTCTCCAGCTCTCTCCAGACCTCGGCAACATCAGTCAAGATTGACAGGCGTGAATAATAGTAATTCAGCCTAGCTTCCTCGACTTGTTTGTGAGCATTGTCTGTAGCTTGTCGATATATGCGGAGATCCGAATCGAGCCTGGAGTTCCTGAAACGACTGTAAAGTCTATCTCTCTCGGATACAAGGTCACGAAGAGCCGTAGTGAACCACGGGTGACGCCATCTTTTTGGTGTCACAGTCCGTAATGGGGCGAGGTGGTTGATGAAATTAGTGAGGTTAGTGTTAAGTAAAGGATATGCAATCGTCGAGGGATGAAGTGGTGAGGGATGACCAGTCACATGTGCTAAGAAAGTCCCTTAGCTTCTCGGCGCTGATTCCTTTAAAGTTTCTGTAAGAGTATGTATTAGGTACGTATCGTGGAATCTGTACGTCGAGAGTGGCCGTGAGAGACTCCCTTAGCCGATACCTCATAGAAGAGATATTCAGGCTTGCCTGGCTTACCTGACCATTCACCCTCAGATGATGAGATAATACTAGCTGTAAGAGATTTGTGAATGTAGAGGGCCACACCTCCTCCGTTTCTGTTTCTGTCTCGTCTGTATAGTAGGTAGTCGTCCTACTATACAGAGAGTGTTGAACGACGTTGGCAGCGGGCGGAAGCCGGGCTAAAAAAGTTTCCAGCTCGACGTCGGAATTGATGGCTGTAGCACGCTCGCTGTCGTCGTTAGAGCGCATGTATAATCGCCTTTCCCTGACGAATGTTCAGCAGCCTTGTCTCTTCTTGGCCTCCAGCCTAGCCCTTGTGCGCAGCTTGTGGACGTCTGAGGGGAGCAGCTCATTGATGTTTATGAGCCCTTGATGGTCAGGGCTCAGAGCTTTAGCCTTCTCCAGCAGGATGGCGTCCAATTCGCTGGTGTGTAGCATGTGTAGAGAGAGAGAGACACACATATAAGAAGTAGTTAAATCGAACGAGTATACTGACTTATCGCGCAGTTTGTGTACGCAAGCACAGCATGCTTTACCGTTTGTTGATTTTATTCAAAGTGCATGTTTAAGTTTTTGTATAACAATATACTTATAGAGCGTGTGATAAACTAGTGCGCTACACGCGGTCTAGCGTTCAAATATCGCGCGATAATCACGCGATATTTAAACCCGCTGTCGCCCTACGGATAAAAATCGCGCGATTTATCTGAAATAAATATTTAAATCAAATAGCATTGTTTAAAATGCAAAATAAGTATGCTGGGTGGACAGTTTACATGCTACCACTCTTTTCTTATGAATCTCAGTTATATATTTTCCAGTAATCTTCAATTTTTAGGTACTCGCCCCGTATAAAAAGTTTCGAAGAAACGTCTTATACCCAAGGCGAACGCCTATTGGATTTGACCAAAAATGTGTTTTTTTTTCAATTCTTTCTGAACATATTCACAGTATTTAAAAATTCTAAATATCCAATTGAAAAAAGTCTTTCTACTAGCGAAGTCTCATTCTCCAAAAATTGACTTTCCTTCCGTGCGCAGGACCTGATGTTCATAAGCAGTGACCTTATATTGCACAACATACTTGCTCAAAACAACTTTTTTCAGTCAAATTCACTGTGTATATTGAGTATACTATATTCTACATGATCACCGTGTATATTCATCTTTTTAGACATACTTTTGTAGACTACTCACTATATAAATTGAATATACTATATTCTACACTACGCCTAACCTAAATTTAAGAAAAAAAACTTATAGTACATGTCATACTTGCTTGAATCAACATTTTTTACTTAAACTCACTATATATATATATATATATATATATATATATATATATATATATTGAATGTACTTTATTCTACACTACACCATGACTAAATTCCTAGAATGTTTTTACCCTACTTCCTTTTACCTTTTTTTCTGACTAAACCTTCTCTTTCTTATGTCTTCGTGAATCTTGTAATCCTGTTACTTTCTTATCATTCCTTTTTTTTAAAAGCACACGCATCATCACAATATATAATTGCACAGCCCGTATCCTGTAACCCTGTGAACGGTAGAGGCTTATCAATGCGGTATATGCGGGCAAAAAAATGAAAAACGCCCGCCGATCTGAAAACAGTTACTTAAAAAAATAATTTACGTGACAGATGGGGCAAAGCAACATTTTAAAAACAAATATCAAATTGCAAATTTATTAAATCATAAAGAGGCAAAACCAGTCACAGGAATCTTAACTCATCATGGTTTCATTATATTATCTCAAAATTTATGATTAATGAAAAATGGAGAAAAATTGCTTCTGTAACTTAATGTAATTGAATAATCAACAGTGAAACTTTTGTACTCTTTATGTAAGTATTAATACTATTGTATATATGCTTTATGTAATTACTATAACAAATATTCAATAATGATTAATACAACGGACCTAAATACATAAGAAAAGTTTTGTCGCTAATTTTTTACCACTTTATCGAGTAGTAACTGCGTAATACTGCATTTTTGGGCTGTTTTTTGAGGTTATGGATGGATGGTGGTCCCATAACAGTCTATAACGGGCCAAAACTAATGGTGTATTCGTCTTCAGCGGGAAAAAATACACGCGACTAAGCTTCTTCCCTAATTTTCTGACCACTTTTGCGGGTCTTAGACACGTAATAATGCATTATTTGACTGTTTTTTGAGGCTATGGACGAAAGGTGGCCCCAGAGGCCAAAACTAAGGGTGGATTCGTGTTCAGCGGGAAAAAGTACATGCGAATAAGTTTTGTTATTAATTTTTTCTCTGCCCCTGCAAGTTTAAGGGACATATAACTGCTATTCCGTAGTCATATTCGTGTACTGTCGGAGCTGCACCGGTCCACCATTTTGAATTTCGCAAAAAGGCCACTCAGTAATGGAAACTAGATACAATAAGCTAAATTTTAAGCCCGGTCGGAGGAATTGGTTGGCCCCTTGGTAAAGCTCTTCAGAGCAAGTGTAGCTTTGGCTCGTGTACCTGAAATATGGAAAACGGCCAAGGTTGTGTTTATTCCTAAGACAGGGAAGCCAAGTCACACCACCGTCAAGGATTACAGACCTATAAGTCTTAACTTCTTTGCGTTCAAGACACTAGAAAGATTGGTGGATAGATTTATTTAAGACGATATCCTAACCGTGCTTCCTCTTCACCCTAACCAGCATGCGTACAGGGCGGGATTCTCTACAGACACTGCCTTACACTCGGCGGTTTGGCGCATTGAGGAGTAGCTGGAAAGGGGGGGGGGGTAATGGTGGGAGTTATTCTAGACATAGAGGGAGCGTTTAACTGCACCTCTATCGAAGCAGTTGTCAAAGAGACAGGACTGCACGGGATGCCTAGACCATTAATAAAATGGCTTCGGGGCATGCTTACACGCAGGACTATGATCTCGAGTCTCGGAACCGTAACGGTCTCCGGCAAGGTCAGTAAGGGATGTGCGCAGGGCGGGGTAGTGTCGCCCACCATTTGGTGCCTGGTGCCAAATGGGCTACTGGAAGCGCTGAATGGGTGGTGCTGCTATGCTCAAGCCTACGCGGATGATTTCCTGATACTGATAAAATACAGCTTGCATTAAGGAAAGTGGAGAGATGGTGCTGCTCGACGGGACTTTTGGTTAACCCGGATAAAGTCGAAATAATCTTCTCCTGCAAGTACAAGTTAGATGTTTATAGTCGCCCTACAGGTAAAGGACTCAGCTAAGTACCTCGGCATTGTTCTTGATAAAAAGTTAATCTGGGAGAAGCATCTGACGGCCCAGTGCGATAAATTCCTGGTGGCTCTATGGACATGTCGCAGGGCATTTGGCAGTACATGGGGACTAAGTCCGCGGATTATACTGTGGCTATACAGGGCCGTCCTGGTACCTCGTCTGGCCTACGCCGCGCAGGTCTGGTGACCAAGCGCGGAGCTTGCGGGCTAGGGCGGCGCTAGAGAAACTCAGGGGACAGGTGCTAAGGGGGCGACAGGGGCCTATAGGATCACGCCCACCAAGGCGCTTGGAATCCTTGCGAAGGTAGAACCACTCCATCTTACTATCATTGGGATGGCTGCTAAGGCAGAGCACAGACTCAATGCGTATGGTCAATGGATACAAGGCACGAGGCACACCCGGCTCCCGGGTGGGGTGGGTCTCCTGTCGGAATTTTCCATCAAAACTGATATGATGATCCCGCATTACTTCTTTGGAAGAAGATACGGGGTCGTCATACCAGGAACTGGGGACGTTTGGTACACAGATGGCTCTAGGGCAGAGGCCGGCACTGGTTTGGGGTACTACTGTCGAAGGAATGGAAGGGGAACCTTCTTTTCCCTGGGGCGGTATGCTACGGTCTTCCAGACCGAGATATACGCTATACTGACCTGCTCTCAGGGAAACATTGAACTCGGCGAAAGGGATAGAATTATCACCATTTGTTCAGACAGTCAGGCGGCACTTAGAGCACTTATGACTCACAGGACGACCTCCAGACTGGTCTGGAAATGCAAAGTGGTTGTAAATCGGCTGACCGCTCACAACAACAAGGTCAGGCTTGGTCTACTCTGGGTCCCAGGGTAAACCGGGATCAGGGGTAACGAAATAGCAGATAGACTTGCAGCTTTGGGAGCTAAACACCCTCCAATCGGGCCGGAGCCATACAGAGGTGTCGCAAGGTGCCTGCTAACGGGCGAAATCCGGGGCTGGATTGAGAGGGAGCATACTAAGGAATGGCAAGGAACTCAAGGATGCAGACAAATCAAAGCGGTAATGGGACAGGATATCAATGTCGACTGGAACAAGTGCATCGCAGTAGGCAGCAGAAATAACTCCCGACATAGATAGTGACCGGGCACATCCGCTTGAGGTATCACGGTCTGAAGAAGGGAAAGGAGGCTACAGGTATATGCAGGTGGTGCGAGGGCACGGAAGAAACACCTCCCATGTACTGACCGTGTGCCCAAAATTTGCACAGCTCAGACATCAGTGCTTGGAGGAGCCTTTCCCCACGTACGAAGAGATTAAGGCACTCGACGCGGGAGCCATATTGACCTTCTGGAGAAGGGCAGGCTTAGCTGCGTAGGGGATGCCATGACGAAGGGTGGTATAATGGGTTTACAGCCTAAGTGCCAGGGATCTTGGTGGTCCCCTACTCATAGTAATAATAAGAATAATAATAAATAATAACACCACGATATACACATCAGTACAAACGATTGCATAGTTGAATACAGTACGATTGAATATTTGTTTTTTTTAAGTAGCATTTGGAACTCAAAAGTTCATCGCCTTATCTACGCAAACCTTCCACGCTGCCCTATCTTGTATCAACCCCACCCAAGATCCACCCCTCCCATCGACACCCACCCGTCCTATTTCTACTAGATCCGCTTTAACGTTGTCCTCCCATCTGAGTCTAGGTCTACCTAGAGGTCGCGTTACCATCGGCCTGCCCTTCATGACACGCGCTGCTGCACGGTCGTCTTCCATTCTCGCTACCTGCCCTGCCCATCCCAATCTGCGTGATTTTATTATTCTGTTAATATCTGGTGACCAGTACAGATTGTGTAACTCATGATTGTGTAGTCTCCACTATTCCCCGGTTTCCTCATCCTTCTACGGCCCGTATATTTTTCGCAAGACTTTATTTTCAAATACCCTAAAATGGTTATCCGCCTGCTTAGTGAGAGCCCAGGTTTCGCTCCTGTATAGAACCACCGGCAGTATTATTGTCCTGTATATTCTTATTTTAACGTTTTTAGACAACAGCCTCGACTTAAGTAAATTACTCAAGGCATAAAAGCAAGCATTACCCAAATGGAGTCTCTTGTTTATTTCGACATTAATCTGATTTCTATCATTTATGGTCGTACCCAGATACCTAAATTCGCTAACCTTTTCAAAAGTAAAATCTCCAACTCTGAGATCTCCCTCCCCTCTACAGATGCCTAGTTTATCTACAATCATGCACTTTGTTTTTGATTAACTAACTTCTAATCCTGTATACTCTGCCGCTTTTATGAGGATTTCCGCATTTCTTGCTACCGTTTCCCTACAATCCCCCAGTATATCGAAGTCATCAGCGTAGCCTAGTATCTGCGTTGTTCCATTAAGCGTTGCGCCCAGCTGGCTAACCTGCATTTTTCTAACAACATACTCTAACGTTAAGTTGAACAGCACCGTAGAGAGCCCATCCCCTTGTTTTAAACCATCGCGTATCGTGAAGGGCTCTGATATATTACCGCCTTCGGATCTTTCCCGTGCTTCCGTTCAGACATATTTGAATCAATCTCACGAGTTTTTTCGGTACACCGAGAAGTACTAGAATTTGATACATTTTGCTTCGCTTAATAGAGTCGTACGCATCATAATCTGAAGTGTTTTTTGTTTTGGTGCTTGCGTAGTGTTTCTAGATGAATGCGTTCGACAGTGTGGGCTCATCACACCCACGCCTGTTCCTTTCGGCTGTCCGCGGCTGCTTATTCAATTTATTCGCAGCTAACCTCTTTCTCAGGGGCTGTTCCTCTATCCGCAACCTAAGGACGCGCTGTGTAGTGGTGATAGGCACCCACCCGTCCGATCTGGACGACAACGCCCAAGACCCGCTTAGGGTAGCGGCATTGTAACAGAAATAATCATAATATACTGATGAATATATCTTACCTGCTTTAGTAGCATTTTTCTCAATTTGCACTAAATTAAATTCGACATCTTGTTTAAGCCATTCAGCATATTTATTTTCGAAAACACAATAATTTCTTTTATTTTTTGGGAGAGTAGATAATCTACGCTTAGCATTGTTGAAGAAATTTTTCCATAATATTAAAAGAGACTTCAGTCTTTTCGGTAACAATTAATTATAAACTATTACTCAAGTAAGACACAACTACATCAGCTTGTTTTGCAAAATCTAATGTATAATTGAAATTTGAAATGATTTTTTTTAGCAAAAAAGTGCATTTTCATGTAACACTTATGCACAGTATTTCACATTTTCTCACAATCATGCACATTATTTCATATTTGTCATAAGTCTGGTTTTTTCGAGTTTGTTTCCGACATAACGACACAACTCTACTTTAAAATGAGTTTTTTATGTGTTATACTCTACTTTAAAATGAGTTTTTTATGTGCCGGTGGTTACTCTAGGATGTGGTTTTGTTTATTTCCAACAATATATTGCCTTTTAACCGATTTTCAGACAGTTTATAAAGTACTCATTATAAGAAAGAAATATATCTTAGAAGCGTATAAGATATTAGCTCAGGTGGTTAGACTTTTGACTGGCACGCTGAAGACCCGGGTTCGATCCTATCTTAGATCATTTTTTTTTATTTTCAATTAATCCTTTAGTGTGCCAAATATTTGTGAGGAACCGTGAAAAATCGTGAAAAATGTTTTTATAAATGTGCAACAATGTGAAATAAAGTGTAATATATTCTGTAAATTAATTTTTCTTATTGTTCCAAAACTTAATGCTTTTTTTTTAATTTTTCACAATTGTACACATTTACGTTACAATGTTTCACTTTTGCACACAATTTTTCACATTTATTATTTCCGCTGGGGTATAAACGATTATTAATGAAAGCACAGTTACAAAAATATCATAACTTGTATTAATATTGTCAAGTTTTGATAAATCAAATCATAAGTTTTATATTACATTATACAATATTTTTATTACATAATGTAATGCGCACAATGATTTTTTTTTAATCAGAATAAACTTGAAATGAGTTTTCATCAGACAAAATTAAACTACGAGGACTAATTTATAAAAAAGAAATTTTGTACTTTTGACATCTACTGTGCGCAAAAAATAAAAACTAGGAATTATACTCTAAGAAAAATAAATACTTAGTGAAAATATCAAATCAATTTGATAATTATAGTTATAAACGATTATTATTAAAAATACAGTTACAAACATTATCATCATGTTTTTTTTGTTATTATAATTATCAAGTTGATATAAGTATATATATATATATATATATATATATATATATATATATATATATATGGTTGCATAGACACACACGTGTGTGTATGCATTTATTTATTTATTTATTACACATGCACATCTTTACACCCTTACGTTGTATAAATAAATATACATATATGACTTTAAGGGTACTTTTATTGAAAAATTCAGAAAATTTTACAAAAAAAAGTATATTTATGTTTATAGTGAAAAATGCTTCCCTGAAGAGCTATGAATTAATTAATTAGTGCTGAAAACCCAATTATTGCCAAAATTGACATCTTTGGCTCCCTACCATTTTGATAAAAAGTAATTTAAAAATCTGAAAAAATTCAGGTGCACTGGAAACTGTTTCTGGAACATATTTACCGTAGGTTGAAGAAGCAACAAATTTTTGATCTTTGATTTGACCATGAACGACCTATATATACATATATATATTTTTGTTATATATAGTATATAAGTGCACGCTAGTAAATACTATGCCCACATCTCATTCATTATGGTTAAAAATGTAAAATACAACGATCTAACTTATTATCGGTAAAATCGAAAAAGGACATTCTAAAAATGAGGTCAGGTTTTGAGGTGGGACAAAAAATATAGACGTCCGCGGGTTTCGGGGGAAATGGATTCGGAAACTAGGCATTCTGACGAAGATTTTCCTACCCTTGAATTTTTTTTTCAAGCATTTCTTCGATTGAAGACAGCCCGTGATCACGTTTTTTATTTTCTGGCCCACTGTGCAATGCTTCCACTTTCATTATTTGAGATAAAGCTTTTAATTTTTCTCTCTCCTTTAGTCTTTCTGTCGTTGCGCTTTCCTCGAATGTTCGGAATAATTTTGGTGGGTTGGTTTTGAATACATTTCCATCAAACTTGAGAGAACTCATTCGTGATGTTTCTCTTATCAATCTTAGTGTTCTTCGGTTTTTATTTTGACCTCCCCGGTTGTTTCTTTGAAATTCCTCTCGAATTTGGTCGTCCCCAAGTTCATCTCTGGCATCTCCGAGATTCCTTTGAGCTCTTCCATATTGCACAATATCGTTTTGCATCTGAGCTATTGTGCGACATAGTTCGTTGTCACGTCGCTGGCGTTCTCGGTCACGTTCTCGATTTCGGTCATCTACCTGTTGAAGCATTGGGTTGAATTGTCGTGGCATTTCATCCATTAGGGAATTGTTTTGTCGTAGCTTATCTCCAGGAAGGTTCATGTGTGCTGGTACTTCCGGTTGGATTGGGATACCTAGCTCGTTTTCGTTGTCGGATTCCAGCGAGTTGGTATCTTGGTTATCGTCGATTACGAAGACTCGCCCCCTTTCCCCGCGTCCTCTGCCGCGATGGGTCTTCTGGTGGACGTTTACCTGGTTTTCACCTTCGCCGTATTGGTTGTCCTCTAGTAGGTCGGCTCTCCGGCGATGTCTACGTTCTCGTGCGGTTTCTTGATTGCCTGGTGGGTCCGGCTTAATCAGTGGTTGCTCTTCGTCGATTTGGTTTTCCGCCATGATGAGAAAATTACTTTTGGTGCTATGATCTTCGAGTCAATTTTATTATATAAAAATTATTATTGGTTTTTATGTTCGGGTACGACACCTAACTTTCAGTGTCGTCCTGTCACGGTCGCCATGTAAGCAGGCAATCTATGCGACTGAAGCACTTTCCGTGTAAAGTGCTGTGTTCGTGATTGTCTACTAAGTTCTTTGTACCCTTAATTACGGTCGCCACCTGCTTGTTGCGTACAAGCAGGAAAACTTGTTTATTAATTACTTTGTTGAAGTATATTGTTGATAATGACTGCTGCGACAGATATTACTTATTCAGGAATATTGGAGCAAAGTCGATTATTGGATAACGCTTTGTTGAATAATTAATGAACTGTATATTTATCAACTTATTATTTTAGCAATGTATCGCGTTGTTATTATAGAGCACAATCACGCTCAGCGTTAACGAGTTGTAACATTTATTGATAGTTATGTGTGGAAGCTCTGTTCGCTAAAGCGGTTGATTTTTAACTGATTTGTTTGAATTACTCGCGCGCTTATATACCGGCCCCACGCGGTCCTTACAGCTGATTACCGACAGGGCGGTCTGACCATTGGTGTTTCGGTAGTCGGCCGTTTGATGCTGCCTTATGAGTTGCTGTCAGCTTCGGCCCGTTTGGTGGATGTCGTCGTCCCTGTAGCTTCTCCCTTTGGTAGTCGTGCCTTTTGGGTTCGTCCAAAGGGATGCTTAGGATATCCTTAGTTGAACTTAACCATGGCATTGTTCGCAAATCAAAAATTTCTGAGAGCAGAAAATATAATGTTGATATCAATCAATCTATTCCTGACCTAAGAGGTTCCTTCCGCTGCTTGATTTTATATCCTCCTTGCTGAACTTAAAGGTCTTGTCTTGTTGGCAAGTTCATCCTCACATGTTACTCCTAGAAATCTTCTTGGCCTCTTCTTGCCTCTTCCTCGTTAGTACTTCTTGTCAGGATGGGTACTCGCAAAGCTTCCTTTGGCATCTCGATTATCACACATATTTTTAAAATCACTACACTTCACACTTTTCTAAATAACTTCACTGCTCTGCTTTTAGACTAACACTTCACTTTTTTTTCTTTTTAGCGTTATAAGCTATAAGCTATAAACCCAAAAACACTACTTAGATTAGTTTCAAAACGCTTTTGAAAAATATCAGCTCTATTTATATACTTAGATATCAGCTGTATTTGCATAGTGTAAATCACATCTCAGAACTTTATCAGCTGTGTTCAAATATTTTCTGTTTGCTATTGCGAAACCGCAGAACGGTCGCTCTGTCCTTCTCTGACACATAGATTCTAACCTGCCCACAAGTGGTGCGCGGGCGCGCGATATTTTAATTCAAATAAATGTCCCTACGTTTCAATCGGAGCCTTATAGAAGCCTTATAAGAAGCGAAACTAGAAATTTATCTCGAAAATAACGCAAAAAAAACATCAATATTCTCAAATTTATTTACTAAAACATGTATGCGGAGCATAATATACGTATATACTACAGTAAAAATATAGTATTTTTATAATTTACAATTAAAATTTGTTTCAGATTGAATTTATAAAACTTAAAATCAAAATTATTAGTCGTGTATTAGACACAAAATGAAAAATACGCGATTTTACGAAAAAACGATAAAAAATTTTGTTTTAGAAATTTGCTTATAACTGCGGAATATTTTTTTTTTTTTTTTGATATACAGGTTTCAGGAGCGTGTTCTACGCAAAATTTCCTGTCAAAATAGGCAATAAAAATAATCGATTTTTTCAAAGTTTAAAGGTGTTGTGTCCTCTTAAGCTCCATCTGTTGAGGAGTATCTGTGAATCCTGGAGAGTCTGGACCTTCCTGAACATTTCATCTTCAGGGCCATTACAGAGTCTGAGGCATGGGCTGATGTATAACACTTTAACACCCACACCAGGGGAAGCGATAGCATCCCACAAGTTGTAATCTCTGAATCACTGCCAATACTTGCTCCTCTACTATGTCAAATTTGTAATCAGTCTCTAAGCGAGGCACGCTTTCTCTCCGCCTGGAAGTCGTCGCTCGTACAAACACTAAACAAAGTCAGCTTTCCGACAGCTTTGACTGACTACTGTCCAATCTCTCTATTCTGTTTTCTATTCAAGGCGCTGCAGTAGCTGGTGTACAAGAAAGTCTTTAAGTATCTTGAAACAAGACTTTACCTTGACAACTTCCAAACAGGCTTCCGCACTAGCGACAGCACACAGTCCGGTTTAATTAAGCTGACTGATGATGTCAGGCTTAGTATAGACAAAAAAAGGGTCACTCTTCTACTTCTATTAGATTTTAGCAAAGCGTTTGATACTGTGTGTCACGTCAGGCTACTCAGAAAGTTATCCTCTTTCAAATGCTTTAAGTGAGTTATCCGCTGGCTTGCATCTTACCTCACGGAAAGAGAACAGGCCGTCATTGGTGACAACAACGAACTCTTCACCTTTTTACCATTAAGAGGTCTAGCCTGGCTTAAAACCTTCAAAAATACAACAAAATATTCGTCTGATAAAATTTTTTACTTTTTAAGTAAATTAAAAAAAACATATATATATATATATATATAAATATATATATATATAAATATATATATATATATATATATATAAATATATCTTCTAAAATTATTTACAATTTACACTACTTCTACTGAAAAATATCATATATATATATATATCTATAAAAAATCATAAACAAAATTCATGACATTTTACTATATTAGATCTGAGGGGTCGTGTTTAAGATACATTTTAAGCGTGGGTAGAGTAAAGAGGACGGTCTAGATCTCTCACAAAGCCGTGACAAGTGACTAAAAACACTTATTTATATAGTAAAATGTCATGAATTTTGGTCAGTGATTTTGTATAATATATATATATATGATATTTTTTAGTAGGAATAGTGTATATTGTAAATTTTTTCAGTAGATATTTTTGAATTTACTTGAAAAGAAAAAAATTTTTAGACGAATATTTTGTTGTTTTTTTTTGCAGGATTTAACCGTGGCTTGACCCCTTAAGACTAAGGCAATCACCCTAAGCTTTTCCTACTACATAAATGCATTACCTACTGTTACTAACACTACTATTGGGGAAACCCGGGTCGACTATGAATTATCTGTGCGCAATCTGGGGTTGGTGTTTTACTCTAAACTTACGTGAAAAAAGCATGTTACACAAATCTGTAAACGTGCTCACTCTTAGATGTATAGACTTTCCTTTTTTTGGAAAAACACTAACCTTTAGGCTGCGCCAACACCTTGTGCAAGCACTTCTATTCCCGATCATTGTCTGTTGTTCATTGGCTTACTGTGACCTGACTCAAGAATTCGACACAAAGCTCCCGAGACTTACTTGTCAACACGGAAATTCATTATATCTATGGTGTAAGGAGAGACAAGAACATCTACCCTTATAGGCGTAAGTTGCAGTGGCTTACCATCGCCAGGCGTTGGAAATACTTGATGGCATGCTTCTTGAGAAAAATCTTTAACGAATCAGTGCCTGCCTACATACTAGTCTTTTTTGATTTCCACGCTGCGCTCAGGCCTGTAAGGAGTTAGGTGATCCCATTGGATAACCTGTCTTTCAAGACAAAGACGCTGAAGAATTCATTTTTTATCAGCGTTTCCTATTTTTAGAACACTCTTCCATGACACCTTCGAAACACACTATCCATATCGCACTTTAAACAAGCAGATAAAAAATATTTTTTCAAATTGAAAAACACATAACACGCCACCACCTCAACCCAGACAGCGAGAGTCGTCCCCGTTGGCCGAGACGCCGACGCCCGGACGAGCCTTGAGAAGAAGAAGAGGGAAGTAGAAGGAGAGAGTCACGACAGAGGACCTGCTGACCTGGACCCGAGCGACCTCCGCATCGGATCCCAGGCGGCCTTCTTCGCGGCGTGTTTGAGGTACGGAAAGCAGGGTCCGTCCCAGTCCCGCTGAGATATAGTTAAACTGAGTGTGAGTGTGCGTGAGAGAAAGAGTGCGAGAGAGAGTTGTGTCAGCCAGGGTTCAGGTGCAGCGGCACTGGGGTGCGGCGGGCGTGAGCGCGAGACAAAGAGAGCGGCCATTGCCACGTGGTGATCTGACAAAGAAACAGTGAGTTTTCTTGAGAGTTTCCTCCCTATTCTCACTTGGCCCAACGTGCGCTCCCACGCGCGTGACGATCGCGGAATCTCCCCGCGGAAATAATAAATCTGACAGTTAGAGTTAGTGTTGCGCAGCCAGTCATCAGTGGGAGCTGATCATTAGCGACTCCGTCGCATACCTTGACCCGTATAAATCCTTCTTCATGGGTCTTCATGTTTCCACAGAAAGCAACGTTTCCACATGCCCAGATCGCTGCTTTACCCGTAGTGTTCATTTCCCATGATGGTTCGTCTAGATCCTTATATTGTTCGCACACAATGGCTACGTCTACCTCTTCCTCGCGGACATACTGGTTGAGTAGGTCCTGTGCTGTCTTACAGTGGATTTAACTGCACCATCTTCATTTTCGTTGGTTCTTTAGATCTTTCAATGCGGCTCGGTGGACTGGGCATGTATAGCTACTAGCTGCATGGACACTCCTTTATTTTTCTCCTTCCGATGGCCTTTTAGGCAATCTGGGCAGGCAGATGTACGACGGCGGTCTGCGTATCTCCATGGGTCTTCCGGAGGGTCTCTACTACTTTCGTCTCTTTTGAAAACTCTCTATTTAGGGCTTCTTGAATATCCTGTTTAGAGGTAAGCATGTCAAGGTCTTTTATTTTAAAGACCACTTCATGCTGAAGCTTCTTAATTGTGGCTTTTCCTACCGGCACCGCTTTAACCGCTTGTTAAAGTTCCTGCGTTTTCACGTTTTTGGTACGTCGTAGCTCTAAAAGAAGATCTTTTGCCACGGTTTTGTGTATCTTATTTATGCTGTTACCAAGCACTGTCAGATTGGGGTCCGCTTTTATTTTTCTTAAAATAACAGCGTACAAATTCCCCTCAGCAGCTTTTATAACAAGTGCATCAGGCCTGGTGGGTCTCTATTGTTGTTTTCTAGTGCCATTTTTGTTCTTGGCATCAGTACCTTCATGTATCTCCTTTTTTCTCTTCTTTTATTTCTTTTCCTCCTTTCTGGTGATAACCTCCTGCCAGGGTGGGTCTGCCTCTTCTTCCGAAGACACCTGTGATTGGCTTTTTGATGTGACTACCACAGGGGCTACTTTCTTATCTTTCTTCGTTTTTTAGCGTAGTTTTCTTGTCGATCTTCTACCTGGCTTGGTGGCATTGCCTTACGCTTATTAAGCGTTCTTGTAGTTACTGCGTTTGATGAATTTATCGTCTATGAATCCTTGTCCTCCTCCTCTGGATATGCTGCTGGTAACGTTTTTGCTTCACTTAGCACGAATCCAAAGCTCTCCCTGCTTTTTTTCAGTGCCACTTGTCCTCTTTCAAGCCGCTCAACCTGTGACATTATCGTCGATAGATCGCTTTTAACAGACTTAGGAATGTTAGATGCGTTTGACACAACATTATCCTTAGAGTCAAGCCTGTCTCGGATCTTCTCCCATATGCTTTCTCGTTCTCGCTCAGAATTTCGGATTTGATTTCAGATCTCCAGACAGGACGGCCCTGGCCCAAAATTTAGACTGTCTGAGGCATGGATAGCTACTCAAAACAGATGAAGACGACACTGGATCTGGATTCATACTGTCCAGGCAGTGTAAATTGGCGTTGCTGGCTGTTTCTACGTACCAGAGACAACTTTGCACGTATATTCATATTTTCTAGCAATACTGATTGAAGTTTTTGGCTACTTTAACTACCTGAAAACCCATTCATACTTACAGTGCTGGTTGGCGTATCTGTCTACTTTAACTATCTGGAGACCAACTGGAGATTCTGGACTTGTATATACATTGCTTTTATTGCTACTGATCAAACTACTTCTACTCGTAGACAGTTTTGTGCTGTCATAATGGTCTTTGTAGATCAAAAATATATATGATAGTCTAATGTTATTCTCTATATGATATGGACACGGAACAAACTGTACAAATAAAAACCCCATACAAACATCCCTACACGGAAAAATTCTACACGGATATTTTCTACATTGATATTCTCTACACCAATTTTTATTATTCTACTACACTGCAAAACTCTACACGATCACATAACCTATTGCCAGATCATTTTGACAACAGTAGGTTATACGCTTGTGTAGAGTTTCGCAGTGTAGTAAAATAATACAAATTATGTATAGAAAATATCTGTGTAGAATTTTTTCGTGTAGGAAAATATGTTTGTCTAGGGTTTTTATGTGTACAGTTTGTTCGGTGTCATGAGATGTACTGTTATTATATATTTGAATCAATAACATCTAATAATGATTTTGTTGACTTACATAAATTTTTTTCATTGTTACATAATATTAGAATATTTATTTATTTATTTATTTATCCAGAGTAAGTACAATAGATTGAAATACATCGATTATACAAAAACATTATAAAAGTAATCCAGCAGAGGAAAATTTCCTGTTCGCCGGTCCGGAATACAAAATGACTTAATAAAACTAAATCTTAAAACTAAAATGTGTAGTTGCTCCGCCGCGTTTGAAATCCAGTAGTACAATCTACCAGAACAACCCAGCGTTGCAAGTCTTCTTTCAAATCTTCTCTCATTCACCAATATCTCACTAGCATAGATCTTGCTGTCGTGAAACTCTGAGTTGACGCATTTCTGCTCTTTGCAAAAATGATCCTCTGCATGCTATTAAGCCCTGCAGGACATGTAAGACCAACATCACACGTTACTCTATAATGTGGGAACATTTCTTTATGTTGATTTGCAGAGTCACATTTGCATGGCGCTGTGAAAACTATCTCGTCTATAATTACGATGTCTTTATGTGGTGGCTGTCTTTCTAGCTTATCTATCGTGTTTGTGAATATTTGCTTTCCCCTCATTCCTCTGTCGAGATAAAATATTGCTTTATTTGATCCTAGGTAGTTAAGATCACCGTATGACATGCGAATATAGTTTGACTGCAATATAGGCTGCCCAGGTGCTATCGCCACCTCTGATAGTAAAGCTTTCGTATTATTGTTCTCAACCATTTTATCAATCTCAGTGAATACTGATTTGATTGGTTTTTTTTATCTCCTTAATATGTTTTATACTATCATCTTCTACCTTTTGCTCCTGTTTAACAAAATGTATGTGTTTTGTAATAGAGGGTTTGGGTACGTCACAATTTTCACAGTTTTCTGCCAGCATAAGTTGTTTGATTGTTTCTTTGCATTTCCTAGAATAGACATGAAAACCTTATCTTCCGTTGTTGTAGTCCTAATAATCTGTTTCTTTTCTGTTTTGAGTTTCCACGTGTTTATAATCTTATTTGCTATCTGCTCGATAGCTCTTTTATTTTCTGAAATTAGGTTATTCATTTTCTTCCAATTGTAGTTAGATATTCGACGATGAGAGCGATTATGGTGCAGTATACACATGTTATTTGCACATATGTATGTTCGTATGTTAAGCTTCAATTTATCAAATAATGCATTGACATCCTCATGGACTTCCAATGTAAGATATGCATATTCAATAATTTTCTTTGTTAGAGGTAGTGAAAATTCCTTATTTTGTATATTTTTGCAGTTAGGTTGTATATGTTCTAGAAGACAACACTTCGAGTTAAAAAAGTAATTTATTCTTCGACAATCAATTTTTGTTGTTATGGACGAATTAGTTTTATTTTGCATTATAGGCTGTTTTCTTTGATCCACTTTTTAATTTTAACCTTTCTGATGTTGTTGTTTGTTAAATCCTTAAGTTCTTTTGGTAATTTGTTGAAGGTTGTTAAAGCTCTTATATAGCTATTTTTTATGCTTATCTTTCTGCGACGTTTGGGAATTTGTATACTTTTGTGCCTAGTGGTTTTATCTGAATTTAAATAGTTATCCTGTAGTTCTATGTAATGGTATATCAGTGATTCATATGTGAAAGTTTGTTCCAAATTAAGTGGTGGATTATCAACTAAGAATTTATTCTTGTTTACTATTTTGAGTAGTTTGTTCTGTAGACTTTGAAGACATCCAATTGTGCTTGTATATGCACCACCCCAGGCTATGATGCCATAAGAGGTGATGCTACGAAACAGTGCATAATATAGCATTTTCAAATTCTCGGTAGACATAATTCTTGAAAGCTTGTAAAACAAAAAAGTTAAATATTTAGTTTTGTTATATATGTAGTTAATATGAATATCCCATTCCAAGATCAAGGAAAGTGATTGCGATATGACTGCTTTTGTCAAGTTGATTATAAATATGATTTGTTATTTGGTGGAGGGCATCTTTAGTACTTCTGTTTTTCCTAAAATCAAATTGCTTATCTGAGAACAAGCTACATTCATCAAAGAAATTTAGTATACGTTTATGTAACAATTATTCGAAAATGTTTGCAATATTAGATATTAGCGAAATTGGTCTGTAATTGTTTAGTAGATATTTTTCTTTAGCTTTGTGTAAAGGAATAATTTCTGCAATTTTTAGATTTTCTGGCCATATTGCCTTTTCCAAACTCAGATTTATTATGTGAACCAGAGGATCATAAATATACTCGTGTATTGTTTTTAAAGTCAGAGTATTGATGCCATCAATTCCACCATTTTTATTTTTCATATTATTAATTATTTCATGTATTTCTTTATAGTATGTTGGGTGTATAAAAATAGTTTTGTTGTTCATGCTTGGCATTTTAATTTTCTCATTCTTTGGCATATTTATTTTGCCTTGTAACTGCTTACCTATGTCGCAAAAGAAGTTGTTCATATGTTCGGCCATCTCATTTGCATCAGTGATTTTTTTGGTGTTATTTATAATATAATTAATGTTATTGCACTTTTTAGGAGTCTTACCCATTTTATTATTAATAATTTTCCACAAATTCCTTTGATTGAACATATTCATTTCTATCTGTTTTTTATCAAATTCTTCTTTTGCTTTGTATATAATTCCATTAAGTATTTTGACATAATTATTATATGCTTCTTTTTTTGTTAGATTACTAGGATCACTTTTCCATATTTTATACAGTTCCTCTTTTTTATTGCACGATATCGTTATTGCTTTCGTTATCCAGTCTTTTCTTGGTTTCATTTTATTGTGAGTATTCTTACGCACTTTATATTCAGCCTTTTTTGTGCACGTTTCGATTTTTAGAATTAGGTCATTTAATGCCAGATTTTAATGATAAACATGGTAATGAGTTTTCTAGAAAGTTATCAAGCACTATAGATTTTTGTAAGAATAACCAATCAGTCTTTTTTACTCGTGCAGATAAAGGCAATGTATGTTAAAACTGTATGTTTAAATGTTGATGATTATAAATCTAGGATGAATGATTTACTTAGTGACACCAATACATATAAAATCGTCAAAAGAAATCCGTTACGATCTTTGCAGTCAAGGGTTTATGAAATTTTATTGAATTTCAATAATAATAATAATTACTTGGAATTTAAATATGATAAAAATTGTTTAACGCAGACTAATACTGTTTTATCTAGAGCCTATGGCTTACCAAAAATACATAAACAAAATTACCCTCTTAGACCTATTATCTCGACTATTAATAATCCCACACATTTTTTATCTAAATTAATTGACAGTGATCTTAAAAAATGTTTAAATAGACCTAAATCATATATCAATAATAGTTTTGTTTTGAAAGAAAAATTGTCTGATATTTTCATTCCACAAGGTTATATTTTGCTTTCTTTAGACGTGACTTCGTTATTTACTAATATTCCGGTCGATTTAGTTTTGAAAAGTATAGATAGACGGTTTCACTTTATTCATGGTGTTTCTAAGATTCCGTTTACAGTTATTGTCGACACTATAAAATTTTTGTTCGAACATATTTCCAATTTGATAATACTATTTACAAACAAATTTTTGGTACTCCTATGGGCTCTCCTATTTCGCCGTTGTTTGCGGATATCTTCATGGATGATTTGGAAACTGAGTGTCTTAAAATTTTGAATGATAATTATAGCTGTATACCTTTGTTTTATTTTAGATATGTTGATGATACTATTTTATGCATAAAAGAGGAACAAATTGGTATAGTGTTGGATATTTTTAACAGTTACAATAGTCACTTACAGTTCACACACGAAGTTGAAACTAATAATAACATTTCCTTTCTTGATGTTACTTGATCTATTAACAATAATTGTATTATTACAAACTGGTTTCAAAAACCTACTAATTCAGGTAGCGTATTAAATTATCATTCTAATCACACTATACAACTCAAACGTAATATTGCCTATAATTTAGTTGATAGAGCTTTGTTACTTTCCCATGAGTCTTTTTATGCTGACAATATTTCCATTGTTAAAAATATTTTACAGGTCAAAAATTATCAAAAATATTTTATAGGTTTGGTTTATGTTGTGTTCGTAAACGCTATAGAAAAATTAATAATTCTATTAATACTAATAATAACTTACAAAATACATACAAACAACAAGCACCAATAGTATCTTTACCATTTCATGAAAGATTTTTTTATTCTTGTAAATATACTTTCAAAAAATTTGGTCTACATTGTGTTCCGTTAATGACACACAAATTAAATTGTATTGTTAGGTTGGGCAAAGATGTTTTAGAAAAATGGAGTGAAACTAATTTGATATATCAATTTCAATGTAATAGTTGTCCGGCTACGTATATTGGTCAAACAAAAAGGAAATTAAAAACAAGGATTGATGAACACAAAAAAACTTCTAATGAAAAAATACTACCGATCCCGACGCATATTAAAAATAATCCTTCACATAGTTTTGATTTTGATAATGTTATAATTTTAGATCGTGAGTGTAACAGGTACAAAAGACTGATTTCAGAAAGCTTTTTTATCAATATGAATGTAAATACTATAAATAAACAAGGAGATTTTCAATTAATGAGCAAACAATACCGTATTTTCAATAGAATTTTTAATAGTAATTAATTATTTATTTACAAAAGTTGTTATTAATCTATAAATTAAATACAATTAAATATGAATATTTTTTAAATCAAAACTAATTATTATTTAAATTTTGAACTTATTTTTGTAACAATTTTATATAGTTATTTACATTTATTTTATTTTTTTTATTTATAGTTTACACTAATAATTTAGTCATTATCCGTTTTCGAGAGTATCTTGCGCTACTCCGTTATCTAAGGGAGATTACGCATGATTGTACTTCCCTACCCCTTACCCTGTAGCCGTACCGCGTCCGACTTTGTCATCGAGTTTTCATCTACATGATTCTGTGGTCATTGGAGAATTCGATCTGTGAACGTGAGAAGCGCATCTATGTAATGTTTGTATTCGTGTTGCTAGCTCCGATTCGTTTTGTTGACATCGTTCGTCATCGTTTCCGTTTTTCTGTGTTTTTCTGTTCAGCTCCGAAATGACTTTGGCGTAGTTAAAAAGCAAATTTCTAAAAACATATAGTTGCTCAACAGTAATTTAGAATATTTAATTACCATTAATAAAAGTGCTAATAAATAAATAGTCTGATAAATTATTTAATTATACTTTTCTATCCATTGTTTACAGGAGTGAACATGGACGAAGAAAATTTACAGAAAGCTGTTAAGATTTTAAAACTGCAGCATATTGCTCTAAGTTCATAAATGCATGCAAAGTTAATCAGAAAAATGCAGAAAAAATTAAGAAGATGGTGGGTCAAGCCGCATCTTTTATCAGAAATAAGAAATGCTGTGGGAGCATACGCAATGGTATGCCAGTATTTCCAACTAAGAGATCATGAGGTGTTTGAATTGCAATTCAAAATGACAGTAGATAATTTTGAAAAACTATATGACTTAGTTAGATGTAGATTAGAGAAGCGACATGTCATAAGATCACCTATTCCATCATGCATTCGACTGGCGATGACTATACAGTAAATATTATATACAAAAATAAATTAATCAATTGATAGTTATGTACAAGTATTCCATATTTATGTGTTTATATTTGCAGTTATTTGGGACATGGAGGAAGTGTCACGCTCAACTCTTTGTATTATAGAGTAGGGATGTCGACATATTATAAGATTATTGCAGAAACATGCAAGATCATTGCTACCGTGCTCACACCAATGTATGTAAAACTTCCTAACACAGAGGGATGGTTGTCCATCGCAAAAGACTTTGAAGAAAAATGGCAATTTCCTAACTGCATTGGAGCACTCGATGGTAAACACATGAGGATCAGGAAACCAGATCACGGTGGTAGCGTCTTTTTTAATTATAAAAGGTTTCATAGCATAGTACTCATGGCTATAAGTGATGCTCACTGTAGATTCGTTTGGTTTTCAGTAGGTGATGGTGGTAAGATTAATTCATTTTAAAATAAAGTTATAAAAGTGATATAATGAATAGTACAATAATGAAATAATCTCTTAAATTTTTAGGTTCATTTAGTGATGCCAGCGTTTTCAGTGATTGCAGTTTTAATGAAAAACTCTCAAATGATGAGTTACATATACCTGCACCAACACAGTTACCAAGTAGTGATAGATTTTCACCATTTGTATTTATCTCTGATGAAATATTTGGACTTGGAAAGAATTTAATGAAACCATATAATAGAAAAAATATTTAATTACAGGCTTAGTCGTGCAAGATTTACAATAGAGTGTGCATTTGGAATATTGTGTTCAAAATGGCAATTATTAAACAATGCTTTACGTTTCAATCTAATCACTAGTAGATATATCATAAGTGCATGCTTATGTTTACATAACTTTCTCATCACAAGTAATAGACAAAATCAACATAGTAACAATGGTGGCGAGGTCAGACAACCAGAAGTATAAAATGCTAGACACAACAGAAGTAATCCAGTCTTAATTAGACACAATTTAGCAGAATATTTCTGCAACGAAGGTGCAGTTCCTTGGCAACGAAATTATATTTGAAAAGATATTGTATACATATTGTATAATAATAAAGTAATTTTATAAAAAAATTATGAAAAGATTAATTAAAGATTTTTATTCAATTTATAAAAATATACCGTTTATATTTTGATAACTCAATAGAGATTTTAAGAAATAATTAAATCAATATCTTAAATAATACAAATAAAAGAAAATAAAAGAAAATCATTGTAAGAACTTCTTGAATCTTAAACATTTATTAATAAAACTCATATTATTGAAAATTATAAAATCAAACAATAATGTTAAAATAAAACGAGTGGAAAATTATCAAATCATGTTTATTTAAAAATGTAACTGTCAATAATAGTTAAAATTCCATTTGTGCATTGTAATAAATTCCTTTCTGGAATATACATAAGACTTTGACGTACACTAATTAAATAATCATCATATTGTTGATTATCACTGGTTGTGGAAATCAAACCTTGAATCCCTTCCATGGCTTTCTCAGCAACTTGCATACTTTTTTTTCCAACATGTTTAATTTGTCTGCATTTTTAATATAATTTATATCTTTTGGTGGGATAATCTTCTTAGAGAACTGCTGCTCTTCTACTTTCTTAATACGTTCCTGCTTCGGATTTTCTGTTTGAAACTGTACAGTACTTGTTGAATTCATTGTTGAAGTTGAAGCTTCCTTGATGATTTTTGTCGTGTTCATAACATCATCAAGTGTCAAAGTTTCTTCATCCTCTTCATGGAATACATCATTCACTGTCTTAACTGGTCTTTCATTTGTTACTACTGGTCTTTTGTTTGGTGCTACTGGTGGACTACTTTTTAAATGAGGAATGAGGTAGTGTAACTCCTTAGATAAGAAGTGTCCTAATTGTGAATGAATTTTTTTAGCAAAGTATTTCCTAATGTTTTCCCAACGTGTCTTTATACTTTTCCCTGTAACAAGAAACTAATATAAGATTTATATTTGTAACTTTATAGGTTATAAACAAATTAATGAGCACTTTATATATTTCATTGTTATACGCTTTTTAAATTATCAGAACATTTAAGTAAATCTAAATTAAAATAATTTCTTACAATCAAATTGTTTATTAAACTCAGAATTAATTTCTGCAGCAATAGCCTTGAAAGCGTTTTCTCTAGCTTTTGGAATATAGTAAAATCTGTCCTTTTTATCATATAAACATCTTTTACGTTCAACCAAAATACTTATTTTTCTACTAATTAACTCATCTGTATTATTCTCAGCCATTTTATTTACTTCTGGTTTACAAAACAATGCTGATATAAATAAGTTATTGATACTATGTATGTATGAGTGAAAATATAGGTTATGGAGCTTCTATAATACTAGAGTTTGAACAGCGCGCGTTTCGCGCCATAATCTCGACATAATAAAATTAGGGAGACAGTGTTAACTGTTCAGATTATAAGTCTGCACAGTTGTATTCTTAAGTTATTATCATTGCATATTTGCATATTTTTTCAGAAAAATGACAGACAATGACGATTATGATAATATCAACTCACGCGAGTATGAAGATACTGAAGAAAACTCAGAAGATACTGAGTTTATAATTTCTCTTGATGAGATAATCATAGAAATGATAAGGGAAAATAAATTTTTCTACGATAAATCTACAGAATCATACCATTCCCAATTCAGAGATGAAAGGCAAAAATGTCTTACTACTATTTCAGAAACAATTTACAAAATTTATAGTGTCAATATGAATGGTAAAGTTTAATAGAAATAATGAAGTTATTATTAATAATTGATTTTAAAACTAAATAATATATATATATATATATATATATATATTTTAGAGCAAGAAATTGAGAAACGATGGCAATACTTGGTCAGAAAATTTAAAGATGAATTGAAAAAAGCCAAAACTCCTTATGCTTCTGGATCAGCAAATACAAAACAAGTTTCTTGGGAATTGTACGATGGAATGTTATGGTTACAGCCATACTTAGAGCATGAACCTCAATTTAGCAGTGATAATTTTAAGGATGTGCCGCTTGTGACTCCAAACACAAATTCATCAAATAGTACAAAATATGGAAAAAAAGGAATGCAACTGACATTGATGCAGTTGAGAAATTGCTCGACCAAAATGCAAAAATAGCGAAATCTATAGATGATTTGACGTCAAAAGAACCTGTTAGTAGCCTCAATCAGAAGTCTATTGACAATTTTATGAAATTAATTAAAATTGGATTTGATAAAGTACCTGCAGAATTGAAATATAAATGTACTAGGGAAATATTATCTTACATTGCTGAATTTCAAGAAAAGATTAACACTTAATAAATTATTTACATGTATTATTGAAAAGCTTGAAAATAAAGGTTTTATATAATAGCATAATCATATTATGAGTTTAAAATAAATGGTGGTGTTGTATATACTGACACACATATTCAGTAAGATTTTTATGACATACCGTGGCTGGGGTGAGTCCGAGGATTGGGAAGAGTCTCCGGCTGAGATGTTGTGGGAGTTTGTTGAAGCTGCAAAGTTATGAGCTTCGTCGTGAACTGCTGAAGCGATGTGCTGTGCTGTCTCCAGAAAAGAAGGGTGTAACTTGGCAATTCTAAAATTTTGATGATAAATGTTATATACCTGGATTTTCTGAGCAAAAATTTGAAACTTGTTATGAATATCCTACTTTCTAATGGTTTCAGCATTGTTGAAGTGAACAATCATGTAATATTACTATCGCTACGGCATCTTCGCTCAGTCCAGGAGAGGATGAAATAATATTCTCTATGACTTCAGGCCTTTTAGTCATATGCTGCAAAAATAATCAACGGTGATTATGTTGGTCCATTAATGAGTAGCATATGTTTCTATTTCAAGTAAACTTACCCGCATCGCTAGCTGAAGCAATGGTACACCAATGAACGATTGAAATACTTAGATTAACATTTTTCTATTAATGGAAAAATTAGCTGCAGAGTTGTTATAAATTGTAACCTGAAATTAAACGAACATTATTATTTGTATTTATTGTAATGACTAAACTTATATGAATTTATGAAGCATAAATTTGAAATATTTTAGTTTTGAAATTCAAAATGACAAAATGCGGTAGTTAAGTTAATTATGGCTGCCTTTTCGGTATATAGTATAATCATTTCTGTATAGAGTATATTTAAACACACGACGTTATTATTACGTCGAAACAAAAGAGCATCAAAATTCTTGCATTCAAGCATCTTGGAAAATCGGCAGCGAAAATTCTCTTTCAAAATTAGAATTGTTCCTCCTTAAAATGTACAACCATTTAGTTATGAAAAGTATTCTTTCTTCGCGACCTTTCACTGAAGAGAGACTCAATGAAAAAATGAGTTTTTATTTGAGATATATTATGAGAAACATCGATAGTCGCCGCTTCATTCCAGTTGCTTTTCGAAATGTCGAGATAGATATGGGTAACAAATATTCTGAAAAATACTGTCTCTGGTTTTCAAAAAATAATCAAGGAGTCTTCAGAATTTATGATAAAAAAGTAAATTATAGAAGCATTCTGAAAAAGCTCATAGCAGAGAAATCAATAATAGGAGGTGAATAATGTGCTATACTGGGAACGATTGAAGATAACAACCAGATCACAAACAATGCATCTCTAAATAAATTATGTTTATTACAAACACATCTTTATCGCAGTTTATGGTCGCCAAAACTGAATGTCATAAACATTCCCTACAGAGCTTTTATGGTTTCTGTCAGAAAATTAAGAGCACCTGTTCCCCATGTTATTACGGATACAGAAATTATGGCAGAGTGGCATTCTGCTTGCATCTCAAGCAGAGATGTTTGGAAAAAGATTAGCGAGTAACTATAAAAAAACTTCAATTATATTTTTATGTAGCTTTATGTTCTTTCTCATTTTACTGAGTTTTGTATGTTTAATTTTCCACGATATATGCATTAAATAAATAAAAAATAAAATTACACTTTGTTATTTATTACTACACTATATGTAAAAGTATATATTCAGATTGCTCGAGCTGACATGTATAAGTGCATATTGAAGATTTGCATAACAGTGAAACGTACCTGATGATTGCTGCTCGAAGCTTCATACTGGATGTTGATCTATCTCCTGTGGGTACACTATTTCCAACAATAAGAACAGCATATAAGTTGAACCTACTTTGTCGATGAGAATAGTCGAAAACATATCTCTTCTTTCCATGGCAGTCTAATAAGTACAATAGTCACACTAGAGCCTGTAAAAATTCATTTTTTAATTTAAGTCAATTGAATAAGTTTTAAATGAATTGTTAGTTAACTAAAAAATGATTTGCCTTGTACAGTATTTTATTCTAGTTTATTATGTTGAAACAGTATTGATTCTCTTGATTAGCACATACATTGTATCAAATCAAGTGAAACTTTTTTGAAATATTGTATAATGAAGTTAAAGTAATATAAAAGTACATCATTAACATTATGTTGATATTAAATTACATAAATACAGCAGACGCAAGCATAAACGTTAATGTAGATGTTACAGATATACGCTTCAGAATTTGGCATAATAATGACCATGGCATTCTAGTACTTTGCTGCTTGGAATCTCCACCTAAAATAAAAAGAAATAAATTATTATCAATCTACGTTTAATAACAAAATTTATATTCTCTTCAATACCTGTGTATCGAGTTTGCTTATCATGACATTGATCCCAAACTTGGCTTTATCCAGGGACTTGATGAAGAAATCTCTGATCTCCGCCATGAGATTCGTAAAGCAGAATCTCCCATTCTTTCTAATACTTCCCAGTGGGCCTTGCCAACCTCCAGTGGTATGTAATCCCCTGCAGCCTTTCTTGCGGAAACAGCGATCTTGGTAACTCACAGACCCTTCCTCCACACTGGCACTCTTCAACACAGTGTGATGAACTCTCTGATGCAGTCTCTTCTGACCATTGCTGTGCATAATGGCTTTACAAGGATACTCACAGCCCAGCTGAAAGAAAGATATATCAGGACACAGCCTCCTGACATCCTTATCGATCTGCAGCAGTACCTTGTTGTCCTTGAAGAACGTCTGCCACTTACTGTTTTGATCGAGATTCAACGAATGATCATCAGTGGTCACATCCACTCTACCAGTCTCCAGGTTCGACTCTCCAGGAATGACAATAAGATCATCAATGAAGGACTTGTAGAGCTCTCTCTCTCTTCTTGGCCAGAGTCTCATCCCATTTGTCCCTGGTGTAGGTTATGTCGTTGACCTTTTATCCAGGGTATCCAGCGTCCTGAATCGGCTTTCACTTTTTCTTCTGACTGGAAGTGCTGATGGATTTCCAAATCTTGTTCCATATATGTGAAATCTAAAATTGCAAAATACACTTTTTTTTCTTATGGATATATACATTAAAAAAAATGTTAATCAATAAAAACTGGATTTAAAATGACTCCCTAATTGAGTATAATTAAAAATTGATTACAAAAAAATATACTAACACATTAATTACTTGCATTTCTTCAAAGTTAACTACGAAAAATGATTTCGGAGCACAGCGTTTCACAGCGAAGAAACCTCAAAAATGGCGATAAGTCACCACAGTAAAATTACTTTTTCTCTTCTCAACTTCTGCAGCGCTCCAAGCTTTCTGCTACACTTTGCGATCACTATTTACACGATTAGAAAATATTAATAAGTAATATATAAATAAATAAATAAATATAGGTTACTAATTTTTACTTGCTCTTTAATAACTACGCCAAAATCATTTCGGAGCAAAACAGAAAAACGGAAACGACGACGAACGATGTCGACAAAACGAACTGGAGCAAGGAATATGAATACAAACGTTACATAGATGCGCTTCTCACGTTCACAGATCGAATTCTCCAATGACCACAGAATCATGTAGATGAAAACTCGATGACAAAGTCGGACGCGGTACGGCTACAGGGTAAGGGGTAGGGAAGTACAATCATGTGGAATCTCCCTAACTTGTATTAGTGCATGATTCGTATGTGTTTGTAATACTCAACTTATGTGTGATTGATACATGGCACAAGGATATAGCAAATGACTGTGACTCGAGGAATCTTTCCTCTTATTGTAATTTAAGATAATGTTTGACATTTAGAGATAAAATTGGTATGCTCTTATTTTTATTTTTATTTTCTTCAGGACTGTACCTTATTGTTGTGATTATATTGAGTTTTTATTTCTACAAGGGCTGACTCTTTCACCTTTGATTCCTAATTATTTATTTTATAAAATATACTGTTTTTATTAAGACAAAATATATTTAATAATAAAAAACAATAAATAGTTATAAAAAAGGAAATATATTAAAAATAAAATATACATATATACACTTATATTTAATTAACACTAAACCATAATATTAAATAATAAATGTTATTATTAGTATAATAACGTACGCAATTTACCTTGCCGGCTGCCATGCTACCACGCGCCCCACGAAACATGGCTTATATTACCACATTAATGTACTGTTTCAGTTAATATTTTTTAATTTATAAATTTAAAATTATCTTATTATTATATTCAACTTAAATTAAAGATTTTAGTGTTATTAACTTAAATTTGTATATTACTTTACAATTAAATTTATAGTATTATATAAATAAACAGAACTGACATAGTAACTTTGATAAACGTGCCATAATATGGCAACAGATCCCGTATTAAGTATATTAGAAAACCAAGTTAAAACAGTCACAATGTCTGTTGTATGACTCTAACCAATAGAAGCAGTTCAATTAATATGACATCAACATCTATATTATATCACGCCTTTTTTAAGTTAATTCATCTCATTGTCAGATCTCGATGTAAAGAACATCTATAAAACTATGACCGTCCCCATGACGAACATTTCGCAATTTCCCATTTATCGTCTCTAGTAGTAGATGTAGTTGTGTCTTGACGTTAAATTTAGTCCTTTTTCTCTGATATTCTGTCGGTTGTTAATAAAATCTAATCCTTTCGGTATTATGTTTAATACATCACATCGCATCAAAATAAACATATTTTTTCAATAACTACATATTATTACTTAATAACAATACATTCTTCGAATTTAGTTTAAATTTAAATAATAAGTATTATGTTTTAATGTTATGATGTAATTACTTCTAATTTTAAAATAAAATTATATTTTAATAATGGTGTATTATTTATTATTATTGATTTTGTTTCATATTTCTATTATTATAAAGGCTATAGCCGGGTTACTATGGTGAAATGGCCCCCTTGGAAAAT
>QLYP01000584.1:44278-79260 GCA_016647725.1 Nasonia giraulti
ATTTTCCAAGGGGGCCATTTCACCATAGTAACCCGGCTATAGCCTTTGTGGATTATATATATATATATATATATATATATATATATATATATATGTTTAATTATAATCAATGTTTAATTAATATCAATATATTACATTAATTAGTATCAATGTTTAATTATAACGAGCAAGCGTCAGCGAGTGAGTTTTTAGCTAGTAGAAATGCCAGTACTTTAAGATTCCTTTTGCTGCGAAATAAGGACTAGAATCACCGTAAAATCAAAATATCAGGCAACATTTTCAGTAACTAAAAGGAACCTAATTTATTCCTAACCACATACAAACTTCGGAATCTTTTAAAAGACTTGATACTGATAAAAGATCTATTTTTTTTACAAAAAAAACATACACCGTTTTTCAGGTTCCCTCCAACTTATGAATAGCAAAACGATGGATATTCCCGGTGAACAGTTATGATATACCGAAATATGAATATAAAAAATTTGAAATACGATTACTCTTTTTTTATATTTATTTTATTCCAGAATAGTACAGAGTATAACTAAAATAGAGACACTCAGTACCTTGCAGAGGTAAATGTTGTTACCTGTTCGCAAGCACTGGCATTACATAATAAATACAAAATATTATAAAAAATTATACTTAAAATCTAAAAAAACTTTTCTTCTTACGCTATATGTTACAAAATAAAGGCATATTTTTATTTACATAATTATATTTTTTATATATTTGTTTACATAATTATTATGTTAAATTATGGGATATAAATAGTCAACAATTCATCTTAATGCACTTCTTGATTAAATTCTTATCAGATGGTTTATTTATATCTACTACTTTTAGACTATTTTGTAGTGCATTATATGTAATGATTGCTTTATTGTGACATTTTTTATTACTGACTCTCTTATAACTTTTAGGTATAATTAAACTCTTTTTCCTAGTAACACTTGTAGAACTTAAGTACTGGGTTTTGAGGTCGTTATAATGTAGCCTTATTGCATCGAAGATAAAAAGTTGTTCGTTCTAGGTATAGAGGAAAGTCATGTACGTTGAAACTTTTTTTAATAATTATCTTTAATATTTCCCTGGCGAAAAAAATCACGTGATTTATCACGCGATCAATCACGTGATCAGTCACTTGATTTCTCACTTGATTATTTGGCGTGATATCTCACGTGAGAAGTCACGTTAAAAATCACGTCAGAAATCACTCATAAAATTGAATTATTTATTTTAATTAAAATAAATTATTTTATTTTTACTAAACAATTATGTAAAATAAATTTGTTAATAATCCAAATAAATTGACCGCAAAAAAATTAAAAAAAAGACGTTGCCCTAACCGAGGATAGAACCCCGGTCCTCAACTTCCCAATCCGTTATCTTACTGCCTGAGCTATTTGTGTTATTGTAAGTATTGAAATTCTATACTGTTTTTACCTAAAAATATGTTTGATTTATGATTTTGTACAATTTACACGTATACTTTAAGATAAAAATTGAAAAGATTTAAAATATTTTCGAAGTTAAGATTGATATTTATAATCTAAATTTGATATTACCATTATATTATTTAGCATAGAAGAATTATTCTAATTTATACAGATGAAAACGCAAAATAAACTTATGTTTAATTGTAAAATTAGATTTTTTCATTTTATTAATGAAATGATTTCCCTTATTTTATCAATTAGCAGCAGATAGTCTATACACGTAAACGATAGATTACTGAGATTCATACATGATCATGATCTTCGAGTCATCATTAGGACAAATAAAAATAGCTCAGGCAGTAAGATAATGGATTGGCAAGTTAAGGACCGGGGTTCAATCCTCGGTTAGGGCGTTTTTTTAAATTTTTTTAATTCGGTCAATTTTTTGGATTATCATCAAATCTATTTTTTATAATTGTTTAGTAAAAACAAAATAATTTTATTTTAATTAAAACAAATTCTATTATATGAGTAATTTTCAGACGTGATTTTTAACGTGATTTTTCACGTGAGAAATCACGCCAAATAGTCACGTGAGAAATCACGTGATAATTCATGTGAGAAATCAAGGGATTGATTTTTCCCGCCAGGGTTTACTTTGCAATTTTTGTACCAGACCTCGATTTTTTTATACACTCCACTTCAGGCTAAGATTCCATAGCTTATCATGCTATGGAAAAAAGCATGATATATCATTCGTAGTGTTACCGTCGACATGATGTTTACTAGCTTATAAAAAATATATACAAGTACTTCGTTTTTTTAATTATATATTGAATATCTTTATTCCACTTCAAATCATAGTCAAAAACAACTCCAAGGTATTTACAGTTCTCCACTCTAGTTAACATCCTATCCTGGATTTTTACTTCTATTTGTGCCGGTACACTATTACAATAGCTTCTGAATGTCATGCAGACTGTTTTATCTACATCTACATTCAGAATTAGCCATTACAATGCACAAAGCCTTGCATCGGAGATCTAGCTACGACTCAATACAACAACATAATACACAGACTTTAATTCGTCGTTTTTCTCCATTAATGTTGTACTTAACACCTACACTTCCCAATTTGTTTATATAAGAAACGTAAGGTTTCAAAAAAATATCCATATCAGGTTTGTTTTTTTCAAACCATATACCACAAGTCAAAATATTAAATGTTGCAGTTATAATGTTATTTCTTTCCGCGAGCGTCAGAGTCTCGCAACTCTTTGTTTCTCGGTGCGAGGTTTTGCAGAGTGTTTTGCTCGGTTAGCTGCAGCCCCGAGATCGGTAAAGAGAGAGGGTGGTTTGGGAGAATCAGAACACGTGGGTAATCAGACAGAACTTTATATTCGAGTTAAACTTTTACAATTCTAAACCGAGATCCGCACAAATTATTAAGATAGCCCGTAAACATAGACAACCATAACAAACAGATATCCGTACATGAAAGATACCCGGCGTGACTTGCACGCGCCTCAAGGCTCGACGAACAACCAGTTAACATACTCGATAAAACGCTTCGTTACACACTTACTCTCACATATTTGTCGAACGCGAATTCCGCAAACTCCAGAACGACCTATTCTAAGATTGCCCGAAAACCTTACGCCTCGTACGTCCAGGTGCCGGCGCCATATATTATTTGACGGTTTCACTTAATCTTTATTTCTACGTTTTGCACTAAATTCTTATTTCTACGATATATTATAATAAATAAAATAAATTGTCACAAGATAAAATAACCCATGTTTCGCACTACAAACGAGATAGCCCTTTCTTCGGAACGGAAACACAAGATAAAGATAAAGACAGTGATCCGAAGGTAACCAGTACACACGCGAAATAGCCCGAACCGTTCGCGAGACCAAAACGTGGAACTGCTGTTCACTCGCGAGACGGATTCGACTGGAGAAAAGGAAACGACTCACTGACTTTACAAAGAAATCCTCCAGAGCAAGGTTGAGCCGAAGATTGTTACCGGGGTGAAGCTGGAATACCGGGAGCATTTTCGTTTATGAGCAGTCGGGGCAGGCAAGTGCCGGCTCGAGCGCTCGCGGCCACCACTCTGCTCTCTCTAGCCGCCGTGTCGTGGAAGCGCTCATTAGTCAGCGCGTCGCGGCCCAACGTTCCGCTCGCTCGCAACACTATCGGTTCGCGCACTGTTGCCGCGTCGCGCGGTCGTGCATGCTCACTGATATCCCCGCGGACACACTGTCTGAGAAGATAGCCGCAAAATTTGAACTCTCGCAACATACAGGCAGCCTTTTACTCACAGACAACCAAGATTGCTCTTGGCCGTGGAACCTGTAGCGACTCCCAATGCCCCGTCATCAGGGCTCTTGACTCGGGTGGCATCTGTTACTACGAACGCGAGACGCTATAGTTTTTGCTCTTGACGTTCGTGCGAGCTAGCTGCTTTAACGTTGGTCCTGCTGCATCAGACTCTCGTGTAAGCAGATCCCACGAAGGGTTCTGCTACCTGCACCGCCTGTCTTACCGTTCGTGGGGGCGGCTCGAACGCCCCGTCGAAGTAAATGGTTGCTGCTGCTGCGCCAACGTTGCTCGTCCTCTTTGTATAAAATTTATTATAAAGATCTTTATTATAAATTTTATGTAAAATTTGACGTACAGTTTTACAATTTCATTGATACATGTGAAATTTTAAATGTAAAAGTTCGAAATCTTTACATATAATTTTATGTAAAATTTCATGTAAATATTTTCAACAGAGAAGGAAACAGACTAAAATATTCCTGATAAATGCTGCACTACGGGATAATACTTATTTAACAGGGGGGTCAGTATTTATTTGTTTCTGTTTCTTTTTGCGTGTAACGGGCCTAATCTTCAGTCACGACAGTGGGAGCACTTCCATCTGTCTAGTAGCTACGGCTATGCCGGAACCTGAATGGCAGTACAACACTGAAACGTACGACACTTATGACGGTTTATGTCGCGTTGATGCGGCCTATAGATTTGAAATTGTTGAACAACGACAGCGTCACTGTGTGCACTCTCTTATCTATATGTGTTCTTATCTAAATAGTTCTTAATTCTGTTACTATAAGGTTAAATGAGATTTATATTTATGGAGCAAATTATATTATTCTGTGCGTTAAAAGTATAAGCTAATGTACTTTAGCAAATTAATAATTTTCAGATTTTCCGTAAAAGTCATGTTAGCAAATTGTGTAAGGAGTGAAGTTGCCTTTGATTACTAATAGTGTTATTCTATATTTATATTTATTTAGTTTATGATTCAGATCGTTTGTCCAATTTTAATATTGAAGTTTACACTCCATATTTAGTTAGTATTTTTGATTTTAGTTTTTTTTGAGTTTTCAATTTTAAATTTTAAATTCTATTGCATATATTGTTGATGCATAATAATATTGTTTGATAGTTATTATTTTTCTCTAATTATTAGTGATATATGTGTGTGTATGTATATAATTTGTTGAATTGCACAAGTGTTTCATGTATGCGTATCCTGACTTCAATAAAGTACTTCAATGGAATTATTAGATAAGTGATTTATTATAAATTAAAAACAAAAATTATTGTTTAAAACTTTTTCTATTAAGCATTTACTTTGCGGAATTTATTTTATTGTTGCAGGTTCTTCAATGTTTATGATGTTTGTAGCAGATGAATTTTTCTATCAGCCTCTTGACTAGTAAAGTATATTATTTTTAATTTATTGAAATTATTATTTATCTTGTATATAAATGATTTTGTTGCATTTTATAGCAAAGTATAATGTCATTAATATTTCAGTATAGTTAAAAATTACATAAAAATTTGTTTACGGTTAAAATTATAATTAAAATATTGTTCTTATTGTTCCCAATGCAATAATGATTGTTATTTATGATTGTTATAATTTGCTATGTATAATCTAATGACAATTAAATTAATGTATACAATGTATAAATTACAATTTAGTAAAAGTACCTTGTCAATAGTCGATTCTGTGATGCAGTAACCATATATCATTGAGTTTATGATTTACATTTTTATAATTTATATGTATTTTTATAATTATAAGGCATAGTGTTACGTTCAGAGCAAGCGAGATTAAACATTTATCGTTTTAGACTTTGTGTTTATATGCGGTAGTTGTATATGTATGTTATACACATCTACACAAATGTAAGTTTTTAGTGGACGCAAGAGTATAATAAAAAATTTACCAATATATATATAAGCCAACAGATTGTTGGAGATCAAGCTGAAATGTTTGTTGAGTTCATCCGTGGTAAAGCGAGATAGTGAAGGGGCCTTAGTGGCAGAAATTCAAAGTTTCTCCAACTCCCTCCAGATCTCGGCAACGTCGATCAAGGTGGACAGGCGTGAATAATAATAATTTAGCCTGGCTTTCTCGACTTGTTTGTGAGCATAGTCTCTAGCTAGTCTGTATATGCAGAGATCCAAATCGAGCTTAGAGTCCTTGAAACGCCTGTAAAGACTATCCCTCTCACATACAAGGTCACGAAGAGCCGTGGTGAACCACAAGTGACGTTGTTGGCTTGGTGTCACAGTCCGCAATAGGGCGAGATGATTAATGGCGTTCGTAAGGTTAGCGTTAAGTGTAGATATGCATTCGTCGAGTAATAAAGAGGTGAAAAATGACCAGTCACATGCGCTAAGATAGTCCCTTAGCTTCTAGGCGCTGATTCCTTTAAAGTTTCTGTAAGAGTATGTGTTAGGTACATAGCGTGGACTGTACGTCGAGAGTGGCCGTGATAAGGTCGTGTCCATTGATGAAAGGTGCGTCTATCTTCCAGTATGACAGCAGGCGATTCTGCTCATCGATTAGACACAAGTCAAGCTAGGTATCAGAACCCTGTTTGTGGTACGTGGCATCGTAGGGAACAGACGAAAGGGAGTTTTCATTAATGAAGGCCCTGAGAAAATTGGCATCTTCATATGAAGAGAGTTGGTCTGACTGAGTTGAAGTCTCCCATTATAACCTTTGTGGAATAAATGTGCATGTGGGTTGTAAACTGGTTTATTAAGTTAGAGTCTTAGAAGAAAGGAGCATGAGGTGGACGATACACAACCCCCATGAAGGTAGGAGAAACTCCCATTGCCGATACTTCACAAAAGAGATATTCAGGCTTGCCTAGCTTGCCAGACTATTCACCGTCGGATGATGAAATAACACTAATTGTCAGAGATTTATGTATATAGAGCGCCATACAACCTCCGTTTCTGTTTCTGTCTCATCTGTACAGCAGGTAGTCATTTAGTGAAGGGATGGATGTCACCTTGTCGCTCAGCCAGGTCTCAGTTACAGCTATTATGTGGAATGATGAGCGAGTGGATAAGAAAAGCCTGATCATCTTAATGTGACCTGTAAGCAAGTTCGCATTAAAATGACACAGTCTCAGACCTTGGGACAGAGATACCTTAGAATCGGATAAAGACATGGCAGATGAGATTGATGGTGGGTGTGATGGAATGATGTGTGTGTGTGTGTGTGTAGTAGCTACATTCTTAGACGATGTTGATAGCAGGCGGAATCCGAGCTAAAAAATCATTCAGCTTGGCGTCGGTGGTAATGACAGTGGCGCACTCGCTGTCATCGTTGCAGCGCATAAAGAGTCTCTCATCTCTGACGAAAGTTTGGCAACCCTGCCTTCTCTTGGCCTCTAGCCTAGCCCTTGAACGTAGCTTATGGAAGTCCGAAGGGAGCAGCTCATTCATATTTATGAGCCCTTGATGGTCAGGGCTCAGAGCTTTTGCCTCCTCCAGTAAGGTTGCGTCCAAATCACAAGTGTGTAGCTTGCGTTTCCGGGCTTTGGCGACGACAATTGAGCGTGCGAGCGCGCTTAAAGAGAGGGTGACGGCTAATGGTCGTAGTCTACCGTCAGTCCTTGTAAAGTTGTTTATTGCATCTAGCCTCCCCATGGTCCTGACGGATGCCACGTCTCTACTGAGGACCGTGGGGTCGAGCGTGCTCATTACTGAGTACGAGAGAAGGTGCAGCGAGGTGTCACGGGTATAGTGACAAGCCCGTGACGACGACCACACTGTTCGAGGTCTGCTTTTGACGCCTCTTGACCTCAGACAGTTTACTGCTAACTGTTGCACATATGAGGAGTGAAATTACTTCTGATAGGTTTATCGACGATTCAGACAAGTTATAAGATGGACAAATAGAAAGAAGTTAAGGTTAGTCGGTAGGAGACAGTGAAAGAACAGAGAACAAGATTCAAAAACTTATATAGTTTGCTAGCCTTATTCTCTTATGCTAATGAAAAAAGCTTGAGCAAGTTGCATGCAAAAAATTTTGCTTATACAAAATGAAAGAGTAGTTTAAGAGTTAGAATGCGCACTAAATACATAAAAAGATGTAGTATCTTTTTCCTTGTCTCTCTTACCGGGTGTTTAGCTCTTACAAGTTGAGGAAGCTTATTTAATTGGTCTTTGTTCTATATAAAATCATAACGTTCGATACAGCTGCTGATTAGTGGTCATTGATGTACTTACAAAGCTTGCGTAGGTTGAGTTACTTTATGATAAAACCGTCAAAAGCGTAGGGAAAGGGCTAAGCAAATTCCGCAGCAAACCGATGACATATATCCTTTATACTCATAAACGGACATGGGTTAAGAAGTCATTTTTGTGGTGCAAAATTTACTAACTAAAAGAAACATTATTTGCTGTGCAATACGAATGTTGACATTAAGGCAGTAGTCGATAAACGTTTTATTAAGAACACTGAAAAAGTAAATACGGTGCTACTCCAAACATTTTAAAATAAAGTGTTACATTGACATGCTACACAGTATTGTACAGTCTTATCATAATTCGTGATGAAGCGCAAGAAAAATTTTGCCAAAAAGTATGAAAATGCACTGAAAAAAACAGCCATTTTAACTGAACTTGCATCAGTAATCCGTCATTGTACGAAGACTCGCCAAAATTACTGTAGAGTTCAGCAGTTTTTAAGAATTAGTTCGGTCATTTTTGCTGGTGTCCCGCATAAGCGACCAATTTTACGACTGTGTTTTTTTTTCGTATCGACTTTTCGTAAAAGTCGATACGATGAGGCAGCCACTAGTCTACATGCTTGAGAATTAAGAGAGTAAAAATATTGACGGCCTTTTTTACCCACAGCAGCTAAGTACAGTGTGTAGAGATTTGTCCAGTAACATTTTTCATATCGACGAGGTTATTACATTATGCGTTACAGGCAAAGGAAAAAGAAAAAATTATTTCATGCTCAATTGCGTGCGTATGTGTGTGTATGAAAATAAAAACCAAAACTTGCGAAAACCGCTTCTTTAAACGGCCGTCTTTGCACGCCTCTCGTTTCATTCTTCCATATCTTGTGCTACATTTTATAATACTTAAATCGCCTTTCTCTTGAAGATCTTCTATTACGTGCTTTTCCCTTAACTGAGCCTACAGAGCTTCGCAGACTGATGATCGTTGTTATGTTTATCTACTTTATTTTGCTTCCTTCTAATAGTGCAGCGGCGTAGCTCGCACGAACGAATATATGTATGCGTGCTGACTAGAAGCGAGCAATGATGCGGCAGCGGCGAAGCGTGCGCAGATTTGCTTGCTAATATTTGTATACGTGAGAGATATGCGAGGGTGTGATTAATTTCGGCGGCTCTATTCGTGCTCACATAGAATTATATAAAAGGCCCTGCACGGCCTAGTATATGCACTAGCTCTAGCGCAATTCACGCGCACTAGTCTCTATTTAAGAGCAATTTACGCCTTAAATAAAAATATTGACTTAGAAATATTATTACAAATTAAACTTGTTCAAATGATAACGCAATTTCGGCGTATCATTTAGACTTAAATTTAACATAGTAAAATTCATATATTGATTCAAACATAATTCGAGTAGAATTAGGTGACGCAATTTATGCGCACCTAATTATAAAATATATCTCACCAAAATCAACACTTACGCATTTAAATTCAAAAGATAAGGCAATTCAAGCATACCATTTACAAACTAAATATAATTATAGATTGTATACGACATCTATAAAACGCACTTTAAATTAGTTGGGGATAACGCAGAATAAAGCGTGTGTAATAAAACTCCATTGCAAAAATCAAAAGCGGATTTACACAATTTTTTGTTAAAAAGAATATTGCAATTGACGTAATATTCTTCTTATAAAACAATTCATTGAATATATTTTAGTTATAATTGAAACATATAACAAGACCTTATTATTTTAATAAAAATCCACTACCTGGTATACCGGACCTGACCTATACTTAAATCATTAACTATATTCAACTTTCTTTCTCTTTTTTGACCTGTCGTCAGAATTACGACACAGAGCAGTAAATGTTCATAGCTCTTTAATAATAATATAAATTAAATATTCTGCACCGGGCCTAGAAGAGCCGTGACCGTTTCAAAAAATAGTGTTTTCAGAAAATGTCCGTATGGATGTGTGTGTGTTCGTTCGTATCGCCTCTAGCTCAGCTTCTACTGAGTGAATTTTAATCCACCTGGTCTCATTTTCTTTGTTTTTACTAGTACATAGCGGGATAACAGGCCGTTTTTACATCTTTTGGACCCGTTTTTTTTCATATCAATTTATAAGTTTTGAGATTGTTGTTGAAAAAGTTTGAGAAGTTGTTGGAAAAGTTGATGAAAGTAAATTGCTTGATATGTACCTGAAAAAAAAAAATTACCTATCTTTTCACCGCGGAAAATTTATATTATCGTTCGTCGTTTTTTTATTACACACCATAAAGCGCAAATTTTTGAATTTGTTTTAACTTGAAAACAAAATTTTAAATCTTTCTAAAAAAAATCATGATCATTGAAAGTTATTAAAACTATACTTCATTTTAATTTTAAGTCATTTCATAAGGCAGATACTGAGAAAAACATCAACAACTGAAAAAAGTCGTTTTTCTAGGTGACACGGTAACTGCAGTAAAACGGCATTAATCAAGTTCAAATTTTGGATTTAGTTAGCATTATATAGCACGTTGATTCCTATGTTTGTGTGTTCCTATGTTTATCTTTGAAACCAGTTAGTTTCAAAGATATTGAGCTTCAAATTTTTTTTCTTACCCTGTATACTATGAATCGTTTTTTTTTTACGTGATGGGATAACTGGAGTAAAAAGGCAATAATCAATTTAAAAGTTTGGATTTAGTTAGTATTATATAGCATCTTGATCCATTTCTTTGAGTTGTTTATGATACCAGTTAGTTTCAAAGATATTAAGCTTCAAAATTTTGTTTCTCATCCTGTATACTTTGCATAATTGAAAACTGCATCGCTTATATCTCTAGCGTCCTCACAGTGGCGGTTGGGTTAAGTAATTTTAACTTCAACGTGCGGGTACATGGCAATTAGCGTTCGCGGCTACGTCAGACATACTGCCATCTTGCGTCAGTATTCGCAATCAGCGGCAGCAACGCCGGCGGTGCGGTGCGTATACGGCTGCCCTCCGGTACTCGAAGCCATCGAAGGTATGATCTTCGAATATATCGAGGATATACCGAGGGTATACCGGAGGTCTACCAGGGGCTTTATTCACTAACGTTTATCGAGGTCGATATACGTGGATATACCTGTTTTGACCAATCAGGAAGCTTCATTGACACTATAAGACTCTATATCGTAGCGATACACATTAGTGAATAAGGCCCCAGGGGTATACCAGGGGTATACAGGTAGTACTCGAGGATATACTGAGGATACTCGAGGATATACCAAAGATACCCGAGGTTACCTGAGAGTATTTTGGACTATCTTCATGACAGTACGGCCAACGCGACAAATTCCCCCACATATGTGATAAATTCTATATACTAGACGAATGCACGTGTACCTACATTCAATTACCTTTGCGAGTTATCCGAATGAAAGATAGGGAGAGAGAGAAATTTAATTATATATATGTAATTGATTCGAAATAATTTTATCCATCAAACAAAAAAAAGCTTGATAGAATTACATATGAAGTAAAAACAATTTTGATATTAAGCAATACATAATATTGAAGGAAGCTACATGCCAAAGAATTGACAGTGGTTTCTTATTGTGCGACGTATTAGTTTGACGAGCCGCTGTCCACGTTCCCTAGAAACCTCTTGCTAAATACTCTCAGACTTAGGTACCTCTAATATTCACATACCTATTCTCACTTATTTAATTTATTCTTTTTTGCGTTACTTTTATTGTCATTTCTGCTCTCTGACTCTTCGACACACGTACGGCATCTTAGCCATCTTACCGATCCCCAGGCGAATACGTTGTCTTATTCCTCGTCTTCTGTAATGGGACATTTCTCATCAGCCACAGATGCTTTTTCTGGGCCACAGCAGGACCCTATTTCGGGCTTTCTCTGGAACTATTGAAATCAAAAATATCTTCGCAGGCTGTACTATTCAGCAGCTATCGTTTTTCTTGGCTTCTGTGCAGCCAAGAGAAACGATGTTCAGGACGCTCCGTCCCTAGGTGAGCTCAGGAACCTTAGGATTGTCATTCTTGTAGAGTGTACAGAACAAAGTGCTTAAAATTTTTTTTTAGGAATGCAAGGAATAGTCTTTAACTCACTTACGAAGCGACCTTTGTACTGCCCTGCTTTCTCAGGCGATCCGAGGATACCACTCTCTAATGGAAACCATTGCCTTCCCTGTATGAATCCATTCATCTATCTATCCATTCATTTATCTATCGTTATAGTTGTATAATATACTATTACAAAAATACTGTACTAAATACCAGAATATTTATAAAATTGTTTGTATGTAATTACAGATACTGCCAAGTACACAGACTGTGATTCAGATTTTGAAGATCAATTGCAGTTCCATGCTAATGACTGGGAATCAGCAATAACTTTTACGGCTCGCCCTTTAGGTAAAATACATCTACCAATTATTTGTAAAACAATTAAATTTTGATTTGCTAGTAAATACTTGCGCAAATAAACTTGATTAGAATTTGTCCGTGCTCATGCGCATTCATTCGCATTTACCGGTATTTGAACAATAGCTTTGTTTTTTTTTCTTGACACTAGGTGAATGCACTCCTACTTAGCTAGGTAGAGTATGTAATTCTATAGGGGGATCTGCTAAACTCAACCACCCGGAAATTAGTGGTCAGCTATGATAATTTTAATAATACTTTAGTCGATTCAGATATGCTTGCATGTAACGTACGGGTTCGCGGAGTCAGCCGGGTTCTGATAAGTCAATAAATGCGAAATTCTATGTAAAGGAAAGATGTACGAGCTATTTAACGTACTTACTACTACGCTCGTAGCTTAAATAAGAGCTACCAATTACTGATCAATACGAAAAAGAAGAAAGAAGGAGGACTTCTGTCCAGAAACGCGGAGAGAGAGATTTTAGATTTGATTGTTTATTTCAATGTACATTATGTTGTACAATACATAGAATAGAGCAGTATAATGAAATATAGTATTATAACGAGCTGACTATCGTACTCTCGTTATGTCTCTCTCCCTCAGTACACCGCATATATATACATATGTATAAATATATATTATGTACATTCTTTCAGCAGCAAGGTAAGTGAGAGAACAGAAGACCCAGCGTGCGAACACAGAGAGAGAGAGAGAGAGAGAGAGAGAGAGAGAGAGAGAGAGCCGCGCGCGTGCCGAGAGAGGGAGAATGGGAAAAAGCCCACGCTGGTCTCGCCGCCGCGTCCCGCGCGAGAGGACTTCAATTTGTTCCGCCGAAGAGTACAGTCGAACGTTTTCGATTTCTTCGTTGTGTCGGGAACCCTCGTGAATTTTGTGTGCGCGAAACCCGCGAGATTGCCTCTAGCAAGCCGTGTCTTGGTGTGTCGACGGTGTTATCACTCTGAGGGCAACTTCACGCCGCGTGTCCGTTACGAGCTGAAGGACTGCTGCCGCTCGTCTTCCCGCCGTAGTTGGACGCACACTCAAGGCCACGAGGCATCTACTCCGCTTCCCAGCGAGGGTCCCGGTTATCCGCTTGCGCCGTTCATGACGAGCCACGAGGCATCCAAGCGAGACAGCACGGAAGCGAATGTAAGTACCTGCTCGATCGCTGATCTCTCTCTCTCTCTCTCTCTCTCTCTCTCTCTGCATTAGGCTTCGCTTTGTCCACCTGATCTTTGTGATTTCACGCCTGACTCTCTGCCTTTTCCCCGCGTTCACCCCTCTCGAATATGCATTTACTTCATCCGAGATTAAGCTACGCAGCATAAGCACTCACGACGCCTCCGCGGGCTCACGTGCTCAAGGACGAGCACGTACAGCATACTGCGCTACGGGTCAGGCTTCGTATAGCCTTCAAGAAGCCTGCAACGAGCTGCTGCGTCAATTCCTCTTGATATTCTTTAGATAATTATACTCGTTACTGATCCTTTATACACGGTAGTAAGCACCGTTATAGTATATGGTAAATAGGATTATAGAAAATTATTATTGAGTTTACAAAAGTTTGTGAGATGAGTAGATAAGATGATGAGATGAAAATAAAATAATTAGCGATTTTCTAAGTCAAAAATATATTGATGGAGTTCATGCTTAAAACGCTCCGACTAAGCTCTATTTGAAAATTATTATTTAGTGGTCCAAGATGTCGAGGTATTTGAATCTCTTCTTATTTAGAATTTTTATTTATGCGTTGTTAATTCTTAGTATTTCGTACTTGGCTAACGTATTGTAGCCAAGACTAATATGGCTGAAAGTAAATTTTGTGTTTGAATTTTATTTTAAGTTTTTCTCTTAAACAGATATATTACTGTTTAAGATACTCTCTTTTTCTAGAATTTTCTTCAAAGACGTAGTGTCTTTGAAATATTTGAGTGACAAAAATTTTATAGTACAGCTAGTTTCAAAGGACTTATTAATCTTTAAAATTATAATATACTATAAGAAGGTAAAGATGCGAAGCGATGTCGAAGTATTTCGTTCTTGACTAACGTATTGTAGCTAAGGCTATTATGCCTGAAAAGAATTTCTATTTGCATTCCTTTTAGAAAGATTTTCACTTGAATAGACGTATTACTGTTTGAGTTACCCGTGTTGACGAAAATTGTCCCTTGAGACGTAATGTCTCTTGAGTGTTCCGTTTGACAAAAAGTTTTTTATAGTTGATCTTCAGAGGACGTATTGCCTCTGAAGTTGTACTACATAGCTGTTAAATAGAAAAATTTTAAGATATAATTTATAAGATACAAATAGTTTTATTCTTCGCTACGTTTTACTTTACATTTAAAATTTTTATTTACTTTAAAACCGCAAGTATAAGGAACTGGACGTATTACCAGCACCTTAACTCGCGCACAAAAAAGTTGCTCTGACTGAATTCTACTAGGAGAAGAGAGCGTATTGCTCCTGTCCGTTTAAGCTCAGTCGAGCGAATGAGGCTAAGGGGCTGGATGAGACGCCTTTTATTTTCTGAGGCGCTACTGCGCCAAGCCACTGCAGTCTGCCGCCGCTGCTGCTGCTCGCTGATTGGTTCGGCGCTGATGACTTTTTTGATGTACTCCCTAGTCGCAATTTTTTTTCTGCGCGTGTCGCTCGCGGTGTACACAAGTTCGGACCATTACATGCTTGAAATATAGGATGGATGTGATATCGCGAAGTGTAGATGGTAGAGCGTTCCAGAGGTAAGAGTATGATTTATTTGAATTAACAAAAGATAATATAACATACATAGTGTACAAGGGCTATCAAAGCCAGAACAGAGACGAATTCATCGTACAAAGCATAGTACGCACGTCAATAAATAAGATATATATAAGTACGGATACAAACAGATATTAATCACATGCGATGTGAACATCTTGCAGGTGCTCTCGCATCGCCGCCTTAAAAGTGCCAGGCGAGGGCCGCTGCTTAATGTTACGAGGCAGGGTATTCCAAAGCCGCGCTCCACGAGCCCTAAAAGAATGCATTCCCAGGAGAGATGGTATCGAAGGCTTTGATAAAGTCGAACAAGAGAAGGAAAGTTACAAGTTTGGACATTTTTTTATTATTATTAGTGTCAAGTACATCGACACCATCAATGCCGAGACGAATGTCCTCCGTGAACTTAAGGGGTCTAGCCTTGGTAAAATCCTACAAAAAAACAACAAAATATTCGTTCAATAAAAATTTTTTCTTTTTACGTAAATTAAAACACGAAAAATATTTACACATACATATTTACATATACATTATTTCTAGCGAGAACTTTCCACGGCTTTGTGAAAGATCTGGACCGTCTTCTTTACTCTACCCGGGCTTAAAATGTACCTTAAACATGCCCTCTTAGACCTAATGAAAGATATTTTTTAAAAATATCAATTTCAGTCTTATGATGGAAAAATTCTCAACACCAACCTGCTCCTACGTGATCCAAGAATCAAGATGGGTCTCCGCGACTGCAAAGATTCGATAAGAGGGATGTTCGAGAAGAAATGCCCAAAGTTGACTGATGTGAGCGCGCAGCGAGGTAATGTTGACAAAGCCGGCACAAAGAGCACCAGCCGCAGATATGACCGGTGATCCTAGTCATGCAGAAGGCGCGGGAGCCGCAGTGTCCACGGAAGGACAAAGAGATGGCTCGACACATGAGGCCGCCCTCGTACTAGCTGAGGTGGTAGTAGACGGTGCAGTCGATGGCGAAACAATGCCGGATGAGGCCAAGCCCCCGCTATACAAGCCAACAATCACGTTAAGATCTGATGCGGTCGAGAACGAGTGAGCCTGCATCCCCTCCTGCATTCGCACGACAAATCTGCCACGCCTGTGCCACATGAACTTAAAACCAAGTTTCTTTGCTGTCAATTTTAGATCCTTAAACTTGGAGTAAGCGCTCGGATTAAGAGCCTCATTAATTAAAATATTCGTATGGAACAAGCTTTTGGCAACTCTCTCGTCGAACCTGGTAACCTCAATGTCTCTCGTATTAAAACGCATAAAAGCAGCCTTTGCCTTCATAATTTTTTCTTCATTCTTGCCTTCATTGATCAAGGCCTCGCTAGACATGCGTACGATTAGAGGAGGCGGACGATGGCCACGGGTGTCTGCCGAAAAGGCACCGGCCTACCTAGCGCTAACGATGTCGTTCCTTGAAAGAGACGGTAGTGTGGTACCAAGAATGACGTAAGCGACGTCAATAGGACCGACTCCGGCCAGAGAGCAATCCACGACTCCCGTAACAATCAGCTCAATTTCCTCAGCACCACTCGCCCCTCCGCTGGCGGACCCTGAGTCAGCCGAACGGTCAGCGAGATCCAGACTACGAGTGCGCGTACGTAGCACTCTTTTACAAGGAACAGAAAGACGCGACTGAGAGATCCCAGCAGCCTGAACAGTAGAGGGCACAGCCCGACCCGCGCGCGGCACCGACAGCTGCGAAACGAGAACAGCATCCGCCGCAGAACAGGAGCCATTGCGTGATCCTTCCTTGGTCAAAGACGCGATTTTATTATCAAAATTTACAAATTTCTTGTCGAACAAATCAGATTGCTTAATTAATTGCTCGCGAAGCAATTTACATTCCGAAGTCAGGTCATTAAATTTAGAGTTATGTTCGGTCAAATTATTAAATTTCTCGTCATGCAAGTGAGTTGAAGTACAACACTCAGGGCAGCCGCAATCTCCCCAAGCCTGGACGCCAAGGACTCTTGCTGGGAAGAGATAGCTTGCTGCACGGTATCACGGACGGAATTCGCGTAAGTTACCGGACTAGAGATGACGCTGCCATTCCCCACCACAGATGCGTCGAGTTGGCTGGAGCTCATTCTTGAAGATGTAGAAAGGACCGAAGAGACGCTGAAGATGCCGAGCTCGAGAGACCATTCACAAGTAATGCAGCCGGACGCGCGGGAGTGAGCAAGAGCATTGTCGATCTTGATCTCGGAACCAGGGACGGAGTGGTACCTAAAAGTTATATAACGGGAGCAAGTAAGATGATGGACTCATGGCCACTTGCAGCTAAAGTATGTCGGCCTCCATGACGCCAACATGATTCTGCAGCTGTAAGAATTCCTCAAGGGGTGCGAGCATTGTTTTAGGGGTCGTTATCATGTTCATCAGCGTCTGCGTAGTACTAGAAAGGTTGTTCTGATTCTACTCGACGTTGGTGAGCTTGACAAGGATTATCTCTAAGACATTGCTAGAGGCATCAGCCCTTCGGTTAGGACTAGCAGAATGCGAGGACAATTGACTTGATAGCGGCCTCAATGTGGTATCAGACGTGGTGGTGATGTTATTCGCTTTTGGGTGGCAGTTGCGACACTTCAGTATTGTAATGATCTCATTGCCCTAAAGCTCTATCGTGAATGACACTGCGTTAGATTGTATCAAGGTTTTCAGAGAAAATCCATATTTTATCAAAGGTCGATAAATTACAATCAGATGGTAATTAAACAGTTTGCGGAGCGCGTGATAAATGGCCGTTCGATATATCAAATTTAACTATATCGACCTAATTGGGTATGTAAAAATCTTTATATCAATTGATCACGGAGATATCACTACTGTAGATCTAATTTGGCACTGCTTTGTTCTTCACAGTTATTAAAAAATTTTGAGTTTAGACAAGTTCTCACAAAAAAGTCAAATTAGCAGAAAAATTGTGACGACTCCACAACGTCTGATACATGGGCAGAAAATCAGCACACCAGCGCACCCAATAAGTACAAAATCACCACACAACAAAGCAAAGAAGTAGCAGAAAGAAACACAGCATGCAGAAGCAAATCTATCACACTCGCACACACCCCTTGCAAAAATAGTGCCTGGAGAGAGAGGGAGAGATTTTTTTTTAGATTTAGATTTAGATTGTTTTTATTTTTGTACATTATGTTGTACATATAAATTATAATAGAAAAATAACTTAAGAATAAAAAAAAATTGTTGTGTCAGGGTGTAAGTGTAGAAGTGAGTAATGGAATGAAGTGAGATGAGATGAAAGTGAGTGATTGAGATGAAATGTTTGCGTTATGTAAGTGCGTTTTCCAGTTCTAAGAAGTGATTCTTAGCTGCCTGTTTAAAGTGTGATATTGATAGTATGTTACGTAGATGAGATGGAAGGCTGTTCCAGAGGTAGGAAGCGCTGATGAAAAATGAGTTCTTCAGCATCTCCGTCTTGAAGGGCGGGATATCCAGGGGGGTCACCTCACCCCTCACAGGCCTGAGCGCGACGTGGAAATCAAAATAGGCTAATAAGTAAGAAGGTACTGAGGTGTTAAAGATCTTTCTGAGAAAACAGGCCATAAAATACTTCCTACGTCCGGCGGTGGTAAGCCATTGCAACTCACGCCTGTACGGGGAGATGTGCTCGTCCCTCCTTACACCGTAGATATAACGGAGAGAGAGAGAGAGAGAGAGAGAGAGAGAGAGAGAGAGAGAGAGAGAGAGAGAGAGAGAGAGAGAGAGAGAGATATGTTTTATTTTTGTACATTATGTTGTACATATACATTTACATTTACATATAGAATACAAGAAGTAGCATCAACTTTAGTGTAAGTGTACTAGATATGAAGAGCGTGGAATAGAGGGGAGGGAAATGGGTTTAAGAAGTGTATGTATTATCGTAAAGATTATGTGTTTTCCAATTCAAAAGAATATGTTTTAGCTGCTTATTTAAAGTGCAATATGGATAGTGCGTTGCGAAGGTGTGATGAAAGAGTGTTCCAAAAATAGGAAGGGCTTGGTCGTGCTAAGCCATTTCAACTGACGCCTATAAGGGGAGATGTGCTCGTCCCTCCTTACACCATAGATATACCGTATCCCCGTGTTGACAAGTCTCTGGAGCTTAGTTTCCGATTCTTGAGTCAGGTCACAGTAAGCCAATAAACAATAGTCAATGATCGGGAAAAGGAGTGCTTGCACAAGGTATTGGCGCAGCCGCTCTTCCAAAAGAAGTGAAGTCTATACATCAAAGAGTGAGCACGTTTACAGATTTGTGTAACGTGCTTTTTCCACGTCAGTTTGGAGTCAAGCATCAACCCCAGATTGCGCACAGATGCGACGCTGTGCCTCCCAGCACAGGTGCGCAACACATAACGCCTCGTAGGCGCCAGGATTTTTCTTTAATCGCGGGATTTAGCGTAATCGCCGACGTTTGGGTGAACGTGGAAGAAGGAAGAAGTAATCACACAAATAATTAAGTTTTATTGCACGTATATTTGGCCCAGCCCTTCCCTACAACGTGGTGGCCGTAGCCTCCCACGCACAGTAGCCACGCAGGGCTCGCCGTCACACCTCTAATCTCATATACACGCGCGCGCCCCGAAGCTCTCGCCTCTGACGTCGTGCAGTCTGACCCGCCTGCTCTCTCTCTCTCTCACACACCCGTATATCGGCTCGGCACAGCTCGCTCGAGTAGCTACGCGGCCGGCGCTCTCTCTCTCTCTCTCTCTCTCTCTCTCTCTCTCTCTCTCGACACCTTACTATACCCGAGCAAAGCGGACGTACCGCCGACTATGGCTATTGCCATATATAAATAAATTACTTTCATTTTTTTAACATTAACCTCAGTGTTCTCTTTTTACCCACGGATTCCAACAGTTCCAAATCAAGATAGGAAAAAAATTCGACGCGTTGTTTAAATTCATCGAAAACGAAGCGGAAAATCAATAAAAATCCCTCGATAAAATCTCGTGCAAAATGAAAGTATGTCGGACAGCGACGACAATAGAAGCCAGGATCGAAATATTAATAGAACTTGAGGCAATTGGGCTTTTGACGCAGATGGCAGTTTATTAAAACGAGATTTGGACGTAATTACGCGAAACAAATACCGAAATCGATTTCGATTTTGAGGACGAGGCGAGTCATAGTTATAAGCGAGTCAAATATAGCTTATCAAAGTATAATTTAGAAACCCCTTATACTTTGCACAAACCTGGAACGATAGTTCGTCAAGCCCGGAATCTTAGTCGAACTGTATTTAGCGAATATCGGGAAAAATAATTAGACGGTAGCACTGAGGGAATCTCTGTTGCGTAAACCAAAGAGAGTTTGACGCCTTCGAAAAAAGGTTTCCCTCCAAACCCGTTTCGTTTACAACCCTCTGTGTTAAAAACACAAGAGTCAGATAAACCGAACTCAGGCGCTGACACAGCCGTCGGACTAACCGAATCTCCCGCAACGCCGGCCTTCTTTTCAAATCTCGATCACGAACAACAAGAAAATTTTACCGCTGATTTAAACGACACTATTCGGAAATCAACAATGGAAAATCGGGAGAAAAATTTATTAAACAGAGCAGTCCTTGAGTTAAAAACCTCAGAATCCACAATAAATAAAACCGCGAATGATTTTTCAAACAATTTAAAAATTAATAAGACTACCGCGTTTATTGCAAGTGAGACAAATTCGATAACACACGAAAACTCTGTAAATAATTAAATTCTGTAGAATCAACGAAGTCAGTAGAGTCACCGGTAAATAAACAAATAGAGACATTATCTAAATATTTGTTAACTGCGTCTGAGGAAGAAGTCGTGCAAGAAACCAAGAATTTACGCGAAAAATTTATAAGCAATTTCAAACTCGATTAAGCCCTTCATTAAAGAAGGAAGCCTTGGACAAATATTTTCAAAGTCCCGCACATGCGTTAAGCGAAAAACTCAGAAGCGGAGAGAAATTTTTAAACGTATACGATTTTATTTACCGTCGGATTACATCTCTTTGGAGAGTAATTGCGTTAAAATCTAGCCCTTGCGACAATACTAAGGGCGCGGTAACAAACGACGAGTATTCTATTCCCACGGGAACTCTTATACACCCAAAACTTAATAATATTTTATAATCTCGTTTAGAGTTTTACGAAAGAGAGGGCAAAGTCAATAGTAAAAACATGGCCCCACAAGTAAAAAAGCAGTCGAAATTGAGCGAGATTTCGCGTATACGGGCGAGGATGACGAAAATATCAGACGGGAAGAGGCTCGATCTAAGCCTAAAGAAACTCGACGCGAAAATGTTGTAGAAACCGTTTTGGAATCAACGTGCAATTTCTGTAACGAAACAGGTCACACAGCTATGAATTGTCTTAAATTTTGTTTACAATTAAGCAATAATCGTTCCCAACAACCAAACTGGAATCTAAACAACAATCGCGATAACAGATAACCGTGGTTCAATAGAGTAGATAATTCAAATTGGCAAAAGAGGAATCAACGCGACACAGGTCAAAGTTTCGCGAACGGACCGCGATTTAATAGGCCCAACGGAGAAAATAAATTCATCCCCGCTTATAATCGCAACAATGACATCCGACAGAATAATACAAAACTCCCGAAATGACAATATGCGTCCGGGATATCGTGATAATAATTTCAGCACAAGTAACAATCGAGGTTTCATCGGGACTAACCGCTATAATGGAAATAACAATACTAAGGAGACATATAATAATGCAAGATTCAATCGTCAAAATTCTAATAGGTCAAATTCTAATTTACAATCAATAATTACTGGTCATTATTGTAATGAACCCGGACATTTTAAAAGAACTTGCTTTAAATGGTTGAGAGACACACAAGAAGGGAATCCGCCGTCGGGAAACGAGCCTGGCATCCCTTGTACGGGCGGAGAGGCTGCCGCTTCGATTACGCGTCCGACTCCGGGAATTCAGGGGCCAAACTTATTCTCTACGAGACCACCGACAACTTAAATCAAAACAATTGCGCTCCTAATATTGAAATCGATATAAAAGAATTAACGCGTCCTGCAATATTTATGTTGGACACTGGTTCTTCACCAAATTTGTTAAAAATATCTTCATATGTTCCGATTTATTTACCGATAAATTTGCGAGAAAAAATTATTCTATATAAAAGGAATAACTTCCTCCTCGATAAAAACTTTAGGAACAATAATAGTCAATTATGATGGTTTGACGATTTGTTTTCATGTAGTTTTCGATGAATTCTCAACTAAGAAAGCAGAAATATTAGGTAGTGATTTCTTCCAACAAACCTGCGCAAAAATCTGTTATGAGAAAAATTATCTCGAGTTAGCAAATATTGAATATCCCTTTCTTAACAGTATCCAATTTTTTCAAAATGATGAATATGGGGACGAACTTTTTACAAAAATACCTAAACGAATTCACTGATTCCATTAAGAGTGAAAAAATTCAACAATGTATAAATTTGATGCGATAAATGAAGCCCTAGAAAATATATTTACGATTAAAGTAGAGAAATTGCAAATCCACAGTCCTTAACGTCATTTGAAAATGACAATTCATCGGACAAAGAGCAATATTAATATGAAGATATCAAATTGTATTAGATTATCGTAAATTAAATAAAGTTACGTTAGCAGACAATTACCCACTGCCAAATATACAAGATATTTTCGATCAACTTGGCGGTTCGGAATATTTTACCGTTTTGGACCTCGCGTCGGGTTATTATCAAAAAATACCTTTACACCCCGATGATTGCCATAAAACTGTATTCACCGTAATGAGCGCAGGATTTTATGAATGGAAAGTTTGCCCTCAAGGCATAATTTTTATGCGGTGCGTAAACAGAATCATTTATAACACACCCATGAAAGAGGAAAAGAAACCCGTGAGCCCACACCTTATCTCACCTGAAGACGCGGAAGAATTAAATTCTGGCCCTTAGACGAATGCTTGTACTTCGACGATTTATATACGCGAAAACGGTAGAGGAACATAATGACAAATTTGCAAAATTATTGAGGAGATTAAAAGCCGTCAATTTTAAGTTATCATCTAATAAATGCGACTTTCTTCGTACAGAAGTAAGTTTCCTTGGGCATTTAATAAGCAATCGGGGAATCCGTCCGGATCCTAAAAAGGTAGAAGCCGTAAGAAAATGTCCACGACCAAAAACTGTTAAAAATATACGACAATTCTTAGGATTAACCGGTTATTATAGAAGGTTTATCGGCGGGTTTTCAAAAATAGATAAACCATTAAGTAATTTACTCAAACAAAATGTGCCTTTTGAATGGAATGATAAGGCACAAGAAGCTTTCGATATATTACGAGAAAAGTTGTGCAAAAAACCGGTATTCATTTTCCCTGATTTTTCAAAACCATTCATACTTACTACCAACGCTAGTTTAACCTGCATCGGGGCAGTGCTCTCTCAAGGCACACACGCGTATGCTTCTTGAGTATTAAATGACGCGGAAACCCGTTACGACACGTATTCCAGAGAAGCATTAGCAATGGTTTTCGGTATTCGCCATTGTTGACATTATTTGTTGGGCACTAAATTTACAATTTATACGGATCATCAGCCGTTATGCTGGTGTAAGGATTCTCGGGATCCAGACTCACGTACAACACGATGGAGATTATAGTTATCTGATTATAATTTCGACATAATATATATACCAGGTCGAACCAATCTTAATGCTGACGCTCTTTCTTGGAATCCGATAGATGAAACTATCGAATCGGTAATGCATATTATTGAAAACGCGGACATTAACGTAGAGACAGTTACGAGAGAGACTCCACAGACTAGCGTACCCGAGACGGAAGGAATGACGACGGGTCGAATGACACGAACACGAGTAGGAAAATTGAGTAGGCCGGACTATCGAGACATTCGGAGAAAAATTACCAATAAAACCGGAGAGACAAAGGAATTTTAGGAACTCTAAGTTAAGCGAGATAGTTACTGATTTTCCAAACGCGGAAGAAGTCACGCAAGAGCCTGGCGATTCCGAAAATATCGAAACCAAAAATATTTTAACGATAATGAATTATCCATAAGAAAACTAACATTCTCAATGACTTCGCTTGGGATATTAAATACCTTCAGAAACGTCGCAAGGGTTACGGTAAAATTTTTGCAGAGAGTCGTGAATAATTGTCTATGCGGAAAGATAACTATACTTCTTATCTTCTACGAACGAGCCTTGTGATCAGGGAGCGCGGCTCCTGGCAGATCGAATTGAGTTAACACGATTATATAACTTGTCCCCGGGAGAATTGAAAGTAATGCCAAAAAGCAATCGACATCACTTTATTATAATATTACGGGGAGTCGAACGCGAAAGAATCTCTAAAATTACTAAAAATTTGACTGCCGGTTTAAAACAATTAAAATCATTTATTATGAAGGAACAAATAAAATCTATTAGTTTCGCAAAAAGTGTTTCGATTGAGAATGTCCGTTGGGACGATGTAATTGATACAATCAGAACCGTGTTGAAAGGATTGCAAGTTAAGATAATAATTTGCAAGGGCACCATTACTTATCCACGTTTAAGCGGCCGTGTAAAAATTATCGAGGAAGCTCATTGTTCCACTATAGGCGGGCATAAGGATGTAAATAAAACTTATAAACACATAAAGCAAAATTTTTATTGGGAAAATATGAAAATCGACATACAAATGTATATCTGTAAATACTTACCTTGCCAATTAAAAAAATTAGTTCGGGTCAAAACAAAAAATCGCATGGTTATAACCGATACACCTGTCCAACTCTTTGAAAAGATTGCCATGGATTTAGTCGGACCCTTCCCTAGGACCGAGGACGAGCATGACAATATATTAACTATACTATGCTGTCTTAATAAATACTCCTTTGCAATAGCACGTAAAAACGCCACCGCGCGATCAGTAGCGCACGCTTTGATTAAGCGTTTCATTTGCACTTTTGACGCTCCCCTCGCAATCCTAACCGATCAAGGGACGAATTTTCTAAGTAGTTTAATGAAACGATTTAAGTAGTTCAATCAAACGGTTCTCTCGAAAGAAGTCATCATGTACTAAGCAAATATCTCAAACAATTCATTTCACAAGACGCGCAATGGATTCAATGGTTAGAAATGGCCGGTTTTTCATATAATACATCCGTGCATAAAGCTACGCAACATACACCGTATAAGTTAGTTTTCGGTAGACTAGCACGCGCTCCGTCGAGCGACCTGCTAGAAGCAGAAGACAGACTCCCTACGTATTCGGATTATATTATCGAACTGACAACCCGATTAAATAACATTTAAGATATTGCAAGCGAGAAATTGATTGCACGAAATGGAGAACTAAATATTACTATGATCGGAACGCAAATCCGTAAAATTTTAAAATCGGCGACTATATTTGGCTATTAAAAGTAGGGAAAATGCATATGTTAAAAGACCAATGAAGGTCCTTATTTAGTAGTAGATATTCTACGCAATGGTAACATTAAAATACAATTAAAACCAAATAAATTTAAAGTAGTACACGTTAATCGCGTACGAATATCATATATTGAGCCGAATCAAAAATAAGTATAAGGAAAAATAATACTGTTTCCATAAAATTTTGATTAATATTCTATCTGTTAGTATAATTTCTTTAAAAATAAATACAATAATTAGTATATTTTGGTTTCAGTCATATTAATTTCATATTAATTTAATCTTAGTAAGTAATTTTATTGTGTTGACTTTCAAAAGAATTAATTAATGATTATCGTATAGAATCATTCAATGTAATCTTATTAACGAATAATTTAAATTCAACGAAATTCATTGTGCGAGCAATGTTTCAAAATTGAAATTTCCACCATTGCTTCAAATTATATAAAATATTAAAAATTGAAAAAAATGTTAAGCTAACGTGTTGTACATTTGCTATCAAATATTTTAGCTTTCTTCTAAAATTAAACTTTTTGTGCATATTTCTGCAAGTCTGCTAGGTACGCACATTACTGAAGAGTGAATCAGTGAGTGACGGCTGCCATGGTAGAGCAACAGACACGCTCTGCACCGCACATGGTGTTGTGCTCGCATAGCTCAGCTCTCTCCTTACACATCAGCTGTACTTACACACACGCGCTACAAGCGACTGCCAAGTTTTCTCAGTTTTACCGCGGGATTTCGAACACATCCTGAACACACTAATATAGCTATACTTTTCGATATTTAAAAAATTTTGCATAATCAGACGACGAAAATTGTATGGACTGTATATAAAAAATCGGAAAAAAAATAAAAATTTTACGTTGTTTATGAGATAAAATGAGATATTGTACTTTTCTAATTATGTATTAAGAATTTAGCGCCTTTTTAAGTAGATGGATCCAAGCCCAGGGTTTTGCAACGAACGAACCTCCTGTCATCACGCGCGAACATCATGTTCTCTACTAAATGAAAGTCTTTGATCCATTCCTAAAATAATAAGAGTATAAATAAATAAAAGAAAATACATATATAAAGGGAAATCAATTGTTTGAGAAAAGAGTTAGTGCACTCAATAAATACAACAGGTGAAAAGGGACGAGCATACGTACACCAGTGTTTTGCCATCTCATAAGCTCGGGTGCTTCAAGAGTAAAACTGCAGACTTCGCAGACCTTATGCATACTCATACGAACAGGAAAATCACACGGCTCGTGACAAAATATCCATAAATAACAAATCCTATGGACGAACAGCCGTCCGACGGAATACAAAACGGGTAGGAATACTAGAATCAGAAAAAAGAGCATTACTTTTAAAGTATAAAGAATAAAGAAATCATGCCAAACTTACCCGTATTCCTAAATTGGTAGGGTGTAGTACCACTCTAGTTGCCTGACTCATCGGTTGTCGACAGACCAGAGCGGAAGCTGTAAAAGAAAGAAAAAAAGGAAGGTATTAGCAAATTCTCCTATTTTAAGCTTTATTAAAGAAAATAGAAAAGGTAATAAAAACTTACGAAGTGGCAATAATATTTGGAGATTTCGCTCTAACCCGACCATTAGAGCAAATAAGAATTATTTTCTCAAGCTTGTCCTGATCCATCGCATAATTCTCGAAAGAACCAATAAAGCGCTGGAAGGAATCCATATTGGTGTGAAGTCAATAAACGAAGTAGTTGCAAGGCACGAGGGATTACTGTCACACTTCGCCTGCACATAGAAAAATCACAAGTCTTAAAACTGATCACCGCAACGTGACATTTATTGCACAACAGGTATAAGAAGGGTTTAAAACGCAACTTTTGGAACTGTTCAACCAGAGGGATCGAGAGCTGCGAAGAAACTCATTGTCCGAGCTCAAATAATATACAATCTCCGACATGAAGTGGGAATACCAAAGAAGAGAGGGGATCGTTTAAAACAGAAAAGAACTAATCAATTCATTAGGAAAAATCCTGGTTACTCCACCCCGCTTAAAGGAACACAAAAGAAAAGTCAAGAGGGAGGAGCATGCATTGCGGCGCTCGGGGTCAGAGTTTCGAGCCTGTGCCATTATCGTGAGGGCAAGGACACAAGGCCAGCCTAAGGAATGTGTCAGAATGATATTATTATGCGTAAAAGTGTGTATGCGTGTGTATACCTTTGTCTATGCTATGTATACCTAACAAACTACTTTTTAATTAACTTACATTAATAAATTTTGATTATAAGGATTGAAAATTACTAAAATTAAAATGAACAAAAATCACATGCGTAGTGGTTTTAGAATCTCAGTCAGTAGACTCTTTCTTCGATTAATTAATAATACCTAAATTTTCTTGAATAAAATAATGAACAAATCGCTAAATCCTCCTGACCTCAGGAATCCTTCTGTTTCACAGATGGCGTCGATCCTGAAAAAATCCGAGTTCAAAAAGGCCCTAATGCTTCCATTGAGACACGAATCATACATAATCATACGTAACCCTCATGCGAAACGAGATAACTACTGAAAACGGGCAAAGAATTAAGGATCGGATTACCGAAAATATAGCCATGGATTCGCTTGTAAAGAGTACAATAATCGAAGCAGGGGCAAGAGAGTCGGATTTAGAAATCGCAAAGTATTGTCTCAGAGCTTTTTCTAAAGAAACCGGACTACGCTTATGCTCTGCACTATACTGGACAATAAGAGCCGAAAATAAGGAAATGAATGACCATAATTCAAAGTGTGCCAAAGTTTGCCAAAGTGTGCCATAGTGTGCCATAATGTTCCAAAGTGTTGAAATTCGGAAATTTGTTACACTTTGGTATACCTTGGCACACTTTGGCACAAAATTCATTTCTACTAGGGTAAATCTAAAAATCAGATTAAAAAGACTGTACAAACTAGCTTATTTATTCTCCCCTACATAGGATAGAATTATATTTCATCAGTGTTTTCGTAAAAGTGACTGTGCTTTTTGGCTTGTTACAAGTTCAACTAAAAAGAAACCCTCAAAAAAGAAAATAAATTAACAAATAAACAATAACCGAACGTTAATTAATTATGTTATAACTGATAAATGATAAGCACGCATAGAACAAATTTATGTTATGGTTATTTACTTTCAGATAACTATATAAATTATTATTAGAGGGGTAAAAAAGGTGAGTTTAGTTTCAACGTTATTCAACAAGATATAATTATATGAGTATATATGTATAAGGTGACGAGATCTAAAGATATTACATTTTTTTGCGTACTCTAATGTGGACCTGTTGGAATTGATGTTGTTCTGCAGCATTGTTTAATTATAATTATTATTTAATTTATCCTATGATAAAAATAATTGCAAGTAAAGCAAATGTTAAGTCATTAATGACTATTATATCGAGTATAAGAAGTCTGTGCAAGTTTATAAATGATGAAGACGTGTTAGATCGCGAACCCCTAACCAGCTTATTGAATAGGGAATGTATGATAATGTCAAACTTTAAAGGAACAGCCAACTGGGTTAATTAACGAGCCCTACGGAAGTATTGTTTAACGATGGTGCCTGTATGGATCTGGTGTCGGAGGGCCACTTGCGCAGAGCTTGCTCTGCCTACGCCACATAATAAAAACACAAACACTTCATTTTGTATGTCTGCTACATAAGCACTCTTACTTTCTTCCTCCTTTGTATCTGGCTTTTTCCTCTAGTTTTAGTGATTTTTCTTCTATTCTGTACGTACGACTGTACTAGAAATTTTTCTAAACTAATTTTCGTTACTGTTTTATTCTTTTTTACACTGGTGTTCTACTCGTACACCCAGTGACCAGGTTTTTGCAGGAATATGTTTACCACCTTGGTATGGAAATGCTTTAGTCTGAACCCCCAACACTCATACCTGAGAATTTTTGGACTACTGTATTTGTAGCCAGACTATCGCGTCCCTGAACAGTCGTATGTTGCCTATACAGTGAGGCGACTCCCTACTGTTACTGGAATTTGCCTACACACCGTGCCTGTACCGTACGTACGCCTTAGATAACTAAGCCACGGATAATATCACAATTTTTCTTACTCTTAAATATTTATCACAATAACAAACTTTAGTCACTTACCGTCTTGATCATGCTTAGCTTATAATATTTGTTTTTTAAATAATGCTTGAAAACTTGTATACTGTAACTTAACCATGTAACAATGTTTTACTTGTCATCGACCAATTTCAGTCTAGACAAAGGATAAATTTTTATGTCCAAAGCGATGGCTTGATTATCCAAACAATCTTACTTAAAACAGTTAATCTATTGCACCTTGATTTTTTTAAATTCAATTATTTAACGAATTTTTACGCGATATAAGATGACTTAATTTTGTGATATCTTTTAGGAGATATAATAACACCCACAGCTACAGAAACTGTTTTACCATGGAAAAGAGAAGAAGATTCTACACGTCCTTTAAAACAAAACGAATTTCCAGCCTGGTGCTCCAACAAGGACTACCTTATATCCAGTTCACCATACACGGCATTCTTGGGTAAAAAAAGTTATATAATACAAGTAAATTAATTTATTACTAACATTATTTGTCGCGTTTTGACCCACGCCATTATTCTTTGCCTTGGTTCGCCCCCATAGTGAGTCATGCTGAAATTTTCTTTAAATCTCGATGCGTCATGTTACAGCTATACTAGGGAGATTTTATGTTATTATGTTCATTAGGCTTCTGGACTCTTAAATTCTGATGTGGTATTTTATATTTTGTCATCTATATTATTAACTCTAACTTAATTACCATCTCCATCTAGAACTCGATCTGCGATTCATTCGTATAACTTCTAATGTATCTTGATTTTGTATTAGAATCAAATTCTGTTTCTTATACGCATAGTTATTTATATCGATATATAATCTCGAATGATTTCCTTATTTCCCAATTAGTTTTTATTTCAATCTCTACAACTTACTTGATCACTATCTAAGGCTAGTGGACTCGGTCTTCTTGTAAACCTCTATTGCTTTTGTTAATACTGCTTTAGATTCCAATGGTTTTACCTAGTTGATGTTGGTTGTAAGTATGATTTGAGGGAAATCAAAATTAAGACAAATAATATAAACAAGTGTCAAGCGGAATCACACTTGTTTGTTTTACAAGCTACGCTTGCAGGGCAGAGTGCTCCCAAGGTTGTATGAATGAGAAAGCATGAACAAGCTTATTGCGTTTTTGTATATTTTAAGTAAATGGTACGAGATTGTCGCCTGACAGTCAGACAACACGCAGAGGTCGAGAAGGTACGGAAAAGGACGACGAGAATAGTTAGATGTATAAAAATGCTAAATGAAAATTTTCGGAAGTGGTCCAGATCAGATGGTGCTGGGGATAATCATGAAAAGGACTATTTAAATGATTTAATATACATACGTTTTTTTTGTACATTTGAGGTTATATCCGACGCTCTTTCATGTAGACGATGTCCTGTATATCAGGAAGTCATCCTGGCACCTGGACATTGTCTACAAGAAGTTACGATTTTTTTTGGTATATTTGATTTACATACGATGCTCCTCCTTGTAGACGATATCGCGTCAACCTGGGGGTCATCCCGGCCCCTGGACATTGTCTACAGGAAGCCAGGAGTATTTTTCGATATATTTCATGTTTAAGTGGTGCTTTTCCTTGTAGACGATGTCGCGTTGACCTAAGGGTCTTCCTGGTAGCTAGACATCGTCTACACAAGAAAATACACGATTTTTTAAGTACATACGATGTATATTGTGATTATTCTTGTAGACGATGTCCCGTCGACCAGGAGTCATCTTAGCACCTAGACATCGCCTACAAAAAGATACAAGTTTTCTTGAGTAAATTTACAGTTTAATATACCGTATTAACTTCAGACAAATTAGATTAAAGCTTTTTATAGTAATAGAGGATCAATGTAGATAATAATAATAACACAGCTAATATTATAACTATGTAGGTAATAATATATCGTAGGTAATATAATTCATTTTTGAATATATCTTAATCAAGCGGTTATTGTTATATATAGGTATTGCGTATGTAGAGTAAACTTGTGACTGAAAAAGTGCACAGATATTTACTTAAAGATAGGTTTATTTAAAATGATAGTTATTTTTTATAATCAATAATATGAAGTTGCATTAAAACCAATAGAACTTAAAAAAAAAAGTTAATTGAAATATACTACATTTCCTTCCTCCTTTATAAAGATTTCTTGAATTATCTTGGTGGAGAGTAAATAGTTCGTGATTTGCGTATCCGAGATGATCGTCGAATCGGCGGTGTGTTTAGAATGAAAAATTACTGTTCTTGAGATAAACGTACAGTACGTTGATCTTAACTTTGCAATGGAAATCCTCCTTAAAAAGTTGCAGAAGTAGATACATTTTGGTACGTTGATCTTAAGTTTGCAATGGAAATCCTCCTTAAAAAGTTGCAGAAGTAGATAGATTTTCGAATGAATCATTTTCAGTAGGTGGAAGAGATGCGTGAGATATTGAAAATTGATCTTCCATTGTAGTCGTAGAAACCTTGAAGTTGGAAAAGATTTTGAACTTGAAGATTCTTGAGTTAACGTAGCTTGTATAGTCGATGATTCTTTAAACGACACAGTCTGAGAAGTTGAAGGAGTTTTAAATAATGGTGTAATTACTTCAGTATTTACTTCTTGTTGTGAACTAAGTTACGTTATTTTTGTAAAATCGAGTACGTCGTCGCGTGCTTAGGGTGGAAGGCGTTCTAATTAGCAACAATTTTATTTTCGAAAAATGTTATTCTTTTTGATTTCTGTCTTGTTTCTTTACCTTCTTCTGATTTCTTTGTAAAAGCACGAATTTGATCGACGCGTCGTTTATACTTTTTTCCATGTAACTGATTTCATAATGCAAATCTCCTAGACAAGAATTAATTTGTCTAATTTTGGATTTATCTAATTTTGGATTATCGGAAAAAATAAACATTTTCAAGTGGTTCAAATTCTTGGTTTGTATTAATAAAATCAGCTTGATGTTTCCCAGCAATATTCTCGTTGATAGGTTCGGGTCGAACAAGATCTAATCGTGTGCAAATATTCCGTTTTAAAAGTAATAAAGCAGGTGATTGTCTAATAGTTGAATGAGGAGCTTTTCCATATTGTCTCAAGAACTCATTCAAGTTCCGTTGCAAAGAACCTTGTGTCGTATCCATTTTTAGTAAGGATCTTTTTTTTGTATTCACACATTTTTCTGCTTCACCATTTGTCAAAGGGTGATAAGGAGCAGTAAGTTTGTGATATTTCTTTCCACTTATCTTGAGAAATGTTTCAAACTCATCTGAAACAAATTGACGGCCAATATCTAAAACAACAATGCTAGATACACCATAAGTAGCGAATAACAGATCGAGGATATCGATTGTAGCAGTGCTAGTACTAAAACTTGTGACCTTGATTTCAAGCCATTTACTATACGCATCAGTGATAACGAGAAGCATCTTACCAGCTGCTGGTCTAGGGTAGTCTATATGAAAACGTTCCCATGGGCCTTTAGGATATTCCCAATGATGTGTATTAAATTTAGGAGGAGCATGAGCATGTTTGGCACACTCAATACAAGATTTAGCAATAAGTTCAATATCTGCATCAATTCCTGGCCAGTAAAGAAAAGATCGTGCCAAATCTTTCATTTCGACAATGTCTAAGTACGCCGAATAAATGTCGTTTAAAATTGCCTGACGAAGAGACGATGAAATCACAACTCGATATTCAAAAATCAAGAAATTCGAAGATAGACCATAAGAAGACGTAGGCGCTTTGTATCCATGACGAGATAGGTATTGACCAGCTTCGAGTAGTTAAATAATTTTACCTAAATTAATATGTTTCCGAGATTCCTTCGCAATCTGTTCTGCTCGTACAGGAAACTGATTTATCGGGTTGATAATAAATGTGTTAAAAGAATCAAGTTCTGTAATTTCTTCTCCTTTTCGAAGAGCGATTTCATGAATAGCTTCAACCGTTGAAGGAAGTGGAGCACGTGAACAATAATCTGCATTTGCATTAGCTTTAGTTGGCTTGAACTTAATATCGTAGTTAAAATCAGCATAAATAGTCATTTGACTGATACAAAGAATAGGAAGTGATTTTTTAGGATGAAAAATCTGTGTCAATGGCTTCTGATCTGTAAACTGTGTAAAATGACGAGTGTATTAATAATTAAACATTTCTTGACAAGCCCATACAATAGCTAAAGCTTCCTTGTCGATTTGCGGATAGCGTTGTTCAGTAATAGTCAATGTAAGGTTTGCATAAGCAATTAGCCTTTTGATTTCGTTGCTAAGTTTATGTGATAAAACAGCTTCGAGTCCTATTTTGCTTGCATCAGTTGCGAGTATGAGAGGTAAGGATGTGTCGTACGGCATCAAGACTTGAAAAGAAATGAGAATATTTTTGAGCTCTTCGTATGCATTATCAGCAGTTGGCGACCATTGAAAAGACGATGTAAGAGCATGTCTCGAAGTGATCAAGCTTTTGTAGCTAAGTCAGGAATTAATTAATTGTAGTACGTAGCTTTACCAAAAAACAATTCTAATTCTTTAGATGTAGAAGGTTTAGGTGCATCACGAATTGCCTTGATATGAGAATCAGATTTATGAATACCTTGTGTATCTAGTTTATGACCCAAAAATTCTACAGAATTTGTAGCAAAAACACATTTACATCAATTGAGATGAACACAATTTTTAAGAAGACAGATCAAACATGTTTCCAGAATAATCAACAATTCTTCGAAAGATTCAGACCATACAATGATGTCGTCAAAAAAATTTCCAACGTTTTTTAGACCTTGTAAAATTGTTTTTAATCGACGTTGCCAAACTGCAGGAACTTTAGTGGCACCGTAAACAGTTCGTGTAGGATGAACCAATCTATGTGTAGGATTATTGAGGGTTAAAGCATGGCTGTACTCGACGTCAGCAGGAAGATGAGTATAAGCATCTGTAATATCAAGATGTGCGTAAATTTATATATATATATATATATATATATATATATATACAGGGTGACCCAATTTAAACGGGCACCGCTCATAACTCGTCAGGGACAGCCACAATCGAAAAAATGGTAGAGACCAAAGTTGTAGGATATCGAAGGGGCAACCCGATGGTGACCTTGGATTTGACCTTGAACGCGTTTTTCAAGGTCATTTGAAGGTCAACTTTGGATTTTTAAATAGGAACCCCATTCTTTTATTGCGGGAATGGAAAGAGCGGTAAATTTTACGTTCAGAATGGTATGTTCGGTTGCGGCACTGAAGGTCATCTCAATGTCCTGCAGCCAGAATGAAACCCCGCCTACGTAATTCCTCTAGAAACGCCAAATTAAAAAAAAGTGGTAGAGACCAAAGTTGTTGTATAGGGGGGGGG